>JAVMKO010000022.1:13623937-14010517 GCA_032164245.1 Sternotherus odoratus | reverse complement strand
CTAAAGAGACCCCTCTGCCTAAGTGTGGGGGGGGGGGTTAGGGTAGAGGGGTCTCTAAAGAGACCCCTCTGCCCTAAGTCGGGGGGGGTCCTCTGAGGACCCCCAGGGGAGGGGGGGGTTAGGGTAGAGGGGTCTCTAAAGAGACCCCTCTGCCCTAAGTGGGGGGGGTCCTCTGAGGACCCCCCCCCAGGGGAGGGGGGGTTAGGGTAGAGGGGTCTCTAAAGAGACCCCTCTGCCCTAAGTGGGGGGGGGTCCTCTGAGGACCCCCCCCAGGGGGGGGTTAGGGTAGAGGGGTCTCTAAAGAGACCCCTCTGCCCTAAGTGGGGGGGTCCTCTGAGGACCCCCCCCCGGGGGGGGTTAGGGTAGAGGCGTCTCTAAAGAGACCCCTCTGCCCTAAGTGGGGGGGGTCCTTAGAGGACCCCCCCCCAGGGGAGTTAGGGTAGAGGGGTCTCTAAAGAGACCCCTCTGCCCTAAGTGGGGGGGGTCCTCTGAGGACCCCCCCCCAGGGGAGGGGGGGGTTAGGGTAGAGGGGTCTCTAAAGAGACCCCTCTGCCCTAAGTGGGGGGGGGGTCCTCTGAGGACCCCCCCCCAGGGGAGGGGGGGGGTTAGGGTAGAGGGGTCTCTAAAGAGACCCCTCTGCCCTAAGTGTGTGGGGGGGGTCCTTAGAGGACCCCCCCCCAGGGGAGGGGGGGGTTAGGGTAGAGGGGTCTCTAAAGAGACCCCTCTGCCCTAAGTGGGGGGGGGGTCCTCTGAGGACCCCCCCCCAGGGGAGGGGGGGGGTTAGGGTAGAGGGGTCTCTAAAGAGACCCCTCTGCCCTAAGTGGGGGGGGGTCCTCTGAGGACCCCCCCCGGGGGGGGTTAGGGTAGAGGGGTCTCTAAAGAGACCCCTCTGCCCTAAGTGGGGGGGGGGTCCTCTGAGGACCCCCCCCCAGGGGAGGGGGGAGTTAGGGTAGAGGGGTCTCTAAAGAGACCCCTCTGCCCTAAGTGGGGGGGGGGTCCTCAGAGGACCCCCCCCAGGGGAAGGGGGGGTCCTCAGAGGACCCCCCCCAGGGGAAGGGGGGGGTCCTCAGAGGACCCCCCCGGGGGGGTTAGGGCAGAGGGGTCTCTAAAGACCCCCCCCCCCGTGATCCTGTTTGCTCTTTTGCCGGAGTCTCTCCTTGGACCCCAGTGCTCTCTTACCTAGGTTGCTGCACAGACACCCCCCCTCCCCCCCCCCCGCAGTCTCAGGGGCTCCCCTTCCTTGTGAACCCTCAGTCTAGGCAACTGCCAGTCATCACTTGCCTCCCTTCCCTGGTGCAGACTGCAGTGTGGTTGTCATTCGTCACAGGCAAGGGGGGCTGCTGCTTCCTACAGCCCCCAGTACCCTTTGTTGCTGCTTCTCCTAGGACCTGCAGTCTTGGGGGTTTCCAGGCAGGAGCTGCCCCAGCTCCTCTTGCCTTGCCCCAGTCCTGCTTCACCCCATCTAGCGTCCTCTGCAGACAGAGGAGACTATCCTTGTGCACCACACTCTAGGCCTTTCTACCAGGGCCAGCTGGCTGCTGTTGCGGTCCCTTTCCACTGCTACAGCCCCAGCAGAGGGCTGTTGTGACCCCTTTTGTGCTGGAGTGGGGCAGCCCCTTTTAAAGAAGAGGGTCTAATATGTTGATTGCCACGACTCGCAGGTGTGAAAATGCAGGCCTGTTATTTACCAGGCTGCACACAGCACCAGACTATGTTAGGAGAGGCAAGGAGAGTATGGGTCATGACGCAGAGTTGCAGCGACACACACACAACTAAAATTAATCAATTTAAAGTTTTATTGGGGATAATTACAAGGGGTAAGGGAGCAGTGTTTTAATTAAAACACGATTAAAATACCTACTCGCTATGTTTATAAACAAAGATACAGCATTTAGTAAGAATTGATACTTACAAATTTACAATTACAAACCAACGGATAACGACCGGCAAACATAGAAGCTCTGGTTGAAACACGGGAGCCGAGAGACTTCGGGGTGATCAAGCTCAGATCCGCGGGTACAGGACACACAGGATTAGTTTTCCCCTCTCTGCCTGCATATTGCAGGACAGGCCAATAAGTACCAACTATGATATCACAGTAATGTCCGGGGGGGGGGGGGGCGGGGAAGACACCTTCTTTGTGTCCGGTTCTGATTGGCACGAGTAAGGTTTATACCAAGTAAGGGGAGCAGGTGCCTAAAAGTCTGGTTTCCCCTTACGGTGAGGGTCTTGCACATTCTTTCCGAATGCACGCAAAAGTGAATGACAAATGGAGAGGCCAGGGCAAAACTGGTAAGGACAAGGTTTCTTTAGGATGCAGACAGGACCTGATCTGAACATGCCCCCGTGCCTTGGCTGAAAACCTCAACCTCTGAGTCCCACTCCTCATTCCCACCTACCAAGGGATGCGCTTCGGGGTGGAAGCGATGTAGGCCTAGGCCACAATCCTGCGAATGCAGGTACATCCGAGACAGAGAAGAACGAGCCCAACGAGAAGGGACACAGACAGGGATTGGAAATAGGGTTTGTAGGGCGCAAGGCCAAGCCAATCGAGCCCTGACCAGCACCTGAAGGACTCTCGTAACACTCAGACATCAGAGCTTAACATTTGCAGGTCTTTAGCAATTGAGGACAAATTAGGAGAAATAGAAGGCAAAGTAACAGAGCATTTATCGGCAAATTTGGAAATACTTCAGAAAATTTAGTACAAACCGAGGATGACTAACAAATATTGAATCATTAATCTATTTTGAATACTATACTGAACAAAGGAATCTAACTGCTGATTAATTAAGGAGAGGCCCTTGGCCATAGTATTAGCAAGCATTTCAATTGCAAGGGATTGAAACAGCACTTGATCACATAACATCATATAACCAACAGGGTTAAAGTTAATAACAGCAGAGGAGAGGGAGGAAGCTGCTGTTTGCAAATGAATCCAAAAAGAGTGGGTACTACCCTGTTTCCCCGAAAGTAAGACATCCCCCGAAAAGAAGACGTACGTCCAGTTTTGCCTCTCACTGTAATATAATGTAATGTAATTTTGGGAGCAAAAATTAATATAAGACACTGTCTTATTTTTGGGGAAACACGGTATGATGGTGTCGGTAGCTATACGGCAAGGTATAAATACCTCCGCCCTGTAGATACAAGGTGCCAATGGTGCATATGCCCCGGGGATTGGGAGGAAGCACAGCAAATGCAACATTACCGCAAATTAAAAAATGACCGGGTCTTAAGGAAGAAAATGTGGTATGGCTCCACCCATCATTGGTAACAATCAAAGGGGGATGCACCATTTATACATACAGTCTCAGCATGATGTATATGCTGGGTCTGAAACAGATACGTTTGTGTTAAGGAGGTATAAAAGGTTCCATAAAAAATATTAGAACAATTAATGGGAGGGGGGGATGGGTAAAATTAAAAGTGGGTTTACTTAGGGAGGTATTCGCATAAGAGAAACTTCTCATAGAACAATTAGAATAAGAACCAACCCAAGTGGGGGCTGGGGTTAAACTATTACCAACAAAAACCCAACAATGAGATGCTGGACCCCTAATATTTTCAACTAAAGGAAAGCTATAATCGCTTCGACCTGAAGCATTAAGAACCAGAAACATAGAACAATTATTCCTAATGCTAGAAGTGGCCCGCTGCACATAGGGGGAAGAACAATTTACACTAGAAATATTAAATGAAGAAAAATGATGAACTATCAGTACAAATTGAAAGGGTGGTGGATATTTAGTTGAGAATTGAGTGGCGCAAACAAGAATCTTCTGGACTCGGCGCTGACAGGGACTGGTTTCTGCTGACCTCCTGCACCCAGTAGGCCGTGAACCAGGTTCGTAGTCCACCTTCTCCCAAGGGCTCCGTGGGTAAAGATGTTGTGAGGGAGAGCAGCATAACCTGTAAAACAGAACAATACGAGCCCTACTTAGGGGCATTAGTTTGTTTGTTAACAACTACATATGCTAAGCCAATTATGAAGAACTAGGGGGTCCTTAGACAATCTTCGGGAGAATGTATGTTACTGGCACTCTTCTGTAGAGCATCTGATGTTAGACACGCTCCTGAAAAGTGTCTGACGTTAGACAGGAGAGTTAACGATAGAAGGTCTGTTACAGACACTCTCCTGGAGAGGGTCTAACGTTAGACACTCCCAAGCTTACGTCAGACGCTCTTCAGAAGTCAGCAACTTCTCTCCACTTCCCAGGGAGACGTGAGAGGATTAATTACACTAAAACCAGGCAGAGACGCCACATCCCCAGTACAGCAATCAGCAGAGCCGAGTGAAGCCGAGGGCAGGTTAACAAAGGGCTCCCCGCACCGCTACCTCGGGTCCCATCCTGCCCCACCCAGCCACCCTGCAGGCAGGGAGATGGGGTCGTAGGCCGGAAGAACGGCTCCGGGTAGCGCCGTGGCTTGTCTCTCACTACCACAAGCAGGGCCAAGACAATACATTGCCCCAGCGGGTCTCTGGCAGCGGGACCACATACACCATCGGGCCCAGCCCGCGGACCGGCCCACTGCCATCGGGACCCCCGGCCCAGGCTGTCCAGGGCCGCTCGCTGCCTCCTGCTCTGCACCCCGCACAGGCAGCATCAGGAGCCCCTGGGTGCTGGGCCAGCAGCGTGGAGCCCAGACCATGGCGGGGCCACCAGCGGAGTCTCAGGGATGCGACCACTCGCTCCAGCTCTGCCAGCCCCTTCCACGGGGCCAGAGCTTGAAGGGGCGCGGCCAGGAGAGGACAGGGCAGGGCCTGAGAAATGGGGGTGGGGCTGGTGTCACTGCTTTGCACCCAGGCACTGCCCAGGGAGCAAGTGCTGGGGTCGGGGAGAAGCAGCTCATCTGCGAGGCCATTCCCCAGTTCCACCCTCTTGATGATCTACTTCTGCCACCATGCGGCAGGAAACTAGACCGCTGAGAATGGCAAGTTCAAGGAATTATTGGCATTACATGACAACCAGGGCCCCGCTTTGGCCAGGTGAGGTTTAAACTATTACCGAAATATCCACGAGGCAGCATCGGAGAGAAGAGCTGAACTGCAGGATTGGGTGGAGACAGGTCATGACTGGCGAAGTAGATCTGAGAGTCATCAGGATAAAGATGGTCGGCAACACCAACCATGTCACCAGATGAGATCATTTAGCTGAGAGATGCAGAGAGAAATGGGTCAAAGTCAGAGTACAGTGGGAATCCCATGGAAATCAGAGAAGGACCCGCTCCCCCCATATACATACTGTAGGAGATCCGCTCTTCCCCGTCACAACTGGCAGGAGACTCTTTCGTGGCTTCCAACCGTGCTCTATATTTATACAGTGCAAACCCCACCACCGATATACAGCTTCACAGGTTTCAGGACAGCTCAGGCCCAGCCCTCACTTGGCTGGCCTCAGGAATGGTTAGCTCAGCTGCCTTCCTCAGCTCTATACACTTCCCTGGACCTTCTCTCTCTCTCTCTCCCCACACTACCAGCTCCTCTGCCACAGCCCCACCCTGGGCTTCCTCCCCGGCAGGCTTTTATCCTCTGGAGAGGCTGCCAGGTGCAGCACTTAACCCTCAGCCCTCTGCAGCCCAGGTGGCTGATTAGCCTTCCCTGCAAGGGGAGGCTTTCAGAGGTTTTTTCCCTCTTAAAGGACCAGCAGGGCTGGCTCAGGCCCTCCTGGCCAGCACCCTGCCACAATACACACACAAAAAATAGTGAAGAGAAAGGTGGGAAAATCATCAACCACCACCAAGGGAGAACACAGTTTGAAAACAAAACAGAGCTTGAAATCCTAGCAGACTGCACTTTGCACATGGCAGATCTACTCGGTACCACGGTCAGACAGCTTTGCTTTAAGCTTCATGAATGCAAACCTCACATTTGAAGAGATTAAAGGTAGGGCTGCTTTTAACAACAACAAGGTTATTAGCAACTGGTTTTACAGCTGATCCAATTGTGACGGGTTGAGATCACAGAAACCCTTAGGAGCTGCCACCCGATGTGCCAAGGCTACTCCTGCCTCAGTTTTCCTGCCCAAACAGCTTAGGACCTCAGTACCCTGCCAGGTCTGAGCCACGTCCCCTAACAGCTGTGGGCCTTCCTGGAAACAGGCAGGAGGTATCCTTACCTCTGGCACTCAGATGCTCAACTCCCAATGGGGCCAAGCCCGGAATAAAATTTGTTTTGCCCTGTATAAAGCGTATACAGGGCAAACTCAGATTGTTTGCCCTCTATAACAATGAGAGAGAGATATGTCAGGCAAACTCAGTTTCCCTTGCTCATTTTCACCATTTACTCTTCCTAACC
This sequence comes from Sternotherus odoratus, assembly GCA_032164245.1. Lineage (NCBI taxonomy): Eukaryota > Metazoa > Chordata > Testudines > Kinosternidae > Sternotherus > Sternotherus odoratus. The sequence continues at coordinate 14,004,219 of JAVMKO010000022.1, read as the reverse complement.
AGCCATCACACAGTTAACTCCCCATGGTTGTAAAATCATTAGCTTGAGCTTTTACAGAGGCTCAGTGAAATGTTGCTTTGACACCAAGCTGTTATTGTAGTGCTATCAGTCTCTGGAATGTAACCTTGACTATAAAACTGCAAAGTCTGTAAGCCCTCGCTGGACTTGGCTAGTGAGCTGTTATCCCTAGATTGCATTGTATTCAGGTTGCTACTCTTATACAGGAGAATAGACTATGTATTCATAGACTGTTAGAATAATGTCATTGTTATCAAGGTCGGAAGATCAGCTGCATCAAGAGGGCAATGACCTATGATTGATGTAATGGTCTACTGACGCGCATGCTTCAAGTACTTACCTACCTCGCTCCACCCATATCCCCTCCCCTTCGTAATATACTCTATAAAGTTTGCTTGGTACCCATAATAAACGCAGCTGTTACCCCCCCTTCCTTGACCGAGAGGAGGGTGACTCAGTTTCCCCTTTGATCAAAGTTGGGTTGTGTGTTTCTTCAATGGTCTCGGACTGCTTCTGAGCTTCTTGCCTCAACTCCGCTACTTCCACCCGGGGTTCAAGGTAAGGGGAGAGACGTGCCATTAATTTTCCCCTGACAGATATGCACAGCTGTTTGCCCCCCCAGGTACCAACACGTACTCCAGGTTAATTAATAAGTAAAAAGTGATTTTAATTAAGATAGGAAATAGGATTTAAGTGGTTCCAAGTAGTAACAGACAGAATAAAGTGAATTACCAAACAAAATAAATAGAACACGCAAATCTAACACTATTACAGCAAAAAGCCTCACCCTCCATGAATTCCTTCTTTCAGGCTAAACTCCCTGTTAGCCTGGGTCCAGCGATCACTCGCACCCCCCCTGCAGTCACAGTCCTCTGGTCCAGTTTCTTCCAGGAATCCTTGGGAGATGGAGGGCTGTTGCTTGAGCCAGCTGAGAACAAAATGGAGAGGTCTCTCCCAGGTTTATATAGACCTCTTCCTGTGGGTGGAGAGCCCCTCCTCCTTCCTATGCAGAGTCCACATGGCCTCTCAGAGCACATGGCTCAGTTGCAGGCCCAAACCAGTCTCCCCTCACCACCAGCCAGGCTGCATTCCTCAGAAGGTCGGGTGTGGACGGGCGTCTACACAGTTCATTGTTTGCTTGATTGGTTCTCAGTTGGGCTTAACTGAGAATAGTTTTTCTCAGAGAGCTGTTCAGCTGCTTTCCAAAGTCCACATACAACCAACCAAGCACGTAGTCAATATTCATAACTCTGACTACAACACAGACACAGACATACAAATAGGATGAACAGATCCAGTGGATCATTAGCTTCAGAGATAGAACTTTTCAGCAAAACCATATTCCCGTGACATCATACACATATTCACAGGCACACACCCCCATAAAGCCTTGTGGGGTACATCGTCACACCGATAACAAGAGATTACACGTAATTACATTAAACACAACGATACCATGGAATGAATCAAAATAACTGAAGAGCACCACTGTTCCTCTATTCCCCCTTCTCCAGAGCTACAATTGGAGAACAAAGGCTCCAATCCAGAGGAGCAAGCGCGCTACCTAAAGTGAGCAAGCTATATTACCTACCTCTACTTTTAGGGGTGTAAGCACAGGCCCTGCAGCTTCCTAATATTTTTGGACCAGAAACCAACGTCCAGTTTGCATGGTCATCGCAGAGGATGATACAGTCCCAGCCTAGGAGGTGAGATTGTGGGTTTCCACAGGTTTTTTGTGCACTCCCAGCAAGGCTCAGCCCACAAGAGCTCTGAACAGATCTAAAACCAACCTCATTTTCTAACAACGTATATTCCTCTTCACCTTCACATCCTGCGGGATCCCAAAACACCAAGGTGCCCTAAAGCTCCCGCAGGCTAGTGGGTCAAGCCCATCAGCCCTACTACAGAATAGGAGAAGGTGGCTGTTACCCGAAATTGGGCCAGCGAGTAAGCTGAAGGGGGATTAATGACCCACCAGAGTTTCACAGAAAGCAGCACGTTTATTACACTGATATCAGTTCCAAAGATGGGGGGGGGGAGAAGAGGAGGGGGGAGTCGGGTCACACTCGCATCCACATACTCACCTCCCAGGACAGGCACAGCACTGGAGATGTCAGGATCCTTCAAGGTGAGTGTCCCACGGTGCAGCGATGGACGGGGCGATGAAGGTCAGTCTTCCCAAGGGACGATGGAATGCAACGCAGCCAACCCCTGGCCAGGCAGTCGGGGCGAAGGGCCTTTACAGGAGAGAAGCTCGTGAGTGTCCGAGCACATGGCCCTAGAGATGACTCGGCTGCGTCTGGTTGGTCACACTCCACCTCGGAGACTGTCCAGGCAGTGTCCATGCTTTGGGTGGGTGAGCGCTGCCTGATTGAGAGTCCCAGACACCTCGTCTACCTTGGAGCTCTTCTCATCATCTCGCTGTTTAAGCAGCTCATTCATCCCACTAGAGCAGGGGGGGGCAAACTTTTTGACCAGGGGGCCACATTGGGGGTCCTGGTTGTTGCCCTCAGGATCCTCAAGCCATCCAACCCGCCCCCCCCACACTAACTGCTGCCCCAGAACCCCATCTGCTATCTAAGCCCCCCCCCCCGTTCTTTGTACCCTGAGTGTCCCCTCCCCAGGACCCCACCCTGCGTCTAAGCTTGCTTTCTTCCCTGACTCCCCCACCACCTAAGCTCATGCTTACCTTATTCAGCCGGGTGCTCCTTGACCCTACCTGCCTGGGAGCCCAGGCCCTGCAGCTCCCGCGCTCCACCCATCCCGGAGATTAACCTTGTGTGGGCCTGGCACCAGACATATTTGTGAGCTCCCTCGAGGTAATGGAGCATGGCCTGGTGAGGTCACCCCTGGGAGCATGGGGGAGGTCACCCCCCCCAGCTGAGACTGCCCAGAGCTGGAGGTGCACTGGGGGGTCCATCCAGGGGGCTGAGAGGAGCAGGGGATGTAGCCCAGGGGGAGGAAAGGAGCCCTGACCAGCCAGCCAGCAGGCCGAGAATAGCAAGTATTGGGGGCGTCTGGGGGCCCAGTGCGAGCAGAGCAGGGGGCCGGCTCCAAGGAGCCGCTGTAAACCCGTCGCTGGTTTTCCCAACAGACTGCCCGGGGGAGGACACTGCGCTAACCGCAGCATGTCTCAGAGGCCCGAAAAATTGGCCACAAAGAGGCGGCTGAAAACAAACCAGAGCTTGACTTGCTGGCAGACTGCGGCTTGCACCTGGCTCTCAACTCTGTCAGTAGTATAAGGGCCCTACCATCAATCAAACCCCCCTGCTCAGACAGCTGTTGCTTTGCGCTTCCCCAATGCGAACCCCACACGGAGGAGTGGAAACCAGAGGCTTTTCTCTGAAAAAACCCGGATCCTCATGATTAGCAATTGGGTTTAACAGCCGATCCTAGGAGGAGGGAGAGTCTCACCTGGCCGGGGCAGGGGCGCAGGGAGCTGGCCCGGCCGCTGCTCGCAGACTCTGGGCGGCTCCGCTTCTCTTCCCCGCGAGTCAAACCGCCCCAGACGCCCATCAGGACCTGCCAGGTGCCGCCGCCAGCCCGGCCCAACCCGGGGTGAATCCGGTTCCGCTCCTGGCGGGGAGAACGTGGCCGACCTGCCGCTGGAGCGAGCGAACAAACCAGCATCCCCGCCGCGCTTCCCAGCCAACCCGGGAACCGGAGCGATGCCCGGACAAACCAGCGCGGGGCAGCGGCGCCTCTGGAGGGAAGAAAGACCCAGATCCCCGCGCAGGGCTGCAAGTCTCCAGCTGGACCCGGGGGGAGGGTCACAAAATTACCGCATCTCCTGACCTGTGACGAGCAAGACACCGATCAATCGAAGCAGAATCCGAGGGGAGAAGATTTGGCCTCGTGACATTTGCAAATGAGAATTTCTGAACAGGTCTCTTGGGACCCAATGCAGGGCAGCCCCCGATGCCATCGACAGCCTGGGGCACCGTCTGTTCACCGAGGGGTATGTCATGGCTGGCACCAGGTCAATGAGAGTGAGTCTTGGCATCATGGGCCCTGGGTATGAAAGATACAGGAGCCAGACACGTCATTGCACAATCCCGTTTGTGAGCGGAGATGCTGGATGCGCTGTCTTGTTACTTACCACGAGGCTCTCGACCTTTTTCTTCTGCCCCACAGGCTATACAAGCTCCAGGCCCCACATCTTCCACAACAGCTTTTCTGCATATCAAAGACAGGTTGACATTAAGGGGAAGCAAATGGGGGGGGGGGGAAGCAAATGGTGGGGGGGGGGGGAGAATCCCAAAGCCCCCCCCCCCAGCTAAATTGTTCAGGCTTCAGCCCACATGGCCTGGCTGCAGCTTTCTGCCCTAGGCCCCCAAGAGTTGAATGCTGGCCCTGCTTGGGGGATGCAGGGACAGGGGTTCGGATGCAGGAGGGGTTCCAGGTGATACTAAATATATTAATATACTAATATTAAACTAGACGACTGAAAGGTTCCCTCCTTTCCAGAGAGAGGAAGTTCTACTTTCTCTGCCCCTTCTCAAACGGAAACCCAGTTTCTGCACCTACTATGCCACGGGCGCTCTGTGAAGCAGCATCTCCCAAACTGAGGTACATCCCCCGGGAGAGCCTGCCACAGGGCATTTTAAAGGCTAGCTCCTAAAGAGCTGAAACCCACAGAGAGCGACCGCTACCCTTCTTAAAGGGGGGCCCCTCGGCCACAGACATCTAAAGGCCCCACTAGTTTAAGAGGGAGAAGACCTCACGCCCTGCTTACAGGACCGTCATTTGGCCTGGCATGTCAGTGACCTGTGCCTGAAGCAGCGTGGCAACGGAGACCCAAACCCTCCTTACAGGGTGGTCCTTAAGCCAGGGTCTTTACAACGGGCCAGAGGCTAAAGCGCTGAACAGGAGAGACCTCCATTCCCCTCAGTAGAGGGTGGTCTCTGCCCGGCAAGGGCCAGCGGCCCGAGAGAAGTTAGAAAGGGGAGACCTGAACCCTTGGCTCTTAATGGGCCAGCAAGCAGAGCCAACAGCAACTTGTCTGGGATCTCACCCAGAAGCAAAGTACAAGACTTTATAAAGAAAACAGTCACAACTTTACAAAAATGACACACACCGAGAGCAGAACCATGATCAGCAAACCATGACCTGCCTTAGACACCTTCCACGACCCCCCTTTACATGAGATCCGGTCCCCACAGGACCCTGGTGGCACCAGTGATCTATGGATCCCAGGGGATTTCAGTAACGTGACACAGACAGAGACTCGAGGAGTCACTTGCTGAGTAGCTGCCAGCCGGGGTCACGTCGCACGAACTGACTTTATCCGGTTGGACTCTTGTGACATCCCGAGCGGACACCCCGCTACTTCTCCTCTCACCCGCCCCTGCCCCGCACGACCCTCCCCCCGCCCCCTTAACAGACCGGACCCCCCCGTCCCCCCCTCACTACCCTCCTCCCGCCCCCTTAACAGACCGGACCCCCCCGCCCCGCCCTACCCTCCCCCCGCCCCCTTAACAGACCGGACCCCCCGACCCCCCCTCACTACCCTCCTCCCGCCCCCTTAACAGACCGGACCCCCCGTCCCCCCCTACCCTCCTCCCACCCCCTTAACAGACCGGACCCCCCCGTCCCCCCCGCACTACCCTCCCCCCGCCCCCTTAACAGACCGGACCCCCCCGTCCCCCCCGCACTACCCTCCTCCCGCCCCCTTAACAGACCGGACCCCCCGTCCCCCCCTACCCTCCTCCCGCCCCCTTAACAGACCGGACCCCCCCGTCCCCCCCGCACTACCCTCCCCCCGCCCCCTTAACAGACCAGACCCCCCCGTCCCCCCCGCACTACCCTCCCCCCGCCCCCTTAACAGACCAGACCCCCCCGTCCCCCCCGCACTACCCTCCCCCCGCCCCCTTAACAGACTGGACCCCCCCGCACTACCCTCCCCCCGCCCCCTTAACAGACCGGACCCCCCCGTCCCCCCCGCACTACCCTCCCCCCGCTCCCTTAACAGACCAGACCCCCCCATCCCCCCCGCACTACCCTCCCCGCACTACCCTCCCCCCACCCCCTTAACAGACCGGACCCCCCCGTCCCACACTACCCTCCTCCCGCCCCCTTAACACACCGGACCCCCCCGTCCCGCACTACCCTCCCCCCACTCCCTTAACAGACCGGACCCCCCCTACCCTCCCCCCGCCCCCTTAACAGACCGGACCCCCCCGTCCCCCCCGCACTACCCTCCCCCCGCCCCCTTAACAGACCGGACCCCCTGTCCCCCCCTACCCTCCTCCCGCCCCCTTAACAGACCGGACCCCCCCGTCCCCCCCGCACTACCCTCCCCCCACCCCCTTAACAGACCGGACCCCCTGTCCCCCCCTACCCTCCCCCCGCTCCCTTAACAGACCAAACCCCCCCGTCCCCCCCGAACTACCCTCCCCCCGCCCCCTTAACAGACCGGACCCCCCGTCCCCCCCGCACTACCCTCCCCCCGCCCCCTTAACAGACCGGACCCCCCCGTCCCCCCCGCACTACCCTCCCCCCGCCCCCTTAACAGACCGGACCCCCCTGCCCTACCCTCCCCCCGCTCCCTTAACAGACCGGACCCCCCCGCTCCGGAACATCCGATAACAACGCACCGGCGCTGCGGGGCTGGAACCCCCCCGGCCCCAGCGTCCCCCGGGGAGCGGCGGGGAGCGGACACACACGCGCGCGCTCTGCCGCTCCCGTCTCCCCCTCGCGCTGCGCCTGGAGCCGCCTCCGCTCCCTCCGGCGTCCGCCGCAAGCAGCTTTATACCCCGCCCGCGCCTCCCCATTGGCTGGACAGGCGGCCCAATGGGACGCTGTTCCCAACTGCGCATGCGCCGGTGGAACAGCCTGGGGCAGCACTGCCTGGCGGGGGCGTCGAGTTTCTCCCCCCCCCCATGACAGCTGATTGACCCTGTTCATATCCCCCCCCCTTCTCCACAGGGTGGGAGGGGCCCTGGGTTATCCCCACCCCAGGGGTGTCCCCCCCCATGACAGCTGATTGACCCTGTTCATATCCCCCCCCCCCCTTCTCCACAGGGTGGGAGGGGCCCTGGGTTATCCCCACCCCAGGGGTGTCCCCCCCCATGACAGCTGATTGACCCTGTTCATATCCCCCCCCCTTCTCCACAGGGTGGGAGGGGCCCTGGGTTATCCCCACCCCAGGGCTGTTTCCCCCTCCCCCCCCCCCCCCTCCGCTCCTTAGAGCTCATCTCACTTAAATAACCCCCAAGAGCTGGTTGGCAACTTCCACCTGTCCAGGGGCGCTGTGTGTGGACAGCCACCTTCCTTCTCTACATGCCAGTCTCTGCAGCGCCTGCAGGGGCCACAGCCTACAACCCCGTCGACTTGAACCTCGCCGGAGATGCTTTGGGACAAGCCGAACAGTCATCACACGCGCAGGGGGGTTCTGTGACCCCTCTGTACCCACCCTTGGCAGTTGCTGTCAACATATTCCAGTGGCACGGACATCGCGCTGGTGGCGGAGTGCCAATGCAGGAATTAACTACCCCCCAAATCATTTGCTAACCCATCAAACAAGTAACCCCTCCTCCTGGGAGGTGGATCGTGGCGGCCGCCCTGGGACAGCTCCGCATCCTAACCAGAAGGCAGGCTGAACCGAAGGAGATCGTCTACGTCGCAATGGTATCGCTCGGTCTGTGACGGAAGCCGAGAGGTGACTTTTCAAAAATCCAAATACATTCTGCCCCGACACAAATGACAAAGGTACCGTCTGCTGTCGGTAGGTGGAATGCTCGTATCCGAAACGACAATGAAAGTTACAGAACAATTGACTCCCAAGGGCATTCTGCACCAAAAGAATCAAAATCCTGTACCCCATATTTTAAAAATCTGCAAAATGCATCTGTCAAATAAATGCGGAGGCTCCGGCCTGGCATTGGGGAGCAAGGGCCCTCAGCTTCATAGCGGTGGGAAATCACTGTGCAGCTTTCCCACAGGGCCGCGTCCGTGAGGCTGTGCCTGACCCTGGCACAGGGGAAGGACAGAGCCAGGCTCACAAACAGCCTCAATAGATGCTCTTCTCCTAAAGAAGAGGGTCAAAGTGGCTTGAATCGACCCTCTTCGTTAGAAGAGGCTCTAATAGACCGTCTTCTCCTAAAGAGGAGGGTGGATTCGGGCCGCTTCGACCCTCTTCTTTAGGAGAAGAGCGTCTATTAGACCTTATACTGCTCGTCTTCAAGTGCAATTGCACTTAATTTATTTCAGGTACTTCGTCATTTGAAAGCTGTGGCCACTGTATAGTAGCTTTCGTGCAATCTACAGCCTGGGGCAAAGGACAGTGATGTAGCGTATGACTGAGAGCAGATAAAATGCAGGGTTGTCAATCATTTCCTTTGTAAAAAAGTACAAAAGTGCAAATCTCACGGAGCTGGAAGTTTTGTGATCCCGGTCAAGCCATTTTTGGCATTGGAAACTATTTCAAAGCCATGAGTCTTTGCCCACACGGGACTGAAAAATTAAATACGCTTTTCTAGCTCTTTTCCATGCTCATTGCCAGAGCTGATTTGTTTTAAATACTAGAACTGCTTGGGTAGCAGATTTCTTCGCCATTTCTCTCAACTGGTCTTTACTCTGACTATTCTACTTTTACCCTGTTTGACCCTTGGATGCTTTATCTCTTTGCTCCTTTGTTTTTTAGTCTCTAGCAGAACAATACAATAAGGTTCAATTTGAAATTTTGCCTCAACAATTTCTGAGGGTGTTCTAGATCAGACCAACCATTCTTGCCCATCCCCTATTTCTGTCTGGGCAGCGATTTTGTTACTTGCAGTAACAGAGGCTAGACTTTGGTTTCTCATCCGGGTTTGAAGCAGTAGCTACTTCTTTTTAAATCCTTGAAGCAAGTAGATTCTAAGCCTCCTCCCACTTTCCCCTCAACATGCAATTGGAATAATTCAAAACCCATTTTCAGGAATACAAACATTAAAACTGACCAATTATCAGAAGCATTGTGTAGTTTGCCATGGCTTGGCTAGGGGCTAGAACTTTCCCTCCTGAAGGCATCAGTTTAAAACTCCATCGGTATTTTTCAGTTTTCTTCTAATTCTCCCTAGTCGCCAGGAGGCAGACGGCTCTGCTACGACCGTAGCTGGTATCTTTGAATGATCATACACCTCCCCCCCAACTTACCCCCTACCACTGCAGAGTCAAAGATGTTAAGGCCTATTGTAAAGAGAACTGTGATCAATTGTTCTCCATGTCACCGAAGAGAGGACCAGAAGTGATGGGAAACACTTCTAACTGCATGAGTGGTTAAGCACAGGAATAGGTTCCCGAGGGAGGCTGTAGAATCACTGTCATTGGGGGTGTTTATAAACAGATTGGACAAACACCTGTTGGGGGTCTAGGTTCACCTGGCGCTGCTACAGCGCAGGAGCTGGGTCACGGGATGACTCACTGGCCCTACCAGCATGACATTTCCCTGTTTCTAACTAGAAAATATTCCTCAGGGCAAACACAATATGAAAATGTAGCCCTGTGGGAATGATGGACAGACAGGTCAGTGAGAGACCATGGGAGGCTCTTATAAAACATCCCACCTGCCCAGAACGGTCATCACCCCCGAATGCTGCAGATGACATGGTAAAATTTGGACTAAGATAAGAGCATGCACTTCGCTCCTCTGGGCAAAGCCAGAAACAGCCAGAGGACTGGGGATGAGGAGGGAGGTAGGATTCAATTTAATAATTGCCACTGTTCTGTTGAGCAAAAAGCTTTTGCAACAGCAGAACGACGTCCCCCAAATACTCCCCTTGGAAGCCTCATAATCAAAGTGGACTCTTGCCATGTGCTCTCTGCTGATTTATTCCTCAGTCTCTCCTCTGTTGCTGCACCATGCAGGCAGCTCTCTGGAGAGCACCCAGCCGTCTACATCAAGAGGTCCTGGGTTTACCTGCCAGGGGCTGTTACACAGACCTAGTCCTCTTCTGGGTTAAGTGAGGTTGCAGGATATCAGGCTGATCACCCGTGTGTGCCATGGCAGCAGCAGACTGTCACAGGGCATCTGTCTTCTCATGTGGCTGTTCGCTCCCACTTGGAGCACCTGCAGCTCCCAGTCACTGGAGCTGGAAGTGCAGCTGCTCAGGAACTCTGAAAATCAAGCCCAAGGTGCCTCCACCATGCCAAGGGAGCCCAAGGCCTCTACACATAATTACATACGTAGCATGACTGGGATGCAGCCAGCCAGCCACCAACTTGCTCCGAGCATCGCGCACAGCTGTGAAAATGTTGGTCAAGGAAACCAGCGCACTTCCCAACAGGTACACAACAGCCCGGGCTTGGACCATCGGCTCTGAGCTAGCAAAAGCTCAGTTTTTAACATCGAATCCTGTAAGCAGGTTGGGAGAGGCGCCAGCTATGCTTACGAGGGAGGGTCACTGTTAGGCATGTAGAACACAGAACTGAGCAATGAGGCTTGCGTGGTCAGATAGTTAGAGGGTGCAGCTGGAAGCTATGGCTGTCTGAAAAGGGGCAGGGCTCTGCACTTATCCTCGATAGTCTCAGAAATGGCCAAATGAATAGAGAACAGAAAATTAACCCTTTTATTGATGCATTGCAATTGTTCTACATTTTTACCATATTCTGTAGAAAATACTTAAAATACAAGCTACTTTGTAAAACCAAAGACAAACACTGAATCCAAAGATAAACTGTTTTTACAATGGACCCTTCTCCCATATAGTTAGTATTAAATTTTTAAATATCTATATTTCTTTTGTTAAAATGATTTTTACATACCCCCTAAGTACATCGGCAATACAAAGAGATCAGTAAATGTCAGAAACTACCTGTATCTAGCGGCTTTAAAAAGGAAGAGCACAACCATAAAAGAAAGTTAAATTTCACACAGTAACTAGCATATCAAATACATTTAATAAAGTAGGAATTCCATTGCAATATCAAGGATTCAAGCAGAAATACTAACATTACATATAATGTACTGCTACATGTAGTGAGATAGATAGATTTCAAGCTGAATCTGAAATCACACATTATAATAAAGTTTAGCAACGAACAACCAACCATGTAGACATGCGGCACCATTCCTAAGTTGAAATAAAAGAGAAAGCAGGGCTGTGCCAATCCTGTTATTTAGAAGCAATTTAGTTGCATGTACTTTAAAAGAAAATTGCTGAATCAGAGGTAAATTACTGCATCAGTCCACTAGGTACGAAGCAGAAAAGCTCTGAAGTTGTTTCTGCAGTAGGGTATCACAGCTGTGAATGCAAGTCATTGAATAGTAACAACTCTAATTAAACCCAGTTTATGAATCACAAGAATGAATCTAGATGGGACGAGTTATCTGTAATTCAAAAGGTGAATCCAAAATTCCAGCTAATTGCTCATGGTTAAAGAAAGGACAAATGTATATTCATAAACAACATGTCTGGTTACACACCATGCAAACCAGCTGTGACAGTGAAACACTCAAGTTATTAAGGCTTCACTGGGGCCGCATGGGCTGGAACGCACTCGGAGAACGGCTACACCTCTCAGAATTGAATCTTTAGCATACACTTGATGTGGGCCACCTTTTGCTGTTACACCACTGTAAATCCAGTGATGAGCTCAGAATCAGTCCGGTGGGGTTTTTAAATGGTGCGTATCACAGTTTAAGTTGGATGTACCTACGTGTTAGTATGTGACATCTCCTTTCTCAAGTCCTATCTCACCCTCCTCTTTCCAGTGCTGAGGGATGTTTGAATCACCAAAGGAGATGAGAATGTTCCTAGTAGATCGATTTGGAATTTTTAAAAAAAATTATGTAAGAGGTGCTGGTTTGTTTAGTTTCTTTTTAAACAAAGGCTTTTTCCCACTTCATTAGTTTGTTTTGTTAGAGGCCTTGGTTATTGTTCTCTTCTTAAGAACTTCCCAGGAAATACTTTACTCTTTGTGAAATTGGGTGAAAATTTTTCATGTAATGCAGATGTTGGAGTCTGTTTGCTTTGTGAAGGAAAGGCACAACTCTGTATCCAAGAGGTATCTGTCTCAAGGGGAAGTACTGAACAAGTCACAACGCAGACAAGATAAGGAAGTGCCTGGCACTAAGTGAGAAATATTTGGATAACATTACAGCAACACAGCGCATCGGCACCACCAGTGATGGAAAGTGTTGGGATTGCTCAGTTATCCCCACATTTAGAGGAGTGCTGTGATGGAAAGTACACTAGGCGATGACTTCTGGTTAGTGACATTGCTAATCACTCCCATCCAGTTCCAAAGTCCTTACTATGAAAGACACACCAAGCTTCTTATAGGTGAAGAATTTCAGACCAGCCTAGACCTTCCTAGCCCAGTAATGTGGAACTTTAGAACTGAATCCCTGCCCCCGGGACACCGTCATGTCATGCACCAGTCGTAAAACTCGCCTGTTTTCAACTTGGATGGAACTGGGGTTCAAGGCTCCAAAAACCTTTTATTGCTGCAGCAATACCACTGCTCTATCCAGTTCATTATCCATTTGGCCAAGACACTTAGTTCTGTACTGAATGTCACAAAATAATTCCTAGTTCGACAGACCCAGGAAACAAAGTGTAGTTTCGAAACCACACGGGTTACCCAAATGAGTATTCCTCATAACACTAGTGCTATAGCTAATAAACCTTCCCAACAGTTCCACATTAGCAAATATACATTTTTTTAATGGTATTGTTATGTTGTGTGCTTTACAGCAGGCTCTCTTTGGTATAAACATTCTGTCACCAAGCTAGCAATATTTTACAAGAAACGTCTGCTAGTAACACAGGGGAAGGTAACATCACACACTAATCTAATAAAGTGATTGCACATACTTAATCACTTCTGCAATATCAGACTAAATATTCCAATGCATTCCCAGCACTACCCTATTCGACAGACATCTAACATTGTATGTGCCATTTCAAGAAAAGCTTAAGGAAACATCGCTTCACTCCAAACAAAAATGTAGGTTTTTATGTTAGCATTAAAACTGAGAACAATGCATCTATGCAACATCCTGCTATTCTTGCGAGGATAAGCTTAGTGAATTGCTTCCATTCAATGGGGGCTTGCTGGTCCCTCATAAGGCAAGCTCACTGTAAACTCTAGGTCACACTACATCATCATTTAAGGCACTACAATAAGGGGACACATCAAACAACTCTTCATCACACATACCTGTGCAAAACAAATCAGAAGGTATCCTTTTCTCTTATGAGGCTCTACTTTCTCTCTCTCAGTGCTACAGTAATGAGCTCTAATGATTGCATTAATTCACATACATTCTGACGTATCATTTTGGTTTAAATACAAAGGATACATCAATTTCATCCCCAGGAACGTTTAAGATTTAGACAAACACTAGGTACAGAGTTCAAGTATAATCACTACACATTTTGATTACAAAGACAGAACATTTGGGGTTAGCAGGAAGTTTTGCTTGTTATATTTTTTTCTCTAATCAATATGTACATATTTCATTTTATGTAAAATATTAAAACACCACCATTACAAAACTTCTAAAATAGTTTTAAATTCAGTAATAAACTTTAAAATCTGGATTATTTTCTTCCCTCTCCCCCAATTCCTACATGCACTTACTGTATGCAAGTCTTAAGAGTGCTTGAAAGCTGTCTCCTAGCATACCCAGGAGGAGAGGCTCACCGGAGTATAAAAAGCTGTACATGTCATTATTTCACTGTACTTCAGATTGTTCAGCTCCCTCCTAAATGAATCATGCAAGGAAAAAGACAAAGAAAAGAAAAGAAACAAGAGCCCTGTGCTTCTGCGAAAGGAATCCAGCTCCGTTATAGGGCCAGTGTCTAATACTCCAAAGAAACCAAACTCAAATGAACAACACAGCACGATCAATTCTTAGCAGAAGAATACAGCGTTTTGGCAATGCAGTCGTTTTACGTTATACAGTGAGATCTTGCATATAACTGAAAACATGTAATTTAATAATTTCTGCAATGATAAAAACCCAGCTGCATTATGGCTATTCAGACTTTACAAGACAACACAATGAAGATTTTATGGTTTAAATGGACTTCTGAATATTAGGTTGCTAGTATAAGATAGCTGCCTCTATCATACCCTTTAAGCAGGAAAGTAAACAGAAAATGGTGACAGTGACAAACCGAGATGCAATTGCTTTTGCAGCAACAGTAATCTACTAGTGAGGAAATGAATTACAGAACAAACTTTAAAATATTAAACTGAAGTTTGAAATCTGCTCTAGCATCTTACTGATATAAATGTGTATTATATTTTTAGTGGCAATTTGGATTTGTGCAAGCTGCTAAAATATAATCTGCTAATCTGTTTAAATTATAAGAGTTAAAAAAAAATCAGCATTTGTCCTTAAAGACATTGATTTCCTTTTCTCCTCCGATTACCATAACATCAGAATAGCTTTAAATAAATTGGACTGTGACCTTTTTAAAAGCATCTATAAAAATTAAGTTTAAAATCTTAATCAATGACCCTTGTACTGGTACCAACAGAGGCTGCCCGGTTAGTGACTGAATTCCCCAAGCAGACACATTGTCAAACGTGGTACATCCAGAGCTAGAGGAGACCACGAGTACAGTCAACACTAGGTGACAGTTCACCTGAAAACCTCCTTTGATTCTCCAGGCCTGTAGCAGAACCCAGCTCTCCCCAGAGAGGGCAAACCCTACCAATCCAGGGCAGCCCCTGAACTACAAGTAGGAGTACTGGTTGATCTTCGTCGGGCTCAGCGGGTATCCAGCGTAAATAGCAGATCCTCGGGAAGCACCAATATAGGACTGAGTAGCAAACTGATGTTGGTACTGGGCAGGTGGGACGTTTGCAGAAGTCAGTAAGCTGGGCCCGACACTGACTGGTACTTGGTGCACAAGAGCGCTAGGGTGTGCCGCATACGTGGTGTGCCTGGAAGAGCCCTGAGGGGAGAAGAGATGAGCGAGAGAATTTGTGGAGCCCAGCGCTGGAGCAGTGCTCGGCGCGAAGGTGTACATGTGGGGCTGGCTGGGAAGATGGGTGCTCGCTGTAGCTGCTGCCAGGTGGGGATGAGCTGGGCTGCCGTGCTGGAACGCGTAGGGAGCCTGAGAAATAGCTGAGGGGAGGGGAGCCACATACGCTTGCTGCCTGCGTGGAGCCGGATTTCCGCTTCTCTCCTGCGAGGCCAACACTGGCATGGGCTGGTTCTGCAGAGGAGAAGAATCAGTGAAGTGTGCAGTCACCGCCCACGTGGTGCCTGTCAGTGCAGGGGGAAAGCCAGAGATCCTCACGCGGGCCCTGCCCGGGGGACGGTCCAGCGCTCCTGGAGCAGGGCTCATAATGCTCCGCAGCAGGAGGAAGGGCGTTCTCGCGGAGATAGGCTGGACAGTTACCGGGGGTAGCGGTAGAACCGCAGACCATCTGGTGCCGCGGCCAAGGCTCCCATCTGGCCGTGCCTGGGCAAGCTGCTCTAGTTCTTAATCTGGTAGCACAGCAGCCACCTTTGGTGCAGCTGACGAAGGCAGAGCGGAGGCTCTGTGGGGCCAGAGAGGCCAGGCTGGAGGTGCCTGGCGCTCCTCTGCTGGGATCAGACGATCTGAGCTTAAGTCAAACACGAGAGCCAGGGCACCAGCTGAAGTGAGGCCAGGCTCAGGGCCCAGAGGGGAATGTGTGTACAGCTCATCGGGGCCATCTCTGGGCTGACACCCGGCGAGATCTGCAAGGGGGTGCGGTGGGAGGCGCAGAGGAGTCCTCCCCCCCGAGGCTAAGCCAGCCCGCCTGCAGCCCTGGTACCTCCTTCGACCTGGCAAGGGTCTGATGTGTGCACTGCTTGCCTGCCCCTGACACACCAACTGCCAGGAGAGAGCGGTAGGACGTAAAAGCTGTGAACTGCCAAGGACTGAACCAGAACCAGCTACTTAATGCCAACAATGAGGAAGCAGCTACGGCCCTTCTGATACTGGTAACCAGCCCTCTTCCCCTCCCCAGCAGGACAATGTCCTGGCTGGAATTAACAAGCCGCAGGGACATTCAGAAGCAGGGGGAGACAAAGCAAGAGTCACTTGTTTACCTGGCTAAGGTTGAGCGGCTGCACGCCAGCAGTCACCATGCGAGGTGGCCGGTACCCGGTCGGTGTTCTACAGCATCCCGATGACTGCCCACTCACCGATGCCACTGGTTTGGTCTTGCTGACGCTACTCAGAATGCCTGAAAAACATGAGCAGGCTAGTCCCTTCTTCTCCACCTCATTCCAGGACCTCACCAGCTTGTGTGCCTTCAGCAATGCCAGGGCCCCTCCCTCGCGGGGCCATTTCTCGTTACAGTGTCACGCTTGGATGAATCAGTAACACGCTGGCGTGCATCTGACGAAGTGGGTATTAGCCCACGAAAGCTTATGCTTCAAAACTTTAGTCAGTCTTTAAGGTGCCACAGGACTCGGTCACTTCTGCAATTCCAGACTAACACGGCTACCTCTCTGATTCTTAAAATGCCGGCATTTCCCAAAGATCTGAGCAACGTGCCGCCAACAACCCACTGGCGATCCTTTCATACCTCAGTGAATCCTAACACAGACCCTGATTTCTAGACTGAGGGCGCACAGAACACCAGCTGCCTACACCCTAGTCCTGACTATTCTGACTGAGGAGATACTGCTGTCAGAGCTATGGATACAGACACAATGTCCTGTCCTTGCCAGAGTGGGCACCTACCTGAGGCCTGCGTTGCGACGATGCAGTCGGTCAGCTGTGTTTTCAGAGGTGGGACGATGATGGTGCGGGAGCTGGAGCTGTCGACTGCTCCCCTGGCAGGCAGCTCTTGCGCCCCCCCAGTACTCCTGACTGCAGAGAGCGCATCGCTGGCGTAGGGGCTATTGAGGGAGGAGTCTGAGTCTGGGGAGTCATTCACAGTAACATAGCTGATGACATTGGATCTCTGCTTCATGCCCAAGCTAGGGGAGAAAAGACACCGTACTCATGTACCCTGGAGTGCCCACAGGAAGCACCCTCAGCCCTGCCATGGCATTGTCCCCTTACCCAGAACTTCGGGGGAATTCGAGTTAGTGGGAAAGCCAAATCGCACAGCAGCTCGATGGGATGTTCTGGGCCCAGCCCAGCAAACCCCTCTGCATGCGTTTTTCCTGTCTAGCCTGGTGCTCTTCTCCTCTTGGTTGGATGTGGGTGCGCAGGCTGTGCCTAAGCTCAGGGCGAAACGCTATTAGCTCTAAAGCCCAGACTCTCTACCTTGCGGGTTTGTATTTGTTGTCCTCCTCTTCGTCAGTATCACTGCGGATGGTGATGACGCTGACGGGTGGGCTGGGCGTGTCTGGGATTACGATGGGCTGGTGCTGCTCTTGCACCGCGATGAGAGCGCTGGAGGAGGAGGCAGCAGGAAGGGGGCTGCTCCCGATCAAGGAGTAGACCTGGGGAGGCACGGCCTCCAGTGCAGCGGGGGGCCTGCAGGAAGCAACAGGGCAAGACAGAGATTGTTCAGTGCTCAGACCAGACAGACTGTGCCCGAGCTCACCATGGCCTGGGGCCAGCAGGAAAAGCAAAGCCCCAGAGCTGACTTCCCGATAGAATTCAACACCCCTCAGGACAGGAGAGAACCAGGAAAAGCTCCAAGTCCCAGCCCACAGTGCTGCAGGGTTAAACGGGCGGAATTTCCCTCGGTGCAGGAGACTCTCCTCTGGTCCTCCACTGTTCAGAGCCCAGCCTGTGTACTGCGTAATACCCCCAGGCCTCAACCAGGGCAATGCACACAGCCGGGGACAGTCCTGCCCTCCCACTGCAGTGGAGATGCCTGAGGAAGGAGTTTGGCATTCAGCCCTTAGCCAAAAACAGTTCCAGACAGGGCCCCTAAGGGAGCAAGATGCTAGCACCCCAGGATCTGCGCATCCTGCAGCAGCACCGTCTGCACATCTCCCCAGAGTGTGGAAGGTCAGCAGGGAGGACTCCTTACTTGGCTGTGCTCTGGGCTGGCTGCTTGTTCTTCTTTGCTGCGAGGCCGCTGCTCTGCTGCTGCCTGACAACGTGAGCAACTCCAACGTTCAGAGGCTGCGCAGTAGCTAGAGCCACGTGGTTGGTCAGTAAGGAGGGCTGCTGCATGATGGTGCTGTACTGGTTTCCATGGGAATGTGCGTTCCTAGAGGGGGAGAGAGACCCAAGCGCAGTGAGGGCTGTGGGTTTGCACTGGCTCACGCTGCCGGAAGTGGTTCTCTAACACACTGGGACGTTTCAGATCTAGGTGGCACATTTCACTGGTACTAGTACTAGTCCTTACAACGGTGGCACTGGTGTAGGTGACATGGAAACTGTTAATGATGGAAACGCTTACCTGCTACAAATTATGCCATCATGTCCCTGGGCTCAGAAGCACCTGTGTCAGCACAGACCCTTACCTCCAGTCAGCTAACTGCTGGTTGCTTCCAATCGTCTCTGGAATCACAGCTGTGGGCTGAACAGAATTGTGCAGTGCAACCCCTGGAAGTTGCTGCCAGGTTGAAGGTAGCAGGATTTGTTGGGTCCCTCCAGGCCAGGCCTGCTGCAAAACAACAAACAAAAAGAGGGATTCGCTAAGCTTCAGATTCCAAGAGGAGGGAGAAAGACTCTTCCAAACAACAGAATCAGATGTGCAGATTGTTAACTTGCAGAGATAAAGGTATGTGATTGCACTTCCTCCCATGGCCTCACTACAGGAAGAGAAGAAAACCAGAGAAACCAACTTCCTCAGCCAGTTTGTCCACCTTTTCTATCACAAACGTCACCTGGGGAAGAGGATGGTGTTTAGACTGTACTGCAGAAAGAGTGCCAGAAAATGGGTAGACTACATCCACCAGAATACTAGGGGCCATTTCTGCTGAGCACCTAAGAGGCCGTTACTAGAGAACAAGTGCATCTGGGATGGTTCGGAGGACAACAAAA
Source organism: Sternotherus odoratus (assembly GCA_032164245.1). Classification (NCBI taxonomy): domain Eukaryota; kingdom Metazoa; phylum Chordata; order Testudines; family Kinosternidae; genus Sternotherus; species Sternotherus odoratus. The sequence goes on along the minus strand of JAVMKO010000022.1, from coordinate 13,985,332 downwards.
TGAAAGAATCTTCAGTGAAGGAGTTCAATTTGGGAGCCATTTAGCCCTTTCAGCTGCTGTTTCACAAACAGTCATTCACCGTGCTCAAACTGAAGGGAAGCAAAAGCAGCACAAACCTCTCTGCTCCTCCCCAATCTCTTCTCCAGCAGTGGAGAGAGGAAATGGGGTAATGGCAGGAATGCCAATATCCCCTGATTCAAGCACTGTTACCAAACGGTCTGGGCCCCATTTTCAATACGTTTTCATAGTTTACAAAAAGATTCAAACTGACCAAGGAAATGGAGCAAAATGCAGGTTTCAGTAGCCTAGATAAGTGGAGTCCAACGTTGGCTTTTTGTGAAGGAGTTCATCTTGCTCACATGACCCAGAAATAAAACTTTAGTTAAATTTAGTGGACTTTTTACCACTTGGATTGATTTGCTGAAGGAAATAAAACAATCAATATATTAAAAAGGGGGAAAAAAGCATCTCTTGCTGTGTTTGTCACGTGAGATGCTCAAATGCCACCCACTTGCAGCTCATAGGAATACTGGCTTTTCAGTCTAAATCGGTAACGTGCTTCTGCAGGACAATAGCTCTATGATGTAGAACACACATGGTTCTATTTCTTGCAGTTCAAACTGCAGCACCACAAATACATGCTGTTTTAAACAAAATATTTCTGCAAGTAACAGATCCACTTATTACAAATACTGGTTCCAAACAAGAAGCCTTCAAGCAGAGAACTGCTAACACCTCTGCCAACATAAGCAGAATAATAAAAAAAGAGAAATATGTTAAAAGTCACACCATGCGTCTTTCCAAAAGCCAACACCTGCACAAGACAAAGCAGAGAGATTAATACAGAGCGAAATCTAACTTCCCAAGGGGAGGCAGAAATCAGGCCTTCCAAGCGACGAACTGTTTTGACAGAGGAAGGACAAAAATAGGCAAAGCTTAGCAAATGGCTAATGCAAACATAAGTTAAGAAGCAAAGAGAAGTGTCGGAAGCACTAAAAGTGAGCAATTTGGGCCAAAGGCTCCAGGAGACCAAATAGAAACAGCAAATTCTCTGGAGAAAATGAGAATCCAGGCTCTTAGTTTAGGACGGATGGTTCTGGTCTCCTCCTGAGGTGCAGGGGAGCAAAGCGCCCAAGTCCACTGCACATACATAGAAGAGCAGATCTAATTGGCCTGTTAGCTCAGAAACCCCAAATGCACTTTGAAAGAGTCACCAATCACTCTGCTACATCCACCCCTGCCATTTTCAATGGCAAACCTTCAGCAATCAGAACCGGAGAAGAGGTGGAAGAGAGAGGAGGATCCTTTGGGTCCTTACTGTACAAAGCACTGTGATTCACCAGAACCCACTTGCCTGCCTTTCCAGCCTCAGAAACGAGGAGCATTCAATGTTGTGGCTAGCAGCAGACACTCGAATGGCCAAGCTTAAATCACTAGTCACAGTAAGGCCAGAGCTCCAGCATGAGCAAACTCCACCTCAAAATGAGTCTCCAGCTTGGGTGAAAAAAATGCTAAGAAGTTATTGCCACAAAAAGACAAAATGGTTTATGTAAGAAATGGAGTGTGCTTTGAAAGACACGTGAGGACAGAAGGACTTCAAGGGCATTGTAATGTTTCCATATGCTTCACTGATCTGATTCTGGGGTTTTAAAATGACTGGCTTGTGACATCTGCTGACTCGATTCTGATGCAGATACCAGACAAATTCAGAGAGCAACAATTTTGACAGCAGGTGCACCCCCTCCCACAGCCGGTCAGTTGGACATTTAGCTTAATCCGAACTAGCCTGAGAAACTGTTGCCATCTAAAAAGGTAGAGCTCACCTTTAATTTCAACCACAAACTGTAATAAGAACAAAAAGCATCTGCGGGGAGCAACATCTTTCTTTGGATGATGCAAACTGCCAGTGATTGGTTATAGATAATGAAAGGTCAGAGAATTATTTTCAATATTCAATGAAGGTTAAGGTTTCTTGATTGCTAAAGCACTAAATTAAAAAGCACCTGCTATTATTAGAGATTTTAACCTGAGCTTAAGCACTTGAAACAGTTCTACATGCAAAGAAGCTTTAAAACAAAAAAATGCAGCTAACTTGCCAACTGGTTCAAATTCTGGCCATCCAGGTACCTGTAGCAGAGTCAACCTAAAGGCCGTTTCCTTTGTTTTCAACAATTAAAAGGTAAAGATAGGACAGTAAGCAAAAGACCAATAGGATTACAGCTCTTCTGAGCTTAGGAGAAGAGCTTTATAATACTAGACTAATAAAGAGCAACAGTCAATGAATCTGGATTCTTTAGAGCCACACTAAACATCAGAGTCAGACAGTGCGTCAGCAATGTTGGGGAGGAAACAACAAGACATTAAGATGTAGCAAGAACACAGCCACAAGATGGCACATGCTTCCATGCCCTCTGCAAGTCTAAGTTAAAACAAAAAGTCCGTTAGTGAACACAATCAAGGGAGGCAATTACCAGTACTGCAGCCGTCTGTTCTACTAGCGCTGGCCGGCCGGCTGCGCAGTTCAGAGTAAAGGGCACCGCATACTGCGGCGTGATGGTGGCTACTTGAGGATGAAGAGTTGCTACCATTAGTGGTGTACAGCTTCCCTGAAACGTAGATTAGGCAGTGAGTGAAACACACGTCCTGAGGCAGGTTAACTGGGTTCAGCAATAGGGCCAGAAAGGCTCTCAACCTATTGGTACTAACAGCGCTCCTCAATGTCTCTCAGCAATCAAATGGACGTACTCAAACCACTACTCCCGCTGACCCTCCAGAGGTTAATGTGACCAACTGGCAAACATTCTTAAGAGGAGCGTGAGGAACACAGGAACCAGCACCACAAAACTGGTTTAAACGTTATACTACCTTATTTTGGGTGAATCCTAGAGGTGTGTATTTCAGGCCATCTCTTGTATATACTGTAGTGGGCCATAATGCTATATAATGACCGCTGATGTAACACATCATGTATAATGATACACAGGCTATTTCATGGACAGTATTCTCGGGAAAGGATAAACTAAGGAACTTTAATCATCTTAAAGTCAGCAGGGTCTTTAGATTACTAGAAATTAACATTAATCATGGAAACAAACTAATCCATAAAATCATTTTATTTGAAGTGGTTTTTTTAACAGGAGTTTGGTATTTTATGGTCTGGTTCAGGATGGCTCCTCTTTAAGATTATACTGTTCATTGAATACTGTGACCTGTGCAATTATACGAAACCAAATGCATCATCACATGCTACCTCCAATACTTGAACTGAATGAATAAATTACAGCTTATCACCTAAAACTGCTCCTGTGCGACTAGACCAGTCACTGATCTACTTCCCCCAGATTTCTTGGCCGTTACAACTAACAGTGTGCATCTCATTTCCCTATGTAACTGCCAACTGTGAAACTACACAAAATAGTAAAATTATAGTATTATCCATAAAGATGATGATGATGGATTCATCAGTGTACAAAAATGTTCTACAATAAACGTGCTGCTTTGTTGGCAATAGAAATAGTTTTATTTTTATGGCAGAAGACAAGAGTAAAGTTTTTGTAAAATGACAGGCTATATACTTCAAATTTCAAAGTTAATCATAAATCGTGACAACACATTTGGAAATAAATACAATCAGTGAAACATCTATGCATGTAAAGGATGCAATTATGCAAAAAAGAGGATGTAAAAGTAACTTCATTGAATTAAAGATGGGAATATACAACATCAATAATTCAAATCTTTACTTCTGTTTTCTGGGATCTCATTTTTCACATGGATAATGCACAGAAACCAATTAATTTCCTATGGAATTTGCTGTCTGGCTTTTAAGCAGATAGGCTGTCTTATACAGGAAGGTACTTCTGTCCAGACAAGAACCGAACGTTTTGAACAGTAGGCCCATCCAGAGTAAGACGGAAGTCTCAGGAGACTAAATATTTACCCCAGTATGGAAGTCAGTGATCATAAAGAAATACAAACTACTCTCCTAGTTTTGTAATTGCCCTCTGCCTGAAGATTGGTAGAGCACATCAATGTGTCTATGCAAATATCAGATACTAAGGGATTTATGGACTCCACTAACAGTCCCTCCTACTGGCACAGGGCACAAGTCGCAAAATGAAAAATAAGGTTCAGACTTACAACATCTCAGCAGAACCAGGCAGACTTGAGCTTGATGTGAACCTATCTATCACTGGGATCCAGGTCCCCAACTCCTGCTGCATTCTGAGATTTCTGTTAATAACAAAGAATACCCTCCTGCCCCACATGCCCCCAACAAGACATGGCTGCCATTCCAACGAGAGGGAACAAAGCTGGACTGTGCTTTGCACTAGGCAGAATTCCAGGTACCCCCATTCTTACCTGTGTGAGAACGCCCGACTGGATCTGCAGCGGCTGTGCTGCTGGGGCTTGTGGTACAATCGGAACAGCATTCTCCATCCGTACTGGGAACCCAGAATGCTTTGCAGTGGCCTGAAGTCCGGCTGTCAGGAAAAGAAAGCAGCCATGGTTAAGCGGATTTCTTTATTATTCAAATATTTTTTCAGACTAATTCCTGCCCACCAAATCAGGATGAACGGAAGACACTGTCACAGCCTCAGCCATCAGGGAAAGGGAGACAGAGACATAGTGCACCCCACGCCAGAGAGGGGGGCTCCCTTTGTCCAGCAGCAAGTTGCTCCCCACTGCAAATGACAAGACCAGGGTATTCATACCCACACCGGCCACTTGCTGGGAATTAGCACTCGTAACAGTGTTACACTTTCTGTCTTGACTTTTGCAACACGGACACCTGTTCAGTGAGAACTGGTCTGAGACTAGAGCTACCTATTTCCTTTAGGTCACTGAACAGCCATGAGAGGAGCGTGTCCAGACTCTGCGTGCCATAGGCTGCCTACCCCTGTTCTAGACAAGGGCAAACTTTACAAGCAGGACTTAAACGCAAGGTTTCAGATCAGTCTGGCACCTTCATTCTCCCTCGAAAGACCTCTGCTTGCCTTCACTGATTGTGGACTTCCTAGCCTTCGGAAGTATTTGGCGCTAGATGGATCTTTCAGAGATGGCAGATGTGTAGCAGGAGTTATCGGACACAACCCACCAATAAAGCCTGGCTAATGAACAATTATGGTTCCTGCAAGCCCCTAAAATTCTCAAGTTAGCACTGGAAAATCCTCTAAGGCTTAGGTCCATTCAAGCCAGCCAAATGCACTCCCTTCAAATCACATCTGAAGGGAACAGCCAATCACTGCTAACGTTACTGTGCCACCTGAAAACTAGTACAACCTGCACACACTGCAACCACTGTGCCCTGCACAAACTATCAGGATTTTTTGCTTCACTCATAACCTACCATATTAGTGCAAGCCAAATAGAGACGCTTTCACAATCAGCAGCTGCATTTCTTACTCTGTGTAGCTGTTTCTATTTGCAATTGGCATTCATTTACTTCTTGCCACCAAGCTGCACAACTGTATTAACACTTGTGAACTGAGATTCCAAGAGTGCATATTCAGTCTAGAAATTTAAGGGAATCACTATCGGGATGAAAATGTTAACTGCGATAGCACCTGTGCATATGGCTGAACAATAAAGTGAGTGAAGATTGCCTAGTAGGCAGGTAGGTTCTCTTCACCTGTCCAAGCGTGTCCCGGGAGAGGAGAATCAGACATACATACACAGCTGGGCTGACTTCAGTGGTTTCAGATTCACATGTGAGAGCACAGAGTGATCTCCCAGAGTTTCTCTATTTGACCCAAATCACAAGGCTTTATTTTCATTTGGCTAAAATTCCAAGAGAAATAGATTTTTCCACTTACTTTGAAAAGCGGGGGGACAAACGATGAATGTTTGCTGGAATGGATCAGTCTGCGTGCAGATCTGGGTGGTTCCAGGCTGTAAGGAAACACTCTGTTGTGCTACGCCTGCAACTGGCGCTGCAGATGATGGGTACAGAGCAGACTGATAGTTTAGCAGTGAGACATCCGAGTTTGCCAGGGAAAGAGTAGCAGCGGCAGTAGAGTTAGAAGCCAAGACGCTGGCCTAGAAAACAAAACATTACAAATGGGTATATTTGTATTATGTACCCCCTATCCCAGAGGCAAACTGCTGCAGGTAGCAGAACCCTGGCATGAAGTGACATCCGGTAAAGAATTAAAATAAAAGTAAGGGAGAAAACAGACCTGAAAAAAGCTGTATTCAAACCTGCTTTCTATTTTTTTGAATTTCATGCCTCTGGACAAGGGGTGGGCAAACGTTTTGGCCCAAGGGCCACACTGTGGTTCAAAATTGTGCAGAGGGCCAGGTAGGGAAGGCTGTGCCTCCCTCAACTGCCTGGCTCCGCCCCCTATCTGACTCCCACCCACTTACTGCCCCCCTCACAACACCCGACCCATCCAACCCCCCGGGTCCTTGTCCCCTGATCGCCCCCTCCCGAGACCCACCGCCTAATTCCCCCACCCCTGCCACTTACCATGCTCGGCCCGGCCCACAGGAGCGCAGGGCCACTGGCACCGCTCCCCCTGCCTGAGCTTGCGGGCCGGATAAAAATGGCCAGCAGGTCGCATATGGCCCGTGGGCCATAGTTTGCCCACCCCTGCTGTGGACTGACAGGCCAATACAATCAGAGTGAGAGAGCAGAGAAACTTTGTGTGTCAGTTTGGCCTTATCAACTATATGGAAAATGAAATTGCAAAGGCAGCCTACACATTCTGAAAAGTATCTTCAAAAATAAACAACTTCACTAGGTGGGGAAGCGATGGGTCAGCTGTCGCTGAACTAGCCTGCACTGCCCCCCAGCGGGGGGTCTGAATAGGTTCTCCATCTTTAATTTCTATAGCCTTCCACGTGGAGGAAAAAATTCCTTAGGTAACATCTTGATTCAGAATTTTAACACATCACTGAAAATACCATTTGTGCAGAACGCATCTAAATTCATATGTAGTAACACTTGAACACTGAAACTCATATGGCAGCAACACAGTTCTATTCATTAGGGGCAAATTCTGCTCGGCTACATTATGTGTAAATGCAAAGTATCGGACTTCTGCAAAGCAACTCCACTGAGCAGGATTTGGCCCATGGCATCAAAAACATTTCCCAAAGCTAAAGACTCACATACCTGATTGTGCACTGTATTGAGCTGGTTGTTGAAGCTCATTGTTAGATTTGTGCTTGTGTTAGGAGCTACGTGTGTTGTGAATGGGCTCTTTATTTGATTAATTGTATCATACATATTAACTCTTCGCTTGCAGATCTCCATATTCTGAAAACAGGACTTCACACTGAAACAGAATGAGTGAGGGAAATATTAGACATACAATACCAGTACATACAGTATATGCGCCACTGTAAGCAGTGGATTCCAGCGAAGGAAGGAATTTACATAGCTCTTAGAATACTGTTTTACATTTATATATATATATGCCTTTAGCTTTACAGCAACAAAGAATGCCAGAGATCTGGCAAAACTAAATAATACAGCCCCTAACTAGTAAAGAAAAATATTTATGTGAGCTAAAATAGTCACCTGGATAAGCTTCCTGCTGTGTCTCATGAGTTGGGAAAACACAAATTAATTCTAAGTAAACTAAACTGGAAACAAGGGACTCCACCCTTCCCCCTCCCCCGGGTAATATTCCTTTTTAATTAGCAGATTAGACTGACATACCAGGACCCTAGAGATACGCTTTTCTAGATCATGCTGAGAAATCCATCTAGAACAATGCAAAAATCAAAGTGCTGTCAACTCACTGGTTGCTGTGTGGGAAATCCAGTAGATGGGTCATTGTAACAAATGAATGGTTTAAAGTCTTCAGCGGAGTAATTCTCTTATCTGCATCAATCGTCAACATTTTCTTTAACAAATCAATGTACTCTCTTCGGTCAGCCTTCTCTGCCAACATGTCTGTCCCTTCCAAGTCCGTAGACATATTCACCTTGGGGAAAAAAGAAAGGAGAACAGTTAGTGCCAATGTAAAATCCATCACTGCTATACAAATCAGTAATTCCATAGCCTACGAAAGTGCTGATAGCCAAAGCTGGTCCTTAGGCGCCTTCACCTGAGGTCTCTCCTTCCCCAGCATACATTCACTAATGCAGAGAAATCTGAATCTAACTTATGCATGGAATTCTCTCTCAATATTTAGCTGGTGCACGGAGGTGAAATCAATTAGACTTGATTCTCCAATGCCTTGCAGATGTGTCATGCTATGCAAAGGGAATGCTAAAGGTAGCCTCTAACAGTTTCCATAATTAAGATTCAGGCAGCTTTGAATGTGCATTCAAGGACTTTTTTGGCAGAAAATGTTGATCTGTTACACCTCTGTGCGTCTCCACAGCGCTGGGGGTAAACAGACTAATCAATCATGTAGGGCCCCAAGCTGCTGAAGGGGGCCCCCCATTTCCTTTATTAGTTCGTGTTGGGGGGTGGAGGGACGAGAGACTATCCCTGCGTAGGGCCCCCAGTGGCCTAGCACCGCCGCTAGTCATTATTCATTTTCCAACACCCTCCTCTGCTCACCTGCGCCATGTCATCCAAACAGTTGAATATATATTTCCGAGCTTCTTTAGATTTTATTCCTGTCTCCAACTCGTGTTCTTCTGGAGTCTAGAAAATAAAACATTTGATCAGATCAGCTGGAGCCAGGCGTTAATATTGGATTGAAATAAAAACAAGGAAAAGCCGGGTTGGCCCATATAATCATTCTGCCTGTTTTAAGAGGGCAAACGCAATAAACCATTTGCAAGTAGGACAGGGATAAACAGTCACCAGCTCCCTGCTCCTTGACCCTCTGGGAGCAACTCACTGCAAAACTGAAATACTGGCTTGGAAGAGAATGTGGCCAAATCGGAGCCAACTATCGGACAAGGTCAGACTCCAATTCTGCCTCACGTTCCATCATTCTAGACGAGTTCTACCAAAGTGAATGCCAGAGTCTGAGAAGGTATTTGAGAGCAGTGGAAGAAGGAGTATTTAGGATATAAGCAAAAGCCAAATGGAGACATTTAAAAGTGAACTCTAAGGGGGATGGAATGCCCCCCTCATCTCTTTTGCTTCTGTGATCCAAAGGAGGCCTGGGAGTTTATTCCCCAGAACCAGCATGTGGGATTTTGCCCTTTTTTGTTTTGCTTGTTTATTTAGAAACATCAATAGTATCAGGAATTCTCCTTCACTTCTGTTGGGGAAACTCCAGGGAGGATTCTAGAACTAGAGTAGATTTTCCAAACTCTCAGACTCGCCAGGAGTTGTTTTTTGTTAAAAGCCTACAACAGCCCAACTAACAAACTACCATGGAATACACTTCATTTCACTCCTAACACTGCTCAGCAGCTGAAGTAGGTCATCTCTGAGGTTCAGACTGAGCAGTCCATAATAAATGGCCATTATCACACACATATTGCTGTCAGTATCACTCAGTTGCTATTGGTAGAAATGTGCTGGGGTCTGTCCAGTTTCTAAAAGGAAATGTACAAATCAACTACATTGGAATGATATTTACAACTACAATTTATAAATACAACCTAATCTTTACCCAGGGGGTACTTCACAACAAATCAAAATCACAAAACAATGAGATTTGGATCAGGTCTGTGATGGACAAAACAGTTATTGAAGTTAAAAAGAGACACAAACCTTTAGCCTCCATAGTGGGTATCCCAAGTTTGGATCTCTGTTAAAAAACCTGCTTGTTTTCGTTCCTGCACTCAGAAGATACTCTGCTGGAAGGCCTTGGGTTTGTGAAATATAACGAATCTGTAAAAAGACAAAAAAATGAACAAGGACGCCAACAAACTGGACTGGTAACTAAATCTAGCACAGCAAAATACCAACTTTGTTAATAATGAATAGGAAATGGGCTCTAAAAGTTCCATTTTAAAAAAATGTAGGCTGTCTGAATAACTGAAATGTCATCATACAAAACAAAAGATGCAATTCTCAAGTATTTACAAGCACATTTAACTGGGTCTATCTAATCTTCTGCAGAGATTTTGGTTTTGGTAAACTCTGATGTGCCTCTCTGACCTTTTACAAAAAATTTCTTGGCGCAAAGCGGAGACTAAGCTAGTTATAAAAAGGGAAAGTATAGGGGAAATGCAGCACTCCTCAAAGTAATCACTAAACATTTGTAAAGAGGACTGAAGGGTTTTTAAAATGTTGTTACCAAATAGATGTATTATTTAAATATATAAATTATTGGAAAAGATACAAGGTAGCTGAGTGATGCAGTTAGATGTGGGCATCTCCACCCTTGACTGTGCTGCTCGCAAAGGGCCCAGTGGCAAAGCACCCACTGACTTTAAGAGGGCAAGTGTAGGTTCATACAGCAGGCAGATCCCCTGTATCCTTTAGGACATCAACATCTGGAGTAAAAAAACAAATAAATAACCCTCCCACCAGAAAAGTGTATAAAACACGTTTAAAAACACTGCCTACAGTATCTGTAATGTAGCATGTTGCTGTGTTACTAAGTACAAAGCTGTCCTTAAAAGAAAAAGATGCCCCGTTATAAAGCAGAGGAATAATTTGACATCTCAACACCATATTTTCAAAAATCTTCCCCCAAGCTTTGTGATCTAAATTGCTAATATTGTCTGCTCAAGTTTCAGTGTGAGAAATGATACAAGTTGTTATGACACGAAACGGTTTCTTAAAAGTTTCTTTAAAAAAAAAAAATCCATGAACATGTAACCCAGTTGTGAAAGTGCAGGACTGGAAACACTAGCTGAAGGCAGTTAGGCGCTTTAGTTACTGATACCCCAGTCTGTAGCCCAAATTACTGCATGTAGTTCTACCAATGCTCTGGCTATTTTAGTATTGGGTGCTTCCCGAGCAGCTGAACATTCACAGGGCGCTAGATAGGCTACTAAATTTGTGTTGCTTGTGAGCCAAGACAAATTTGTGGCCTAATTTTCATTTCTAGCAACGTGGGTTCAAACTGACCAGTGTTTATATTTTTCATACTTAAGCAACAAAATGTTCAGTAGTATGGTTAAGAAATAATTTCCAACCACCATCATCCACTCCATGCTGAGCAATTAAAGCTGGAGTCCCAATTAGTTACAATGGCCTCGTTACTGTAGAGCAGATGGCCTCCTGCAAGTCCAAGATTGCTTACAAGGCCAAGCTGGGCGCTCATTTCCAGAGATGCCACCTCCAAAGCCTGATGGGCCTGCATTTCCTGCGGCAGTTCAGGTAAAAACAAACACCTTCCCCACAGACATCAAACTCATCCACATAAAGTCAGACTAGAGGTGACCCCAAGTTTCTGGAGGATTACAGACTCAACACTAAGCAATGAGAACCCAACCTTTGTCCCCACCCACCTACGGATGGAGATAAGATTTGCAGAAGTACATGAACCTTACCATAGAAGGAAACCACCATGCCATACTTTAGTTATGTCTAACTCAGCCTGCTCACTAATGTACCACTGCATTTCCTCTGGAAATTTACAGTGATGAAGAGACACTAAAAGCTAATTTGAGAGAGTCTTTTTATGTAGAAAAAAATATACCAGACACTGTTACATGGTAATACCACAAAAACCACGTGATGGAAAAGCTGTACTTGGAAAAGCATTGTTCTATTTAGAGTTGTTGCCCTTTTATGGGTAGGTTAACGGCCAGGTAATACTGCTACTCGTACACAGCAAGACCCAGCCGTTCAAGAGACACCTCCACATACACACACACTCTGTACTTGACAGTCTGCAGAGACTGCATTTGGGACACGCTCTGTGTTAGAGATCAGAGCGTCTGTAGGGATGAACATGACAGGAACGGCACGGCAGGCTGCCCTGGGATCACGACTCTTGTAGCTATCTTGTCCCTCTTGCACAGCCAGGCCGGAGACACTGCACTTCGGTTGTGCCAGAAAGGGAACTGCAGGTTGTCTGTTAAACAGGAGTCAGGCACACACGTGATCTCTGCATTCTCTATTCAAAGGCAAAGGGGGAGGCAGGGCACAAATGGAAGCAGCCTCCGTTATCAGAGAGAGAAATGAAATGGGATCAAAGCAGAAAGGGAGTTGAAGACACACGTTGAGCCAACCACATCAGACAGGATTTGAATGAGAGGACTTCAGTTTCACAGGGTTTATAAAAAAAGAAGCTCCTTCTGATTGGACAAGCACGTCCCTGTATGCACTATATGCTCTTACCTGGTCATATTCTGAAGCTCCTGGGTACAGAGGCCAACCCAAGAACAACTCAGCTATCACACAGCCAAGGGACCACATGTCAATAGCTTCACAGAACGGTAAACCCAGGATGATTTCAGGAGCTCTGCAAAACAAGATTAAAACGTTCAGCCTGGCACAGAAAGCAAATGGTGCCTATTTACATATTATTCGAGCACCGTGTACAGCACGGCAGAGCTCCGCAGAGATACTTCCTTGTAACGTTAAGTGGCCCCTATAAAGGTGCAGTAGTTCTCACTAGTCTAAGAGTGGCTGTCTCATCCTCATTGAGCAGCACTATTTTTTGCTTTACAGCCACAGTAAAGCAACAGTGCGGTCTTCTAGCCCAAGAGGAAAGGACTCAACAGTCCAGAGACATCCATACCAATGCAAAATACCCTACGCTACAGCCCCCTGTAAATGGCAAGGATGTTGCTAGCTCATTTAGTCACATGACAAGGTCACAGGACTTGGGGTGACCCCCAGCCATCACAACCCACCCCTAGCATGTCCCCGCAGGCATGTCAGACAGCAGCATGGCATTGTGGGGCTAAGACCTCTTGGGTGATGTTCCCTCAGCTCAGCTAATCCGCAGCAGAGGAGTCTAGATAGGTTCAGAAGGTTTACAAGGGCTTTGGCTGCGTTCACCTGGAAAGGAGAGTGGTCTGCAGACCCAAGGCAGGGCACTCTGCAGAGAGAACAGTGCCACTTGATTTACACCGCTTAGTGTTTACATAGGGTTTGTATGTAACCCTGGGACAGCTCAGGGTTAAGGTGGATGAAGGAAACAGCCAGACACTGTAATGGTCAGTGTTTTATGGGGTTTGGGGCAACAGAATCTCACCAAGCATAAACCCCCTGCCCAGCCTCTCTCAGGGAGATTATGAACAAAACAACGTGCTGCTTTTAAATCTCAAAACCTAGAGGACTTTCTCTGCACAACCCATCTGGACAGAAATGTTGCAGGAGATGATATTTTAGCACAGCGATCTCTTTGCCTCACACACACAGCTGGGAAGCAAACACCTGCTGTTCTGCCTGCTCACAGGTTGAATTCTAGCCTTGTATTATTCAAATGTGTCCAAAACAGAATGAAAACGTTTAGCCACAAAATCAGCACATGAATATTAAAAGGCTGTATTGAGAAAAAGTCGGTTTGTTCAGCAGCCGGAAAGGACACTGCTGAAGACCTGGATACACCTGTTAACTAGCCCTGCTTAGCCATTCCCAACACCAATTCCATTACTTCAACATGTCACAGCAATCTTGCGCAGCAGGTTTTGCCAACTAGCAGGCAGGACTAAGTCTGCTGCCCGTACCTGTGTGGACCTCCCAGCCAAGTCCATGGGAGTTTCACAGATCTAATGGCTCACAGGATACAATGGAAGAAGGGGAGCAGACCACAGCGCAATCTTGTTCAAACCTGCATGAACTCAAATGAAAGGGATTGTAAATGTCTCTGGATAGTGGCAGTGGGATGATTCCTTTGTCCTGTGTGTGCATCCAGGGACAGTCTTAGTGTCAAAGACGTTTCCTAGCCCTGAGCAATTTACACTCTAAATAGATGAACGACTGGTGTGGCCTCACTTCTCATATTGGCTCAAGACACAGCTGGTATGCAACAGCCATCGGCCTCCTCACATCTGCTTTTAGACTGGGGTTGCTAACAACAGCAGTTAGCAGTACTATAATTAGTGACCACTGAAGTGGTGTGGAAACAGAACAGCAGCCAGATGTCAGCTTCACAGCTGGACTCCCTAGAATTAAATTTGCAGTGTTGTAGCCACATTGGTTCCAGGATATTAGAGACAAGGTGGGGGAGGTAATATATTTTATTGGACTAACTTCTTCAGACCTGAAGAAGAATCTATGTAGCTTGAAAGCTCGTCTCTCTCACCAACAGAAATTAGTCCAATAAAAGGCACCACCCACCTGATCTCTCCAGGATTTAAATTATTAATCTGCACTATCGGAAGCGCTTTATAAGGTAGAAAATGACAACTAACAGAATTCCTCCTCTGAGTACCAGATCGTTAAATTCTGATTTCCAGGGCCAGCAAGTGCCCCCAGCCAGTCTCAGGGAAGGTTGCCACAAAACTCAGACTCTTCCACTACTACCAGAATGTTTCAAAAGGAGCGGTGTTTGTGGACAAGGCATCACCCCTTGATCATCTCCCTCCTGCTTGCAGAGAGCAAGTGCCGATCTCTGGCTCATGCCATTGCAAAGGCAATGCCAGAGAGTCACGTAGGAGCAAAGATAGTGGAAGAGGCGGAGAACATCAGACGTTTGGTGGTATGCACTATTGCTCCCCAGGCCAGCCAGGGCCAGAGCAGTGCAGGGCCCAGCACAGAGCTAAGGAACAGATTGTACTGCACAACGGAGGCTCCTCTGATCAACACAGAGTACAGTAGTGGTAGGTTACAAGATGGGCCTAAGCACTTCTGCATCGCTGAACAGGTGGGAAGAGACGACAATCTCCCTCACTACTGCGGATACCCTGTATTTCCACCAAAGACTGCCTCAGAGAGGAGCCTTCTCTTGTGTACCGGTCCCAATGAGGATAGTAGTATAAATATTCTCCTGCTCTCTCCAGGTAGCAATGGCCCATCCTCATCACGCTAGCTGTTATAGGATGCATAGAACTGGAAAGAGCTGTCCCCGCTCCTGGAGCTGGTCACTGTGAAAGTGTCTGATCAGAGCAGCTTACACGTCTGACGGATCTGCGGTTAATGTGACTCCCCTTCTAGGCATCGGTGACATCTGAAAATGTTGTGTGGCCCGACATTCATATGCCCCCTTCTGTCAGGCTTTGCCTCAGTCTGATCAGCACCGCAGAACTCAAAGCAACACCAAAGCGGAGAGTGAGCCAGCCCCAGCACACCTCTCACTAGGGGCGGGTACCTCACAACCAGGGGAGGGAAAGCAATTGCACATTCTGTGCATTTTAAATCCTGGCCTGACCAAGTCAATGTCAAATCTCTGCTGGAGAGATGGCTCCAGCGATGTCATCCAATGAGGCAAGCTGTCCAAGAGCCAGGAATGCAATGAGGCAGAACAGAAGCCAGAATTTGTTTCCCTTGCTCACACTTCACCTCCCATGGCCATAGCCTGTTCTGGAACAAAACCCAAGGGTGCTAGCCTCTCGCCAACTGCTGCTGTGCTCGGTACCACAGTGCACCTATTATGGACTCCCTCTCCCCCCACGCCATAAAACCCTATGGATTTAAATCGTTCAGATCCAATGACAAGAGGCACAATATTATGAAACTAGGCTTCTCCTGTTGTGAAAAATTTGTGCAGTTTAGAGCTACGAGACCAATTCAGCCCACCCCCCTCACCACACTTTAGATCCAAGTGGGTGACAGAATTAGAGAAGAGTAGAGCATCTTCCATTCTGTTACTGTACAACTAAAAAGCCCACGACACTCACTCCAGCAGTTGGCTAGGAGCCAAAGCGTCGGCTCCTAAATTCAGAAACAGACCTTTAAAACTGCTTTTATCCCAGAAGAGCCAGGCCCCCACACATCCATTGAAGTGAGGGGATGGTAGAGTGCTCGGCACCTCTGGAAAAAGCCACTGCCTTAAGTCTTGGTCGCAGCCTCACTTCGGGTATCCAAGTTTGAAAGTTTTAGCTCAAAAAGTGGCCAAGACACTGACATAAGAATACAAAGAGAGGACAAGAAACAATGAGTGTGTTTTAAAACAGCCATTCAAGTAAAACACAAATTACTCTCCATCTTATCACAAACACAATGCTGGAGCCTCAAGCCTCATCTTGAAAGTTCTTTTCAGTGTGAAATTAAGCCAGAAGCAACACAACTTTCCCTAAAAGAAACTAGTCTCCATGCCTAGAAAGGAGATTTTAGTTAGCGGCAACACTGATGTAAATTTCACACCGCATTAAATAGATTTCCACATTGCCTGATTCTTCCCAACTCCAGAGAAGCAGGCCTAGTCTTAAACAGCATTTGAATACTCCTCTCTCCAGCAGGGTCAGTCACCCCACCTTTGGGGAGATGGACGTGGCTTTCAGTTTAGAATGGTATGCACAGCAGAGCAAGCAGCTTCATTTTCAGGGGCCCCTTGAGACACTTCTCTCCCCATGCTTCCTCCACGCCAGGGGATGATGGCTTGATTTTTAATTGATAGTTCTCCCCGGCTAGAAGGATCACAGAGTAGTTACGCTGTTTTGTTTCAAGTCACTTAGTGGGTAGCTGTATGACCATGAGAAAAAATAGTGCTCCGTTGAGCATAAGTCTAGACATGTAGGAACAGAAGGACCTTTGTGAAAGTTACTTCAATAAACAGGCAAATAAAAGATTCCTGACATAAGAGGTCACTTTAAAATGTACTGAAAAGTCACCATGAACTGGGAAGAAGACAGAGCTGAGCATGAGGCCTTCCTTCGGGAAGAAAGGGCACAGCCTGCTCTAGCTATACTGGCAAAGATGCCTACTGGGACTTAATGAGTAATGGTAATTCTGGACTGGTGAGTAGGGACCCAGGGTATGGGCTGGAGCTGCTTCTACCTTCCCCCAGGAACTGGCTCACTGAAATCCTTTGTCCAGAGCACTATTAGATCTCATCTGTCTGCAAACCCACTTTCCTTCAAAGGAGGTTAAGCATGGCAGGGCTTATTTCAGTGCAATGGAATTCACTTACAATGCTGGATACAGGGAGTGACTGGGTAAAAGGAAAACAGGTAACTGACAAGTCTTGGACAATTTATGAACTTATGACATTTAAATTGTTATGGCTAATTAAAGTTGATGAATTCATTTTTAAATTGGTCAAGAGACGTTTTACAGAAAGGGAGACAATTCAAGTCTTTTGCTGCACCTACCAGTAGTGTACTGCAGCAGCTAATTTTCTATTTAACATGCACAGAAAATGCTTGTTGCAATTTACTGCAGGTATGTGGGGCGAGGGGGAAAGAAGAGGACTGCACATTTAGAGAGGTCACATTGCCAAAGGAGCAGCTCTGTTCACCTCTATATGAATTTCCTCTCCTAACTACTCGCTCTGTGAAATGTGTGGTTTGGGAGGTGGGAAAGTCATTTTCATTGTGACTAGCAGACTTAACCCTCAGGTTAGCAGAGGTGCCAGGTATATTTTTCAAACTCTGGTGCCCATATAGTCTTCGATTAAACATCCACCTCACAGGTCAAGTCAGCACCTCTGGTATTAATGACGAAATACGCAAACAGCCTCCTGCACTAGCCTCTTAGGGGCATTTTAGTAAAGGAGTAGCTCTCCAAAATGGCAGTGCCAAAGTAACTGTTTAGTCAAACTCTGAACATTCTGCTGCAGAGGTTCCTAACCTGAACTCCTCAGGAAACCCTTCACTTTCAGAGCAAAAGTTTCTAGACTTCATAGTTGCAAAGAAAAGCTTAGCTCCCTTTTGTGAGGTTAACTGATGCAATAGTGTCTTCCTGGGTCTGCAGACACCCTGAAACAGCTGAGCTCTATTTATCTCTGTGATAGCACTAAACCTGACCACACTACATGTCAGCATTACCATCTCATTAATAGCAGATGAGACGGAAAAGAGGGGGGAGCAGTGCAGGGGGCGGTGGGAATTCCTGCCAGGAAGGAGATGCAGAGGGTGACAGAGGGTAAGGGTAGAGAAATGAGAGGACAGGGAAGGAAAAGAAATAAAGAGCAGGTGTAAAATGGAGCTTGTTTTCCTACTGAGTGACTGTGACTAAGGTACTGGCCATAAATGGTAATGACTAGAAGTTCATGTACTGCATGAAGGTCATTCTAACCCGTATCTTTGTGCAAGTTTCCCACTGACTGCTATCAGCAGATGTACTGCTCTAGTCTGAGTGGACTCCTAAGTTTACACCTTGCCCCCTTGGACAATAATTCAGTCCTTCTGCGAGATGAGGTTTGCCCTCCCTGATCCGGTTCTTGCACATCGATGGATGATGTGGGGCTCATCTGCTCCCAGTGCCAGGTCTAACTTACAGGTGCAAAGGTACAGAGATAGCCTGAGGTATAAATCCTTACCTGTAATAGCGCGACTGCAAGTAAGTGGAGCACACAGCTTTAGATACATGGCTGGCTGAGCCAAAGTCTATGACCTTCACTCTGTAGGGCTGGCGGATGGGATCCACCAACATGATGTTTTCTGGTTTCAAATCAGCATGGATTAGACCCAGGCTCTTTAGCTTCATCAAGGCAGTGGCCACCTGCTGCAGAATTGGCCGGATGTATTTTAGGGGAAGTGGGCTGAACTTGTTTTGTTTTAAGAAGTCGTATAAGTTCTGTTCTAGCATCTCAAACACAAGGCAGGTGTGGTTCTTGTGCTGAAAGCACTCATAAGAGCGAACGAAGTTATACTCGTCAGCGTTCTCGCTGCTCAAGCGAGAGAGGATGCTCACTTCTATCTGGCCTTGTCTAGCATAGGAGGGATGGTTCTTCAGGATTTTGATAGCTACAATCTCCTTTGTGCTGCGTTTCCAGCACTTTGCCACCTGCCCAAAAGTCCCTCGGCCCAGAAACTCCAAGACCTCGTAGCTGTTCGTCATGGAGCAGAGGATCTCATGCTGGACCAGCTGGTAATCCCCTTCACCACTGGAGCTGCTGCTTTTAGTGGCGACAGTGGTGGTAGTGGCCGCAGCACCCACCGCAGGTCTGTTTTGCAGCATGAGAGGTGGATGTTCCTCAATTATCTGCACGCTACCGTTGCTGTCGACCTCCTCACTTTTCCTTTTCAATCCGCATTTCTGGTATGGTTCCAGTAAAGAAACGTTGCTCCTGTGTGTGAAGGTCTGGCTGTTCTGGAAAGACGTCGTTGCACCGCTGCCTGTACTGTCTGCAGCTGTAACCACAATATGCTCAACCGAAGGAGCGGGGAGAAGGAGGTTCTGATCGTAGGCAGGGATGCTGAAATTCGCTACCTGGCGAGAGGAGCTTGCTTGCCCTTGAGCAGCTGGGAGGGTTTTGCTGCGGGTATAATACTTGTCACTACTGCTCTGTCCTGAAACATCCCAGCCAGAGGGCTCCACTTTCAGTTTCTTGGCACTGCAGAAGGCACTCGACGATACTGACGGAGGGGAGAACACCTGCAGCTGTGAGGCCATACCTGAAATGAGGAGAGAAAGATCTGATTAGCAATGGCCCCATAACAGCGGATTAAGAATCAAGGAAATCCTCCGGTTGCACAGCAAACCAGGATCACATTCGTCTTTCTACCCATCCTATTGAGCTAGAGACCCTTCGCCACATGACCCATGCCAGCATGGAAGGCAACAAGGTTTCTTTTCTAATAGCTGCTCCCACAGCTGCGGCCCAGGCCTTCCTGGGGACTGGAGTCAACATTTACCAGCCTCACCTGCCAAGCACCACCACTGACCTTGCTGTGGGCAATGCAGAAAAGCACCAGCTCCTCGTCTGCCTTGCCCAAAGTTAAGGAGATCCTATTGGAAGAGAGGACGACAGGAAACAGCAGAGCTAAGTCAGCTTACTCCTGGGTCTCTAACCACACTTTCCCCACAGGTTTGAGAACAGCATTCAGATACGATGGGGGGGAGAGGGGGACTAAAACAAACAAGGAAAGAAGATTGCAAAGGAGAGCACTCTTGCAGGTCTGGTGTATAAAGCTGGCTAGGAACTTGGCATGTCCGTAATACAGACTTATCTGTATCTCTGCACCCTGAGCTGCTACAAGATAACCAAACAGCGGTAGAAATAAAGGCCTTCAACTATCAGTTTGGTTTAGTTGCCTCAGAAGGCTAAAGAACACTTAATTAAACATACATAAGAGCCCTAGGGCTAGTCAAAGGGTCCCATCATTCAAGAGCACCATTAATCCCCCCTAACTTCCATTGGAAATGGGGCACTCAGCACCCTCCAGAATCAGGTCCAAAGAGAATCACAGTGCAAGATGCCTGGGAAATAAGGAAGGGTGATAATACAGCAGCTGCTTACTGATTCCTGAGAAAAGTGCATCAACTCACCCATACACAGGGAATGAAATTTAGATGGGGGAGACTATCGAGTTTACAAACTGAAAAGTCAGTGTTTAGCAAATGGGAAACCCTGTATGTCACATGACACCCAAAATGCAGATTCCCTCTGTCCTGCTGGTGAGTTGACAACTGAAAAAAGCTAAGAAGCTCCTTTCTCAAATCCTCGTGGTTAGGCTTTGTGCAGACACAAGCCACAGCTCCTTTCTTTGCATTCCAAGGAAAATACTAAGTTTGGGTCTTCAGAGCTGCCTAAAAAGACTCTTTATTGCCTGACAAGTCAGCTCATCATCCACCTTGTCTCTCTACTGTCAGAACCTAACCACAGATTCTTAGTATTAATACACAGAGTGGGGGGAATAGATACAAAGTCTGCAATTCATAACTGTATCTGAGTCGTCTGGGGATGACACAATACAATATTCTACAGACGATTCTCCAGAAATCTGAAAGGTAATACGGTCAGTATAATGTCCTAGACAGACAATAATGTAACCATTCTGGGGAAGGTATTTTGTCTATACCAGTATTTCAGGTGGTGGTGCATTCTATTTAACAGAAACAATCAAGTAGCATGCAAGCTATTAGCTAGGTTTGCCTGCTACAATGGAACAATCACCAGTAGCAAGAGAGGAGTAAATCCACCTTACTCCTTACAAAAAACAAAATCCGACTTGCATTAAGGTGAATGACATTTCTATGAGAGGTGTCTTATGACCAGTCTTCTGGGATCAGGACCACCAACTCATTCCATATGTAATGCCTTCCCACCTTTACTGACCCAGACCACACCAGGAACCCTAAGACAACTGGAAGAGACTTTCTCTAATCTGTATCAGAGGGGTAGCCATGTTAGTCTGGATCTGAAAAAGTGACAAAGAATCCTGTGGCCCCTTATAGACTAACAGATGTATTAGAGCATAAACTTCTGTGGGTGAATACCCACTTCGTCGCATGCATCCGACAAAGTGGGTATTCACCCACAAAAGCTTATGCTCTAATACATCTGTTAGTCTATAAGGTGCCACAGGACTCTGCCACTTTTACTCTAACCTGTCATTTTCTTTGAGTGATGGGCATAGTCTTTTCAAAAACCAGTCTCCTTTCCTGAATTTCATGTAGGCACTAATCTAGAACTCTGTTCCACTTTCATTAAATGTTCATTTGGCAAAAACAAGGCCTAGTGGTTTGGATGCTCACCTAGTATATAGACACTGCTGGTTCAATTCCCCATAGGAAGGGATTCGAACAGTAATCGCCTGTCTCTCCAAGTGAATTGCTTAACTGCTGGGCTATGAGATAGTCTGCTGCAGAGCACTTGAAGCTGTTCCACTTTAATCAAATACTAATTGGGCCAATGCAAGAGTCAAGCATGAGAATTCCCCTCTAGTGCAGTGGTCAGGGTACTCACCTAGAAAGTGGAAGATGCTGCTTCAAGTGCTGCACCTGCCTAGCCACTGGACTAGAGGGAGTCTAATCCTTTAGCTGGCCCATAGAAATAATGAATTGAAGTGAAACAGCTTCAACAGCCCTTCCTCCGCCCCATCAGTATAGCCCCAATACAGGTTAGGAAAAGGAAAAAACCAAACCAGAATGTCCCACATCAAAGAAACTGCACTATGCATACGGATTGCTACACTGTGTGAGGGGCCACTTGGCAGAGAACAGTTGTTTATCTATTCAGAGTGTACAGTTTAAATGGAGTGGGGCTTTCACAATCTGAAATCGTGGTCACATCCTCACTGGGACTGCTTTACCCCCACATGCCACACCAGCCAAGTGCTCCGAGCCTGGACGAAGCTACACCAGCAAAACTGAGCTTTGTACCAATAGAATAGGACCACTCTCCACAAGCAAAATAAGCCAGACCCATGAAAAGTAGTAAAACTGCATCTACTCTAGGGACTTCTGCTGGCACCGGGTCTATGCCAGTCAGGGGTCACTCCTTCACCAGCCTGAACACCACAGCCATGCCAGCAGAAATGTATAGTGGCCTATTTCTAGAGAGCACTGTGCACTTCAGTGCCAAATCATATTTTAGGAAAAGTGGGTTTGCGTAGCAATATCATCACAGTTTCTTTAGTCTCATGTTCTGAAGCATTTCTACTCTCAGCAAATTCTAAATTAGGAACTCCCCAACTCCATTTTAAAGAGTCAGATGTGTCCTACAAAACAGCTTATTTGATTTAAAGTTACAGATACTTCTGCCCTCTCATTAACCTTAAAATGGAATGAGCCAAGACCAGTTACCCCCAATCAGAAGAAGCCTTTAAAGGCAAAATTACAGGCGTTGAGATATTTAATGTAGCGATGGGATTGGCTGCTTTCCCCTAAGTGCCTCTGACTGCGCTCAAAGCACCGTCCGGGCCTAGTGCCCGGGACAGCGACGCCCCGGCGCCTTTGCTCTAGAATCTCAGGGGGGCGATTTCAGAAGCGCCCCGGACAAAGCCACGAATTTATAAAGCACCAGGCGCAAAACATGAGCCGCGACCCGAATGTTCCGCCCCTGGACCCCCCGATCGGCCCGACACCCCGTCCCCCCGGCGCGGGGAACTCGCGGCTCCCGGCGGGTCGGTGGAGAGCGGAACGAGCGGGTCTCGGGCTGTCTCGGGCTCGGGGACCCGCCCCGGCCGGGCGCTGCGTGTGGACGCGGGGAACAGCCACCGCCCCGCGCAGGCCGGGAGCCCCGGCCGCCGCCTCAGGAGGCCTCGGCCCGGCCGGGCGCGGAGCCGGGCCCGGGCGCACTCACCGCTGGTGGGGGGTCTCAGCCGCGGGCTGCAGCTGCCGGGGCGACACGAGGGGATGCGGGGCCCCGGCGCGGGCGCATCCTAGCCCCGGAGCCGCCGCCGCCGGTCCAGGCCCGCCCCGCCCGGGGGGAGCCTCCAGGCCGCTCCGCCGCCGCCAGGCCCCGCCCCGCCCCACGGCCCGGCCTGGCCCGGCTCCCCCCGCTCCGCGCCCCGGCTCCCTTCGGCCCGCTCCCGCGGCGGCTCCTGCTGCGCTCCGGGCCCCCGGCTGCCCCCGCCAGACTGAGCCAGCCGAGCCCCGAGCGCGGCGGCAGCGAATCCGGGTCACGTGACGGCGCGGCCCGCCGCCATCGCAGTTACCGAGGCGGAAGCCAGGCGTCGCCCTGGTGCTTGTGAGGCGGAAGCGTCTCCACTCCCAGGCCGCTAGGACGGACCCTGGCGGGCTTCCGTCCCTTCCTCCAGCCCCTAGTGTCGGGAGCCCCGCAAGCGCCTGGTGCGGGGCCCGGTTGGTTTCCTCCCTTCAGAACTAGGGGCCACCCCCTGCAATTAGTGGGTGGGTGTTTTTCTTAGGTAAATAAAATGAAGCTCTTCTTCATACAGCACCCAGTTAAGCTGTGGAACTCCTTGCCTGAGGAGGCTGTGAAGGCTAGGACTATAACAGGGTTTAAAAGAGAACTGGATAAATTCATGGAGGTTAAGTCCATTAATGGCTATTAGCCAGCACGGGTAAGGAATGGTGTCCCTAGCCTGTTTGTCAGAGGGGGGTGATGGATGGCAGGAGAGAGATCACTTACTTGATCATGGCCTGTTGGGTTCACACACTCCAGGGTACTTGGCATTGGTCACTATGGGCAGACAGGATACTGGGCTGGATGGACCTTTGGTCTGACCCAGTACGGCCACTCTTATGTTCTTGCATGGGGCTACAATCTGCCTCATTTAGTGCAGGTTAGGAGCAGCCCTCAAGGCCACAAGGGCAGCCACTGTCTGGGCTGAGTTCGGTGCTTGCTCTCTAGCTTGCAGATGTCACAGTCTCAGTCTCCGACCCATCCTGGCAAGGTCCCTCCTTGGACACCTGAGCTTGGCAGGCACGGGGTTAGTCGGAAATCTTACTTGTTTTTTAATGCTCCTGCCAAGCCCCATCTGAGAGAACGCGCCCTGAGTGCTGAACACACCCCGCGCAGCCAGAGCTCTGTGGCATGCCCACCTGGAAACACCACGCTGATGTTCAGCTGGCACCACGAGGATCATGGGCATGGTTCACTGAACAACCAGAGATTATCCAGCAGTGCACTCGGGCTGCTTGCAGCTCTGTGCAGTCCCAAGAACTACCGGACGGGACAGGCTGATTGTACAAGATCCACGACAGCAGCTCAGGAGTCAGATTTTTTCAAGTTAGTTTATTTGAGTTTTCTCCACCCACTTCCAGAGCTTAACCCAGACACAGCGATTCATGAGACGCTCCTCAGGCTTGTGCTGCAGCCTCCTGTATAGCAAGGAGCAACCAGACAACAAAATTAGAGGGCCCTGGGTGGGCTCACAGTGGCTCCAAAAGACACCCCTTTCCCTGGTGTCCAGTGGGTGCATCAGAAATTGGCCTCTGCTTACCAGTGCCCGCCAGGGTACTTTCTGGGCAGAGAGCCATTCCACCAAGAACCCTCACTGCACTCGTAGAGGGGCAGCAAAGCCCTTTGGCCAGGGGACAGCCTACCTGGGACCTCAACCCCTCCGGGTTAGGAGTAGCTCACTAAGAACCTGAAGGCTGCTGTTCTCCCCCGAACCCTGCCCGCTGCTGGCACAGGCACAAAGCAGGAAGCCAAACAGTTGTCTAGGAAAACTACAAATGTGCCACCTGCCCAAGCAGGTACAAGTAAAGAAAGGCCCACAGAGAGTCACCTTGAGGTCAGCTGAGCTAAGCTGTCCCTAAATCCCATCCGAAGGGGAGCAAGGCGGTTATGTCCTGTCCCGCTCAGCGGATCGCTTCCTTCAGAATCTAGCTTAACCAGCAAGAGAGCGAGCACACATTCTCATCTCGGCAGGTGGCATGGGGAACACTGGCAGCACTGAATGAGCCACAGACTGACTTAACCCAGCGAAGGTGCCTGGAGTTTGCACACTGCTTGGGGCTGTCGCTCTCACCTGACTGGGTGCAGACTAATTGATATGGGCACAAGGGTCAAGGGCTGGAGGGTTTTTCACAAATGAACGTAGAGACTTCAAATGATACAACAAACAGCACCAGAGACCCAAGTCCTTGGAGTTCACAGAATTCCTCCTGTCCCAGTTTGGAACCCAAGAGAGCATTTACAGCTCCCACTGCCAGCTGGCCCAGTCGGGGTGGGATGACAGCTCTGTCGCCCTGGAGTGCCTCCCACAACAAGCCTGTCATGCTAGTGTCTAAATACAGCCTGACAGAACTTCACTGCCGCTTTTAAACAAGCTCCCAAGCCCCTAGGACAGCGGAGCACACACCAATCCGTGCCAGTAGCTAGGAATGCAAACGGCAGGGGGGAAGAGGATGGGGCTCTCAAACTTCCTTCCTGTTTTGCTGTCGAGCAGGAGAACGGGTCTCTCGTCTGGTAGGAACACGAACGCAGAGTCAGGCCTAGCAGCTCATGCCCCTAGCAGCTCACGCCCCTTGCAGCTCACCTCCCAGGAACCATTCCAATTCCCTTTGCCATAAGGTACAGCAAACACAACGTCCTCTTGGGATCTGTGTTTGAGTGCCAGGGTGACACCCCAGGACATGGACAGTCACAGATAGTTTGAGGATGACTCCCAAGCACTGTGCCCAGTAACGACACAACAAACTTGCAATTTTAGAATGTTCAACAAACTAAGAAAAAAAGAATAGAGGCGCTGATGCAAACTCTGCCATTCTCCTCTCTGGCTTTCAGCGTGAAGCCCCGAGCTGGGCCATCTCCTGTCGTCTGGCTCAGAGCAGGCCCTGGCAGACAGCACACACTGACAACATTTGGGAGAACAGGACCTTTGCTGTTAGCTGCACACGTGCTGGCTGTTAGGGCCCCTCCCCTCTCTTGAAATAGTTTTCAACCTGCCAGTCAAAGCTCTGCGCAGAGTATTGCGTTATGGTGTTTAATGGAGCAAGCAAATACTCCTCCGCAAGCCCACGGGCAACGTGACTGCTGGCCACAGGGGGCCAACTGGCCAGACTGCCACGGTCACCAGCTGCTCCTGGGGGAAGAAATTCCTCAGTCTGCAGGAATGTTAAACTCTGTTTGCGTGTGGGGAGAGCTGCCTTCTTCTGCATGGAGGCCAGTGTTAAGGGGGCCCGGTGCCCCAGGGGAGGCTGGCGTGGGCTGGTGTGCGAGGCATGTTTCCCATCTGTTTGCCAGGATAAGGAACTCTTATGTGGCCGTGCTGCGCCCTCTGTGCTGCTTTGGGACCTCTGGGCCCTGGTGTCCTTGGGTGGCAGCGGCTGCGCCCCGGCAGGCGTCTGTGTTTCGGGATGTGCTGAAAAAAGCTGCCTCTGGGCACCATGCAGCCAGCATAACTCCACTTTGATTCCCTCCCTCTCCCCCCTGCAACACACCAAGTCTTTTTGTGAATGGGTGCTGGGGTCCCTAGGCTGCTCTGATGAGCTCTGCTGGCCAATTGGCACATCCCCCAAATGCTCCAGCCAGTCCGGACGTTTCTCTGGGGATGCAAAGGAGCCCTTCCTAGGCACAGGCTGCTGGGAAGCTGTTCTCAGTGGCTCTGCGGCTCTTTGCTGCTCCCTGCTCTCTCTGAGCTGTGTGAACTTCTCCCCAGACTCTGGAATCCTGAGCTCAGGTGACGCCTTGTGATTGGAGCTCAGGTATTTCTCCAGGTACGGCAAGCACACGTTTCTCTTGACAATTGGAACTATGGAGCAGGGCTTCAGCCACTGCACAAACTCCAGCAACTCTGGAAAGGAGGAGTGGTCTGAATAGGGCACAAGGTGAATGCTAGGGTGGGAGATCTTCACCGGGCGGCTGGTAGGGAGAATGGCAATGGTGGGGCACTGCCTGTTCCAGCTGATCATGGCTTCCCAGCAGATTTCAGACATGTCCACACCGTGGATCCAGCCAGCCCCCTCCTCGGCAGTGAACACGTCCACCAGGCCCAGCACTTTCATCTGCTCCAGTCTCTTGGGACTCACCACGATCCAGGTGTGAAACTCTAAGGCCAAGTCCACCAAGAGCGACTCTTTGCCCAGGTTGTAGACCCCTGGGAAGGAACAAACAAGGGGGCTCAGACCTAAACAGCCTTTTGCAAAGGCAGCAAGAAGGGACCTGGGTAAGAGGCGTGGGGCCTATAGGTTACTGGGCCCAGCACCAGACAGGCCCTGCCCATCTATCCTGGAGCGGAAAGGAAAACCACCACCTGCCCCACACAGCACAACTCAAAGGAATGAAAATTAGCTACATCTGTCCTCTGAGCCAGTCAAAATGCACAACCCCGGGCGCAGTGAGGTGCTGTATCTCTCCCACCCAGTGTCCCTGCCTAATGCGATTCCCTCCGGTCAGGCACTCAGTGCCCCAGAAAAACAATCAGTCCCTGGCTCTGGAGCCAGCCCCACCGAGGTGCCGTGATGCCTACTCACCAATCTTGACCTGATGATTTGGGTGGGCCCTGATAAGCTCTTTGATCTGTTGGGTGGCCTGCTGGCGGGAGGGCAAGTTGCCGAGGGGGTCACAGTTTGTGTTGTCCAAGTAGAGAACGTCAATTTGTTTCCGGTTCCTTAGCGCCGTTTCCTGCAGCATGGTGGGAGTGTAACGAAAGTCACCTGGCACAAGACAAAATCCCAAATACACAGAACGGTGGGAGCCCAGCCTGGTGGTCCACACACTCCACTGCTGCAGTAGAGACCTGGCTTAAATCCTCTGCCTGCCAAGGCCCCACCGCCTGCTGGCTCTTGCCCCAGGCCACCACCTGAATGATGCAGGTTTGAAACCTGGCCTGGCGAGTGGCCTGAATTTCTTCCCAAGGAGCAGTGCTGGCGGGACTCCCCTTCCGAGCCCATAAACCCCAGGACAGGAGGCAGGGCCGGTGTGTGTGGGAAAGGTCACGGGGGGACCTGTGGTGGAAGCACAGGGCTCGGGCAAGGACCCTAGAACAAAACACGCTCAGAGCTGGGCAGGAAGGCAAAGGGGGTCTCTGGGCCCCGGGCTCGTACCTGTATAGAGGATGACACCAAAAGGGCCCTCGAAGAGGAACATGACTGAGCCAGGGCAGTGGTTGGCATCTATCAGGGTCACCGTCATGGTCCTTTTACCGACCTCATCGAGGGCCACCAGGTGGCTCTGCCCCACTTCCAGGGGCCGGATCCAGCGCTCCGCCACCTGGAAGGAAGCAAGGGCTGGTCAGGTGAAGGCGGCCTCTGCCCTGCTGCTCCCAACGCAGGGATGAGGCCTCTTTCCCCATTCACTGATCAGCGGCCCTGGGGCCCAGCTCCGCCGCTCCCGCGGGCGATTCCCCGCCCCGCGCCGCCTGGCCGGGGGCGGGCCCGTCAGTCATTACGGAGAAGCGACTCTTCGCCCCCACCCCAAAGCTTGGTCCCAAGACGCCCCGTCCCGGGCAGCAGACCCAGCCCGAGCCGCCGCCGGCTCCTACCTTCAGCCTGTGGCGCAGGACGCGGCCCGTGAGCGGGGAGCAGTAGACGGGCCGGTGCCAGGTGCTGGACAGCCCCGCGGTGTGGTCGGAGTGCACGTGCGACAGGAAGAACAGGCGGGCCTGGCGGGCTCGCCTCAGGCTCCAGAAATCCACCGCGATGGGCGTGCCCGGGATGAGCGCCCCGTTCATGGCCCGGCCGGCGAGGGACACGGCCCTGCCTGCGCATGAGCAGCGCTCACCGGGGGCTGCGGGTCGGGAGTGAGGGGCAGGGCGGGGGGGGAGGGGCGCGAACTTTCCTCACCGATTCACCAGCACGGCCCCTTCCCGCCGATTACTTGAGCGGCAGCGAAGGACACTGCGCAAGCGCGAAGTGCATCACGGTAGCATGGCAATCAGGCGCATGGTGGGCGGGGCCTGGCTCTCCGAGGCTGTTGGATACTCTGCGCGTGCGTGGTGCGACCTGGGTGCGGTGGGTCGTGACGCATTGCGCATGCGTGGTGGGAGCCGTTCCTCCTCTTCCGCTTGGCTGGGGCGGGACTTCCTGTGTCGATGCGGAAGAGCGCGGTGTGGGGCGGCGCCGGCCGGCTGGACGGCGGAGATGCCGTACTGGGGCGCGGATGAGGTGGTGGCGGAGCTGCGCCGAGCCCTGGCCAACCGCCACGCGCAGGCCGACCGGCTGCGCTACCGCAACGTGCTGCTGCGCGTCATCCGGTACGGGCCGTGCACGCGCCCCCCGCGGCGGGCTGGGTCCCGGGCGGGGGGGACGGGGGCGGGAGCGGCGGGGATGGGGGGGAGAGCCCCCGCCCCCGCCCTGAGCCGGGCTTTGCTCTCTGCTGCTCGTGCGGCGGTTTCAGGCGCATGACCCAAGGCGTGGACGTGTCCGGGGTTTTCATGGAGATGGTGAAGGCCGGTGCCACGGGGGACCTGGTGCAGAAGAAGCTGGTTTACCTCTACATGTGCACGTACGCCGCTCTGAAGCCCGACCTCGCGCTGCTGGCCATCAACACCCTGTGCAAGGACTGCTCCGACCCCAACCCCATGGTCCGCGGCCTCGCGCTCCGCAGTATGTGCGGCCTCAGGTAAGGAAGCGGCTTGGCGGAGAGATGACAGCGGTGGGGACCTAGCTCCACGGTGAATGCCGCGGGAGGGGGGGTGAGATGATGGTTCTAGATTGCCCAGAATCAGAGAGGTAGCCGTGTTAGTCTGGAATAGCAGAGGTAGCAAAGTCCTGTGGCACCTTAAAGACTAACTATAAAGTTTTGAAGCATGAGCTTTCGTGGGCTAATACCCACTTCGTGGGATGCAAGCAGTGGAAGTGTCCAGAGGCACGATGAGGACCCGCAGATAAGAGAATGAGATTGTAGGTTACTAATGGGCTCTTCTGTTTATCACACAAAGATAGAAGAAGATCCAGTGTTTGGAATGTGAATCTTGACCACTTCAACCAGAAATAAGGTGCAAATTCTTAACCTTTGGTAAACTGTCCCAATTGTTAATCACCCTCAATGTTACAATGGATTCTTCACTGGCCATTTTTAAAATCAAGATTGGATGTTTTTCTAGATTTTCTCTGGGCCAAATAGAAATTAATTCAGGGTCATTCTCTGGCCTGTGTTATGCAGTGGGTCAGACTAGAGGATCACTGTGATCCCTTCTGGCTTTCTAATGTATTCATCTGAATAGTGGTGCCTGGATATTGTAAACACACAGAGGATGGGGACCCAGGACTTCAAAAATGACAGAAATACCTTGAGTGTTTTCTTCATGCTGCATAATTATTTTAAAAGATGAAAAAGAGATGTGAACAGAATGGGAAATGGTTACCTGCATGTAGGGGAATTATTTAAAGAGTAGAACAAGGAGAACCCTTGGTTTGTAAAAGTGGGTGCTGTAGATGTGGGAGCATCCTAGGACATCTTGAGGGATTTGGGATGAATCTAGCATGGTACATACTTATTCACAGGATGCCTGGCATACAGGAGTACATCCAGCAGCCCGTTCTGAATGGCCTGCGAGACAAAGCATCCTATGTGAGGAGAGTAGCTGTTCTTGGTTGTGCAAAGATGCAGAAACTCCAAGGTGACACCGAAGTGGGTAAGAAGTCAGATTTTGCACTAGAGGAAGGGGGGTATGGTTATACGTTGTCCTAGAGCTTTCATTGGGGAGAGGAAGATTGTTTCTCTACTAGATCCATATAACTCATTTAGATGCTGCTCTTTAGATTCAAGGCTCTCTGGCCCTGGTTCACTGGGTTGTGCGATGGTTTGGGATCCCACAGGAGTGGAGGTGGGGGAGGGAAGCCTGTGAACCAGTTGCCTAATGGAACTACTACTTAGGCATTTGAGATGTGGGGGGGAGGAGAGGGCGAGTTCCCACAGAGAAATACTCCGTTCATATCTTCTCCCTCATTGAGCTGGAACTCTTCCTTTCCTTCTTTTTCTGTGATATGTGTGAGCCCCTTCTTCTAGCACAGGGGTAGGCAAACTACGGTCCACAGGCCCGTCTTGTCCAGACCCTGAGCTCTTGGCTGGAGAGGCTCCCCTCAGCCCCTTCCCTGCTCCCCCAGAGCCTCCGCACGGGCAGCACTCTGGGAGGCGGGGCAGCACGTTCCTGTGGATCAGTGCG
This sequence comes from Sternotherus odoratus, assembly GCA_032164245.1. Classification (NCBI taxonomy): domain Eukaryota; kingdom Metazoa; phylum Chordata; order Testudines; family Kinosternidae; genus Sternotherus; species Sternotherus odoratus. The sequence goes on along the minus strand of JAVMKO010000022.1, from coordinate 13,954,219 downwards.
GCAGCCAGACACGCTGTTCTGAGTGGTGTGGTAAGGGGGCTGAGGCTGGGGGGTTGGATAAGGGGCAGAGAGGCCCAGGAGATAGGGAAGGGGGAGGATTGGATAAGCGTGGGAGTCCAGGGTGTGTGTGTGTGTGTGTGTGAACAGGGGTCGGGACAGTCGGGGGCAGGGATCAGAGAGGTTGGGGTCCTGGGGAGGTGGTTAGGGTCGGGGATCTGGGGGGGGGGGGGGGGGCGGTCAGGGAACAAGCAGTGTGTGTGTGGGTTAATGGGTTGGAGATTCTCGGGGGGGGGGAGGAAGCGGGAGGGGGCAGATAGGCGGTGGGGGCCACACTGTTTGGGGAAGCACAGCCTTCCATACCTGGCCCTCCACGCAGTTTTACAACCCCAATGTGGCCCTGAGGCCAAAAAGCTTGCCCACCCCTGCTCTAGCACCTGACTGCCATACGTGCAGTGATATTGTGAAGAGAGGTCTCTAGAAAATACCTATGCTATAATGTTACTGGAAAGTTAAGGGTGTTCTGTAGTAACAATTCTTCCCTCTCAAGTCCTGCATCGTGGTCCCCATATTCCTGAGGCTGCTCATGGACAGTGACTGTCTTGCCTGAATGGATGCAGTGTCTCTGATGATCTAATTGCCTTTGTGTCTCTGCAGATGGCATGCTGGTGAATGAACTGTACAGTTTGCTTCGTGACCAAGATCCCATTGTGGTGATGAATTGTCTGAGGGCTCTAGAAGAGATTCTGAGGCGGGAAGGAGGAGTTGTCATCAACAAGCCCATAGCCCACCACCTTCTCAAAAGGTCTGCTCTCTGTTTGAGAAGTTGAAAGCTTCACTCTAGTGAGATCCCCTTGTGTTCTGTATGTCAGGAGAACAGATGTCACAGCTCCTGGCAGAGCTGAGAGGAGGCTTTGGAAACAAATTCTAGTGGTGTAAATTGTTCTCTCCCCTTCAAATTATAGGAGAGTGCCAGATGAACCTCACTGTCACTGAAATCTGAAGCCTTCCCAGTGATACAGAACCAACCTGAGTTTCCAAGAGAAGTTTGTGACCGGCTGTTGGTTTATTTAGAATTATAAGTGGTATCATAGCTTCTTCCCTGACAACAGCTGAGGCACATCCATGTATGACCAGCTGTTCTAGCCTGTCTGTCCCACTACATCCCAATCTGTGTAATGTGGCAGGGATGGTGTCCAGTGTCTGAAGGAATCGGCGTCTCTTCAGGCAGATCTGGGTTAGTTTGGTCAAGGGTGTGGCATACTTTCTCTTTTGTTCTAGCCATGCACCTTCCCAATATTTCTCTCTGGTTTAGTGCTGGAGGGCAGGTGTGAGTGACTGAGATAGTTCAGCTTCAGTGTGCACGTGAACTGATTGGTTCCCTTGGAGAGAACACTGGTATCCGCATGTACAAACCTCATTGGTGGGAGTACTGAAACCATACAAAGTGCAGCCGCTGCACGTTCTGCCCTGGAATGATCTTGGTGTAGTGCTGCATCTTCTGTTTACCATGTTACTGTCTTGGCAGAATGTCTGACTTAGACCAGTGGGGACAAAGTGAAGTGCTGGCCTTCCTGCTGCGCTACAAACCCCGCAGTGAGGAAGAGCTCTTCGACATCCTCAGCTTACTAGACGGGTTCCTCAAGAGCAGCAGCCCCAGTGTTGTGATGGCAGCCACCAAACTCTTTCTGGTCTTGGCCAAGGACTTCCCACAGGTACAGACAGATGTACTAGTTAGAGTGAAGGGGCCACTGCTGGCCGCCTGCACCTCTGAGAGCCGGGAGCTCTGCTTCGCTGCCCTGTGTCATGTGCGCCAGATCCTGGGAAGCCTGCCTGGCCACTTTAGCAGCCATTACAAGAAGTTCTTCTGTTCCTACTCGGAGCCCCATTACATCAAATGCCAGAAGATGGAAGTGCTGTGTGAGCTGGTGAATGATGAGAATGTGCAGCAGGTGCTGGAGGAGCTGAAGAGTTACTGCACTGATGTGTCAGCTGAGCTTGCCCAGAGGGCCATCTTTGCCATAGGTAAGAGCTCTGCTTTTGCTTCAGAAACGGCCATGTCTCTAAAATCTCTGATAGGCCTTTCTCTGCTAAAACAAGCCTAGGCCAGTGACAAGAGCACTCTGTGTCAGCCGTCCTGGGGCGCCACCCGCAGGCTGAGCCAGATCCCTAGACATACAAATGCGTTCCTGAGCCTGTGCTGTGCTGAGCATTTCAGAATTGCTCTGCCTGGGCTGGGTTCCCCAAAACCGCTAAGTTGCTAGCAAGCCGTAGGCTCTTGGCGAGCTGGGCTGGGTTAGAAACAAAACCTGATGTGCACATGAGGGGATCTTACCCACCTTATTAGTGAGCATGAAAACGTGGAATTGTAATGAACCGGCAGGGTGGATGGGTGGACTCTAAATTTCTGGGAAGTGCTATGGGGGCAGAGTTAAAGTTGTTTGGGGTCCCTAATATTGCATTTAAAATGTCTGTTTTTATTTGTGAATGGATTCTTCCCTTAGGTGTACCAGGCTTTCTTTCATTCATGTATGTGCTGAGGCAGGGGTAGGCAACCTGTGGCACGAGTTCACATCAAGCTGATGTTCAGTGGCATTGCCTGAGTCCTGGCCACCGGTCTGGGGGGCTCTTGCATTTTAATTTAATTCTGAATGAAGCTGCTTAAACATTTTAAAAACCTTATTTACTCTACATACAACACTAGCTTAGTTATATATTAAAGATTTCTAGAAAGAGACCTTCTAAAACGTTAAAATGTATTAAAGACTTGGCACACCACTTCAGAAAGGTTGCCAACCCCTGTACTGAGGGAACTAGAGGAGTCTCCTTGGGATTTTTTTTTTTTTTGGCTGTAGTGAGCAGGATCATAGATTAGGGTTGGAAGAGACCTCAGGAGGTCTCTAGTCCACCCCCCTGCTTAAAGCAGGACTAGCCTGTAGATTGTTTTTCTGCCATAATAGCACACTAAGCATTCTCAGATGAGGGAGAATGTCACTCTAACATGACTTTGTGGTGGATAGTGTAGACACACTTGTCTGTTTCTCTGACCAAAGCTTGACTTGTTCTCCTTGGTGCCTCCTCAGGCAGCATTGCCAGGACGTACACAGAGCAGTGTGTGGGGATTCTAATGGAGCTCCTAGGGCTTAAGCAAGAACATATCACTTCAGGTAAGGATTTGCTGCTGGCTGAGTTCTCAGGTTTGTTTGCTTCACACTTTGAGGAAATGGCCTCACCACCAGAACATCTACCTTTGGTGGAGTTTGGGAAATCCCTGTCCAGGTGACCACAAGATAATCATTTCGGGTGGCTTCTAACCTGGTTGGCATCTTCCTTGTGTGGACTTTATAACTTCTCCCATCTTAGCTACCCTCCTTGTGCTTGAGCAGGGACTGGACACGACTCTCTCCACCATGTGATGTGGACTGAACCTGCTAGCTCAGGGAATGAGGGACTGTATAGAGACATCTGAATGGCTCTTTTATAAAGGTCAAGTTGATTGAAAGTTCTGACCTTGAAATTGTTTCCCACTGGTTGCTTTAGTCTCTGCCTCGTTAGTAATTTCAGTCACTTATGTAACTGACTGCTCTCTCTGGTTTTCCTGCTGCTTTCAGATCTAACATCATTCACTATTTCTCTCACTTCTTTTGAATAATTTTGCTCCACCTTTTATGGGCTTTCAAAATCAGTTTCTTTCAGTCACCAAATGATTTAATTTTCAGAATGTATTTGCAAGTTTATAAGTTGGCAGCAGTTGCTACAGAGTGTTGATGAAACTCGCCTTCAAACACTGCTGCTGTGACACAATCAGTCAGAGCCTTCTCAAGGACAGGGGAGGGGGAGGGCGGGTTGCTTCACTGCAGCCAATGAAGCAGTCTTTGCTATTTAAACATTATTTTGGATGGGGAAAGAAAAGGCTTTACATTTACTATGGCAACCCCCAGTTCCCTAAGGCTTTGCAGAGAAGTGCTCCAAATCATGAATGAGTGCTGCACTGACCTGGCTCACTCCGATTCAGTCAGATCTGATGGGTGGTGAATTATTCTCTTGGTTGGTGGTTTAAAAAAGCTGTTAGATGCTGAGCATTCTGTTCCACTGCAGCTGTGGTGCAGGCTTTCCGGGACCTGGTGTGGCTGTGTCCCCAGTGCACTGAGGCTGTGTGCCAGGCTCTGCCCAGCTGTGAGGAGGCCATGCAGGATAGCGAGGTAGGGAGGCTTCATGCAGTTAGCCAAATGGCGATCCTTCTCCTGTCAAGTAGAACTCTGATAAATAAGAGCCAGCTCTGCTTGGAGTGGCTAAACGAGTATTTGACAAGTGGAACTTCCACTGCTTGCATCTGACGAAGTGGGTATTAGCCCGCGAAAGCTTATGCCTCAATACTTTAGTCTTTAAGGTGCCACAGGACTCTTTATTACCTCTGCTATTCCAGACTAACACGGGTACCTCTCTGATCCTTATATGTAAAGGAAAATCATAACATGTGCCTTTTAGAGCCAAAACTTAACTCACAAGACATTCCCAGTCTCCTACAGGATAGCTTACTCCAAGTCCTTTTCTCTGTGTTTTTAGACAGGATGGCTGAGTTCCCCCTTTCATAACTTCAAGCTTACTGGCTGCTTGTCGTCAGAGATTGAAGGATGCCAGGATGTTTCTGTGGAGCCCCAGATATTACAGACCAGACCTTTGAACTTTACCTGAAAATAGGTTTCTACCCCTCCCCAGCGGTTCCTGTTAATTTCTTTCTGAAGTTTCTGCAAGCTCTTCTTTGGCATTTGATTTAATATGTTCTTAAACTTCTGTTCTAAGACCCACGGTACACAATGGTCCATCAGGTCTCCCATCTCCTGTCTGGAAACGTTTGTCTCAAGGCACAGTATCTTTGAGTGACCTGCCTTTAGCTACAAAACCTAGAGAACATAACTGTCATCATGTATACATAACTCCTCATGCTTTCCTTACATACAGCTTGCAATGATTATGGCCACCACATGACCCCTTTTGGTGAACCATGGAGATCCCTGTACTCCTATATACCCCTTCTCCCAGTTGGTGTCAAAGGTCCTTGGTCACAGGTTGCACTAGAAATGCAGTGTGGAGTGGCTTGGCTCTGAACATCTGGTGGTGGTGTTTGTTTGACTCCTCAGGGCAAGCAAGCGCTGATCTGGCTCCTGGGGGTGCATGGGGAGAGAGTTCCCAATGCTCCCTATATTCTGGAGGACGTTGTAGAGAATGTGAGATCGGAGACGTTTCCAGCCGTGAAGATGGAGTTGCTGACAGCTTTGGTCCGACTCTTCCTGTTTCGTCCTGCCGAATGCCAGGATGTACTCGGGCGACTGCTCTATTACTGCATAGGTGGGTACATCTAGCTGAGACTCTCACACCCACAGCCTGTGTTAAATTATGAGGGCACCTGCTGTATTATTGCACAGGTGGATGTGTCCCTGCTGGGGACTCTCGCACATACTGTAGTGACAGATGGAGAATTTTGTGGCAGAAACTCCTCAGCTCTAGGATCTGAGCTGGTTTTAAAATAAGTTTTTGACATCCTTCTATGTGGGTGCAAAGGCAGAATCTAGCCCTCATCCTGTCTGCCTTTTTGCCCTTGCTCCTGTTTACCACCTTGCTGCTGCTGCTGCTACTCCTGCTGCTGTTTGGCCCCAAGCTCTGCAAAGTGGTAGAGGAAATGAACAGCACTCTGGGTACAGGTGTGAGCCTGTTGGGATGTACCAGCTAAGGGCTGTCTGTTGAAGTCTGATCTATGAGTGCTAGCATGCCCTGAGTGAACGAGTGTGTGTTTGTATTTCCAGAGGAAGAGACTGATATGGTGGTACGGGACCGGGGGCTATTCTACTATCGTCTCTTACAAGCTGGCGTAGAAGAAGCAAAGCGGGTGCTCTGCAGTCCCAAGTCTGATCCTTCTCTGGGACTCCTGGAGGATCAGGCTGAGCGACCTGTGAACAAATGGGCTTCAGAGTTTAACACGTTGGTGCCCATATATGGGAAAGCATGTTGGGCAGTTGTCACTGCTAACTGGACAATGGAGTCCCACTGCGGAGGCCTTCCCTGTGCTGTTCCCATGACTTCAGGATCAGGTAATCTCACATTCAGTGAGAAAAATACCTCCCCTTATTGATAAATCTTCCTGTGTGTGACCTCTGGGAGGATCCCAGGTTTTAGCAGTGAAGCCTTGAGTCCAAAAGGCTGTTACGGGGTCTGAGCGTTTCACTTCACACTTGGCTGTCCCAGTCTGCTCACCTGGTGGACTATTGGAGGCATTACACTTCCCGGGTTGGCATTGCTGATAGGTCCGTCAGACCCTCTTGGGGATACTATGGCAGAATTCTCAATGCCATTTCTCACCCTCTTCCATATTTGATTTCAGAGTCACTGATTTCGGAAGAGAATAAGGAAGTTCTCCAGGTTCATTCCAACTCGGCTGGCTTGACTTTAATCCCTGAGGCCCACCTGACCGCGAAGCAATTTGAGAAGACCTGGCTGAGTCTGGACATGAACGTCCAACAGGCTCTGCCCTGGCATGGAGCTGCTCACCCAGACACCATACAGACTGCGCTTCAGGTTGTCCACATCCAGACTCTTGCTATGAGCAAAGCTGGTGCCCAGCCATGGAAAGCCTATCTCAGTGCCCAGGACGAGTCTGGCTGTCTCTTCCTAACAGAACTGCTGCTTGAGACTGAGAACTCAGAGATGCTGGTTTCAGTGAAGCAGAGCGAGGAGAGCACTGAGGCGCTGCAACACTTTATGTCAGTGTTAAGAACTGTAATGGGGACAGTCCTCAGGCTGAAATCCTGATTCCGCTGAGCTCTGCTCAGAGCAGGCTCACTCGGGGTGTAGGGAAGATCTTTTCTACACCTGGATGTGGTGTTACTGAAGTTAAATTGCTGCTCTTCTAAACTGTTTGTAAGAGCCTTGAACAGCCCCTGATCTGCCTTAGAGCTGCCATTAGTGCCAGTGGACTCGAGTAGCACTGCAGTTCCCTTAGTGTCTACACTGCACACCGCTGACGGCAGCAAGGACTACACGTACCTATGTGCCAGAGTGAAAACTAGGCTGTGTCCACGCTGTGGTGTGTAGCTATGCTTATCAATTAAATGCTTTGGCAGTTAGCCTTTCACCACTTCCAGAGCCTTTCACAGTGGCATGGAAAGACTTTGGCAGGAAGACATGACACGGCTATTTTTAGCAGTGTAGCTGGGCGAGGCATTGCTTGGGTATGCGGAGAGCTGGGTAGGGTAAAAACCACTGTGTATGGACACCGCTATTTATACCTGTGCTAGAGGGGCATGGAGTGTGAAAGTGTAGACATAACCTTAAGGTTCCTCTTCAGGAATCCACTGTAAATTTACAAGCAGGATTCTCTCTGTTCAACCACGACTCCTAAAGGCTGGGTTAATTAACTTCAAAGTCCCCAAATAAAGTCTATATGACATTCAACTCAACTGGTTGGCCACTCCCAACCCTTCCTGGAGTGTTGTCTTTCCCCCTACAGTTTACAGCAGGAGCCTCTTGCTCACTGCTGCTCTTACACCATATGCCACAGTTTCCTGTTCCCCTCTCATCATGGAGACCAGCTGTCCTCTTATCATGCTCCACTGTAAAATGGATAATGAAACACAGGTGGGCTGAACTCCCTCTTAAAGCATGTCTACATTCCCCCCCCCCCCCCCCAAATAATCAACCCTGGCAGCATGTCTCAGAGGCCCCAGCAACTGACCTGGGCTTATGTGACAAGGCTAAAAAGAGCCGTGTAGAAGTGCCCACTTAGGCTGGAGCACCCACTTTTGGGTTTCAGAGCTTGGGCATCAGCGCAACTGGCAACTTCTACACAGCTATTTTTAGCTCCTAGCCTGTGTCAGCTGACCCTGAGACTTGCTGCCATGGCTTTTGTTTTTTGGTGCAGCATAGATGTACCCTCACAGTGTCCACCCTGTGACTCTGAGTTAAGAGCCACACCAGGTTAGACATCCCATGTTTAGGGAATGACTTCTTCCTTCATAGCCATAAAACCCCTCTTGTGCTGAAGAGTCTGCTCTTGCTACCTGGGGCGCAGCAGCACAGAATTTGCTGTGATGTCGACTGGCAATCTTTGTGGATCTGTTCTCTGCAGTAATTACGCATTCAGCAGGTATGGTCACACTAGCAAAACCTCAGATAAGGCTGCCTGCTATAGCTGCAGTTGGGTTTAAGCTTAGCCTGTAGTCGGGCGTCTCTTATCACCAGCTTGCAGGACCCTTCCTGTGTGAGTTGAGCTCACTTAGCCACGCCTCTGGCTGATGGGAGCATATCTACATTATGTAATTGTCCGCAAAAACACCCTTGTACCCTGTCAGCAACTCCTCCTGTTTACACAGTTGCAGGTAACCTGGTTCCGATCTCTGTGTAGATACAACCTTTGAGTCCTGACTCGTTCTAGGCAGGGTAGCCCTTGGTGAATGATGGACTTTGGAAAAACTTCACTCTGGACAGCTGTGTGTTTTACAGTAAATGATGGTTGTGAAACTTTGCCACACCCATGTGCAGGGAAGCAAGGCTGAGGGATGAAATAGCCCGTCAGAGCCTTACCCTGCCATGGGGCGGAGTCTTCTCCCTAAGGCCCTTGCCCTTGGGAGGGTGTGTCTCATGCAAAGCTGACCAGGAAGGAGGAAAGCTTCTAAAGGTTCTGTGCACAAACCCTACCCGGAAGAGGAATAGCTGCAGGGACAGCTTGGCTTCTGTTTGAACTCCAGATAATCCCGGGGAGGAAGTATTAAAATGAAGAGCCCGAGAACTTTTGAGGAGCAAACCGAATGTGTTGTGCAGGCACTTCTCTCTGCTCTCTTGGGGGAAGACGAAGGGACTGATTTCCACAGTCTGGAGACAGACTCTTTTGCTGAGTTACGTGCAGGTAAAGTCGCCTGGGACCAAATCTCTGGAGGGAGGCAGGAGGCTTTCTTGGCTGAAAGTTCAAGGTAGATGTCCTGTTGGGCGTGTTCCTGGAATGGATAGAGATGAGGGCTGCAGTTTGGGCTGGCAGGTCTCAAGTGGAGCAGGGTTGGCATGGGTCAGTATTTCCATGAGACTCTCCAGGTGACTGCAAGGAGCGGTGTTGTCCATCCCTCTCAGTCCATGTTCAGCCATTTCCCTGATGTGGGGCTATGGAGAGCTGTGCTATTGGAAAGGACTCTTTCCAATGTCCAATGAGATGCACAATGGAGATCTTGACTACTTGTCATTGAAAACCCCAGCCTGCTTCACAAACATGCAGATTAAATATATTTGTAATAGCCCGTAGATCACTTGGTATTTTTGGATTCAAGTTATAAATGCCAGTAACTTTTTCTCACCCACCAAATCTGCATGGAAATAACTTGTCTTATTAGTGATGGGGAAAGTGTAACTGTTCCGGTCCTTGTAACCAAAGAACTAATTATCATTAATGTATTGAGTACCAACACTGTACTTAAAAATAAGGAAGGGCCTGGTCTCCATCCCAGATGTTTTGCCCATCTTAAGTTTTTAAAACCATTCTTCTGAGAATCTCTAGCACCATCCTGTATTGGAGCAAGAACTTGAAACTTGTGTCAGGATTGTGGCTTTTACCATTCCTATGGCGAAAGAGCCCAAACTGGCCAAATCAAGCCTTTGGGAAAATTTGCAGTTTGCATATGTTTATTAGAAACTAAATGGTTGGACAGGTGAATTTGCTGAAGATTCTGCCTGTGTTGAGCATATTCCAGCATGGAAATGCAGGGGATAAGCAGGATTTTTTTCTGCAAATGCTGCTCCCAGCTGATGGGGTATTGGGCACCAAATCAGAGAATCTCTCATTTGTTCTTGTTGCTCCCTCTGCTGGCTGCCAGGAAGCATGGAGGAGGAGGAGGAAATAAACTGGGCATGGGGGAGGTTGGTAGGAGGATGAGACTAGGGTCTGGAAAGAGTAGTGAACTGGAACCAGGGCCAGCTCCAAGCGCAGCGAGCATCAGGGCGGCAGTCAGACCGTCTTTGGTGGCATTTCAGCAGTGGGGATGATGGGTCTGCGGGACCCATAGACCACCCGCAGAAACGGCAGCATGCCAGACCACCCTTAGGTGTGCCGTGGAACTTCCGCGCTTGGAGCGGTAAAATCCTTAAGAGCCGCCCCTGACTGGAACCTGACCCCTGTCGGGTGGAGGTATTGGGACAAAGAGATGAAGGGGCAGAGAGGGTCAGGGGTGTGGGAGGCCAGGGGTAAGGGCAGAAGGGTCTCACTATTGGACACACTGCCCTCCAGAACCTAGATTCAAACCCAGGAGTTGTCCGAGTTAATCTGCTGTCAGCAAATAGCTGTGTTAATCTCTGGCAAACTGTGCATCTCCCCTATTGCCTGAACCTTTTACTCTGTCTAGTTCCTTACCTCTGTTAACTCAAGTGGTACAGGTCTGTGCTGTGGATCTAAAGATCTGAACCCGACTGATGACCCATATTGGGCGTCAATATGATTCCACATGATGAAAATTCTGGTTTTTAGTCTTTTGGATTTTTTAATTAGGAACTATTGGTAGCAGGGGGAATATTCATCTGGTATCTCCTAACTTCTGTGTGCCTGACTTCACATGGTGTTAAAACAGTTTTTTTCATGTAATATACAATAATTTAAAAATTAGGATCTGAAACAGACATTCTCCTCCTCAAGCACTTGACCTGCAGGTTGTACCCTTTCCCCTGTGCTCTTTCTCGGATGTCTTAGAAGGTCCGCTCTCTGCAGGAGCAGAAGCTTCAAGTACCTTTGATTCCGTTATTATTGCCAGTCGTCTGCAGAGACTGGGAGATGAATATAACGAGGACCTGGAGCAGCATGCTCAGCGCATCATTGCCGAGGTGGCTAAGGGAAAGGTAATGCACAAGCACTCTCTTTGGGCCAGGGTCTACCTGTCTCCTGCAATGTGCTGTAGAGCCCCAGCACCTCCTTTCTTAACCGAAGTGCCATTCTGTGAAAGGATGCTTTTTCTTGAGACGGGAGGGGCTGCTCTTGGACGATGGGGCAGGGGAGCTATCTGAACAGCCCCAGCCTGTGTTAGCTGACCCACCATGAACCTGGTCTGAGGTTGGATCTCATCCAGGCCCAGTTTCAATATGAATACTCATGCACCTTTAGCTCTAAGCTCTTTGCAGTCCTAGTTAAATTGGAAACTGTCCCTCCTTCTCCCCCAGCACTACTGTGTGAACTACAGTAGCACTGTATGAACAAATAGTACATATCGTGTCTGCCCTGAAGCTCTTACAGTGACTTAGATGTACCAAGCAATGCACTGTCTTACCTGCCTCAATCATAGAGCAGAGCAAGCCAGCCCTGGGTAACCCTGTGGGGTTTGAACCAAGACTTCTTTTAACAGTATTATTTTATAAAGCCTCCTCTTGGTGTTTCCAGGTGGAGGAATTTGGAGTCATGGTGGATTCTCTCAGCAAGAGTTGGAGCAGCCTGAATCCTGAGCTGGGCTATGAGAGAGCGTTTCTGGCAGTGTCTGTGAGATTGTTAGCGTATCTTTCCCGGAAAGTTCCAGCTGTGGCCCGTCGAATCCAGCTTGTGGAACTGATTAATGGGAACCGTGAAGTGAGAGGATACATCGAGACCCGTGGTGGCTGGGTGAGTGCTCAAGGACCACTGAAGTACTTCTGTTGGCACTTGTGGCTCTGTTCCTCTGACTAGTCTGCACTGGCTACAGTTACAGAGAGTCCCGTGGCACCTTAAAGATTAACTAAAGTATTGAAGCATAAGCTTTGGTGGGCTAATACCCACTTTGTCGGATGCAAGCATGGCTACAGCGTGACCCAGGGTTCTGAGGGCACCATTCATTGCACATCCAAGGTGGTGTCCTAACCCTGTTAGCCTAGCTGCTCAGCCTTGCAACATGCCATCCTGGGGCAGGCCCTGGCATTGCTGGCCACTGACCCCAAAACACCAGATTGTTCTTCCTTGTAGTCCTACGTTTCAGGTGTTCTCTGTATCTGAAGCACTGCTGTGTCAAACATCTTGGTGAAATCCTGCCTTCACTAAAGTCCATGGTATGCTTCCTATCGATTTCAACAGGATTTCACCACTGTCTCAGCACCCTGAGGCTAACATTTCTGCCCTAGATAAGTTCATAAGGAATAATAGTTAATCATATGGGCTTTACAGACACTTTCTCTCACTCCCTTGTGGGGATAGGCCCATTTTACAACTAAAGAAACTGAGGCCTAGAAAAAGAAGTGACTTGGCCCAGGCCAGAGGGCAAGTTGGCAAGCAAGCTGGGAGTAGAACTAGAGAACTATTTTCCCCATCCTGCCCTTGGGCCACCTCTCTTACTTCTAGTTCCTTTAACCGTTGTTTTTAATTCTTTCCATTTAGGAGAACTTTGGAAACTGACTACATTACACTACAAAGGCTACATTACCTCCGAGGGAGTGAAATTACAACTTTCAATGACTTGACTTAAACTATTAGGCTGATGACTGGGAAAACCGTTATTCTACTTCCCTCTGCTGCGAAGATTGATACAGTCAGTAATTGGGACATATCAACACGTAGCTATTCTTCCACACCATATGTGGCTCTCTTGTTCTTGCACTTATTCATTTATTTACAAATATATATTGTAAATATATTTACAAAGGATTGATTTCGTTTCCTTCCAACATAGGCTGTAAATGCAACTTTTAAGTGTGAGGACTAACAGCGACACTTTTGTTCTGCCAGCTTTGGTGCTGAACTCCTACCCTGCAACCCCGAAGGGAGGAGGAGTCAGAGATGGCTGCCTAGTAAGATGCTGGGAAACATGGATGGAAAGGGTGTGAGCTGGCTTGAGGGAAAATAGCTGTGCTGATAGTTGATTTAATCAGGGCAGCTGTCCTTACGGCCTCTTAAGGGGAAGATGTCAATTTAAAAATCAGGTTGCAAACAAGTCTCTCTCTTACTAACACACCTTAGATCACTGGATGGGAAAGAGTATAAAAATCCAGTTTGTTATTCTTATGCACTTCATTTGCAATCTGCATTTCTCTCTACTTCTACAATGGCATCAGTTTCACCAGCGTACAGTTAGTTTCCAGGCCAGAGGCTTAGTGTGGCCATGTTTGGGTTTCAAACTCTGCAGGTCAATGTTTATTTTAAAATGGTGGTTTTCCCTTGGAATTGTCCCACATTTCTGTTGCTCTACAGTTACATGAAGGATTGCTTTTACAAGATTTAAATTTGACAGAAATGTCTCTTGGGAATAGAGAAGTCTATTGCCTCTCAGAAAACCTGATGAGTTCTGCAGAAGTACTCTGAACTGGATTTGTGGCAAAAATCTAATAATTCTGCCATTTTGCTTGTTTTTTGCTAGTCTGTAACTAACCCTGAAATCCCCCAAAAGCTTTGCTTTGCTGGCTATCTGTTCAGGGACACTCAGTCTGAGATTTTCACTATTGGTCCAGAATTTTTGAGTGTTTAGGAAGTTTAGGGGGTTTTGCTCCTCTCATATCTGGTTCCCGGTTTGAAGTCTTCTCCTTTCGGCCACTGCTGACTCACTCTGGGTGTTTGGGTCTTGCCAGCTGGAGAAGTTTCACTAAAAAGTTGCGTAAGGCGGAGTAGTTTGGCATATTGGAATTTTTTTAAAAGGCTAATGGAGTTGGAGCCCCTTGACCCAGTCTCCTAGCAGTGATGTCTGGTGGAGCAGGACTAGGTACTCTGGCCTGGATCTGGGGAAGCCTGGCTGTAAAGGGTTGACCCCAAATATACACCCAGGTATTCTCTGTCTAGGAACCTTATGTAGGTTTCAGATCAATGTAATGAACACACAAGCTAACTAAACCTGTTTTGTGTGCACAGCATCTGTCAAAAGCATTTTTAGAACATAGAGTGCAGCTCACATGCAAAAAAGAGAGTTATAAATGTGACTGGAAACTAGATTTTGCATATTGTCTCTGTTGCTAGAACAGTCTGTGTATTCAGAATTTATCAAGACGTTGCTTCCTGTATGCTGAATAGTGTTCAGTGTGTGGTCTCATGGGTGACCCAGAGTGCTAGAGGTGTCCAGATGTTCTACTGATAACAGGTCCAGGTGACTGCACCCTCCTGTGCCCAGGAGAAGGCAATATTGCATTGATCGCTGGTGATGGCCTGGAAATTAGACCTCAGCAAAGACCATGCGAGTCTTTGACCTTTTCTTGGCGGGATGATGGAGGGGGGTGCTTCAAAGATTCTGGAAATGAAGTCTTGAAAACAAAATATTTCAGTTTTGTTTTTAATCTAAAACCAAAGGATATTTTTTTTGTAATGTGCTTTCTGACTGTGTCTGAACCCTTCACTCAAACCCACTCAGAGCAGCCCTGTATGTAGGTGGTTAGGTTTTGAGATGCTGCATAGCTACCTGCCCTTGTATAGAAAAGATCAGCAGGATAATTATAGATGTATCATCCTGGCACATAAGGAATTGAATCTTGTACTATGGAAAAATAAATTTCCTAGATTCCCTTGCAAGTTTCAGATTTGATTTACACTCATGATCCAGGAATAATTTGGGCCTCTTAAATATTTCTTGAATTGGCATTTTTATTAGTGAATAAGGGTATGGTTGAGTCAAGCTACAAGAAGACCGCCCATTCTTAAAGAAGCATGATATTCTCATTTAATAAAGATTTGGGACAAATTTATAATCTGTGGGTACCTTTGTTTTGTTAATACAATTTTACAGGTAGCTTTTTTATAATTCAAAGTATTCATATTTTAATCAAATATCTCCAGGCTTATGGTATATAAAGGAAGAGGAAACAATTGGTAAGGTATCATGACCATAAGAACGGCCATACTGGGTCAGATCAAAGGTCCATCCAGCCCACTATACTGTCTACTGATCGTGGCCAATGCCAGGTGTCCTGAAGTGAGTGAATCTAACAGGTAATGATCAAGTGATCTCTCTCCTGCCATCCATCTCCACCCTCTGACAGAGGGCAGGGACACCATTCTTTACCCATCCTGGCGAATAGCCATTAATGGACTTAACCTTCATGAATTTATCCAGTTCTCTTTTAAACTGTTCTAGTCCTAGCCTTCACAGCCTCCTCAGGTAAGGAGTTTCACAGGTCGACCATGACATATCACAAGAGCAAAGTATCAGGTTTTTGCTAGCAAAGAGCGGCAACTTACTACAGTATTAGTCTCAGGACTCAACTTCTTTTGATATTTTTTTTAAACTTCATGCCAAAACCACATGAAAAAACAGTTTCACTGTTATGAACAGAAATGTAAAGCAATTAAAATGTTACCCTTAAAACAAAAGAACTTCAGAGAATAAGTATACCATATGTTAAGACCTGGTGGGGCAAAGATTTACTGCTTGGGAGTAAGTATATCAGAGCGCCCGCTACTGGCAATACACAGAAGCAGTGTTCTAGGGAGAGCTGCTAGCTTCCAGCAGTGCAGAAGCAGGAAACTGTTTCTGTTTAGTAAATGAGCTTTCTTCCTTGATCATAGGTTTAAAAAGCTTCAGTAGAAATGGAAATTGTCTTTATGAATATTGTAAAATATTTACAGCAAATAAAATACAAAAATCAAAACCTGCCTAGTCTCTCAAGTCACAGTTGAGCATATATTAGTAAAATGCATATTAATAATAATTTAATACCTAGATTTTATATAGAATTATACACACAAGCGTCCTTTGCTTGACTGTTTGGTAGAGAATTGTTGCACAGTTAATTGTGCTATTAAACTGAATGAAAACTGCCTTTACAGTTCAAAGAAACTCACCACTTTTCTATGTCCTGTTGCTCTGAATGATAATGAAAGATGCTACTAGAATAATCAGGAACAGCCAGCGCAGAATAGCCCATGGAACTGGGATCCAACCACTAAAGCCAAAGAGGACAATAAATCATTTTGAGTAGTCACTGTGGAACTACTGGATCTGCAGGTAAAAGATGCTTTTAAGGAACATTTAATACAACAAGCATAAGTTCAGGAGATTTTTTTCAAAAATACCCACAGAATTTTGTAGCACAAGTCAGATTGTTACCATTGGTTTCTCACAGTAGTGCTGACTTCTATTGTCCCATTTGTTGCCCTTATTTCTAAATAGAAACACAGGGATTTCCATAGTGAATCAGAACAATGGTCCGTCTAGTCAAGTATCCTGGCACCAGCCAAGGCAAATGCCAGATGTCTTAGAGGAAAGTTCAGGAAACCCAGTGAGACAATTATGGAATATCCTGCCCACCTCAAAGTCTTTCCTTAACCCTGGGGCAGTTCAGTGATCAGCCTGTGCCCTGAAGAATCTGATCCTGTATAATTTATTATAGTCCTTCCTCCTGTAACTGAAAGTTCTCAAAGTCTATATAACTGCTTGATCCTTTTTAAAGTCTTGTCAAGCTCCTGGCCTCTGTGACACTTTGGTGCAGTGTTCTGACATTTGGATCAAGTTGGCAATTTCATTCCCTATTAAATGTCTTCTGTACTGATTTTCTTTCTATCCTGTCTCTTTCCAATGTTCCCAGTGTGCCAATCGCCATGGTACCTAGGCACAAACATTCCCACCATGTTAGCTACAGTTTGAAATGTCTTTAGACAGAAATTTCCACTAGGATTTCTGAGAAACCCCATCTAATCAGTAGGAACACATAGTTGTGATGGCTGGTACTTACTCTTCTGTGCCAGGATGGCTTGAGGAGTTGGAGCAAGATGCTGAATAGTCTGTGAAGGGTGTTGAAGGCAGCTCAACTGTAAACACTGGGGTTGTTATACAGTTGTATGATGCACCATCTGTAATAAAAATATACAGTTGCTTGTTTAGAATCCAATGCATGTCCATGTGGCATTCGACATTTCATACTCTCTCCTTGCACCACAAGAGGGGCAAAGAAAACTATGTACATTATGTTGAACAGTTCTCTATTTACTTAGGAAAATTAAACCTTTCTGGCTGTTACAGCTAAAGAGCATTTTCTCTTAACTCTCTGTTCCCCATGCTGCAGATGTACTGCTATTGTTTGCACATGTATACGAGTACAATAGGCAATATAAGAGTGGGGAGACGATACTGCTGTATTTGTAGCTTGATTCCTTTCTGCTTTGGGGGGGTCCATATTTAGTAAGCATAACTTAGTGTGAGAGGCATTTAACATGTATTTTACAGGTAGGGTTATTTTTGGCCTGTTATTTATTAATTAGTCCATGAAACTAACACTAAAAAAAGCATTACCTGTTAATTGTAACTGGTACATGCAGTTCTCTTTTGCTGGGGTCAGCACCTCTGCTCTCAACACCTGCGTGGATTTGTTCGCTCTGCGAGTTGCAGCTTGGCAATAATAGCTCTGACTCTCCAGGAGGTCTCCACAGCGAAGCACCAGGTCGCTGCTGTGCACTGTGATGATATTGGTTGGAAAGCTCTTTCTGTACCATGTGTAGTAAACATTCGAGCCTGTGGCTGAGTGACATCTGACAGTCACTGATCTCCCTAGGCAGGATTCACCGGGATGGCTGGTGAGAATAATAAGGGGTGTGGAGAGAGGCTCCGAAATGGAACCAAATAGTTGTTCTGGTGAGATGCAATACACAGAAGGGTGTGATGCACTATTTTGGATTACCCAGTCAGACTTGGCTGTAGATATCCCTGTTTACTTCTAGGCTCTTTCCAAGGATTAGTCTCAAGAGGCTGCATGGCTTCATTGCTGAGTTTAGAAAGAGTGGGGAAGGCAGAGGCATTTACATATATTGATCCTTGATCAGTGAGTTGACAGTACAAAAGCCTCCATGTGCCCTATCTCTGGGCTTGCAGTGCTTACACCAGACTGAGTTTAATCTCTGGACAAATGCGTGCCAGCTTTGGCATATGTATCTATCTAAAACTGAATAAAATGAGGATTAGCGAGACAAGGTGGGTGAGGTAATATCTTTTATTGGACCAATTTCTGCTTGAGAGAGACACGCTTTGGAGTCTCTGAGCTCCTCTTCAGGCCTGAAGAGCTCTGTTGTTTGAAAGCTTGTCTCACCAACAGAAATTGGTCCAATAAAAGATATTACCTCACCCACCATGTCTCACTCATTTCTGGGACCAACACTGCTACAGCCACACTGCATAAAGTTAGGAGTGTGATATGGTTAAAGTCGAAATGATCACTAGATATGGGAAAGAATTTATCCTCTAGGCCTATTGATATCCTTCTGGATCAGGAATCCTCTGTTAGGATAAGGTGAAGCTGTGAATTCTGTGATTGAAGGGGACACCATGCATTTTAAACCTCAGCCCTTCCTCTCCTCACTTAAAAAAAGAAGTCAGTTACCCTAGTGGTTAAGGCCCTGGACTAGCACTCAGGACATTTGGGTTTTGTTCCTGGTTCCATCCTAGACTTCATGGGACCTGGGGCAAGTCAGGTAGGTCTTGTCTACATGGTATGACAAAGCACACTACAGGGGTTTGAATTCTAAAAGGCACTAACTGGCCCAAGTAGACCCTGCTGGCGCACACTAAAAATTCTCTAGTGTGTATTCATATAGTGCTAGTACTATGTGAATGCACACTAAGGAGCATTACAATTCACACCTCTTTAAGGCACGCTGACACACCATGTAGACAAACCTAGTTCTGCCCGTGTTTTGGTCCCCTAACTGTAAAAGGGAGCAGGATACCAGTACTCCCTTTCACTCCGTGTTGTCTATTTCAACTGTAAGTTCTGCAGGGCAGGGATTGTCTCTTCCTGTGTATTTGTACAGTGCATAGCACAAGGGGGCTCTGATCTCAGTTGGATATCCTAGATACCACTGGAATACAAACAATAATGTTTCTGTACAACTGCAAGGTACCTCTTGCTATTGAGGTGCTGAGCCACATGGAGCAGCTCTGTTCTTGTTTTGGTATCATTCTGGCTGTACTTTCATTAGTATTTTCACTTTCCTGGTTTTACAACTGCAGTATTGTTTATTCCCATTTAACATAAAAATACAAGTAACTAAATTACTATAAGTATCTTATTTTTTTTTTCAGACAAGTTTTTAAAACTAATGAATCACATGAAACATTACAATATTTTAAAGAATCTTTACCTTCAGTTACAGTGAGTTTCACTGCAGTCATTATATCTGCATATGGCGTTTGTATTCCACACCAATACATTCCTGAATCATCTTCTACCAGCTGGTGCATCGTGACCAAAAATTCTCCCCTTCTGTTATCCAAGAGCACCAATCTTCCGTTATATTCACTCTTAACAAAACTGTCTGTGTCGCCTAAAATATCACAAGATAACCTGGATCCTCCATGGCACCAGTACTTTCTGTTAAACAAGTATCTCCCTCTGTTGTAGGAGCAGGTTATTGTAGTGCTTGTTCCCTCCATAGCTGTCTTTTCCCCATCTGACCAGAGGGATGGTGCACACCAAACTGCAAGAGAATAAGTTTGTCTGTTTCAGAAAGTGAACCTGTTCCATTTCAGTCATGTGCATGCGCTCTCTTGCTTCCGGTTATGCTTTATAAAACTTTGGGTCAAACTTTGTCCTCACTCACTCATTCAGATTTCTATAGCCGAGATATAATTCTCTGTTCATCCCATAGGATTGAACAGAGAATTAAATTTGTGTATACAAATCTATATAATTGTGTTTTGTTTAAAATAAATATGCAGCAAAAGGATCTCATTCTGTACAACTCTTCCATAAAAGCTATGTAGAGGGGGACTCCTAAAGAATATTTATAGCTGTGGGAGCAGACAGCAGTTGAATGCTGCTCTGAAACGAGTAAACACACTGTATAAAATGCAGACACACTTCTCTCCCTGTGGTTTGGTTTTAGTAACAAAATAAATAAGATTTCTTCCCAGTGATGGCTGCTGTTAAAGATCATACTAAAGAGTCAGACTTGCCCCCTGTATGTTTGAGGTGGTGTTGAGAAATCACAGCTACAATAACAAATGAGCAGTAATTGGCAGCTTTAGGCAGGTATTGAACACCAGCTAACAAGGTGGCTCAGTAGAAGAACCCTCCCCCCCCCCCTTACCCCTCCACCAAATGTATGCTGCCTCATTCACTGAGCTTCAGTCCAACCTGTCTACTGAATGGGGTAGGGGACCTGTGGGAGATTATAATAGGTATGGATGGGGAGAGTCAATGTTGCATAGGCAACTCTACTTTTGGTGTTTCCTTAATGCTTTTCTTTGGAACTTGGACATAATTTTTGATGCAGTTTTTTTGTATTTAATATATTTTGTAAGGTAACTTATTTTGTTCTTGTGAATCAAGATGCCAGAGTGCTAAGATGACAAGTTCTCACTTTGACACTAGTTCACATAGGAAATGGTCAAATTACAGGAAATTGGCAGGGTTCCTGTTTGTCTTTTGTTGTGTGTTTAAATCATAAATACTTAAGAATGGCCATAGTGGGTCAGACCACTGTGTGTGTGAAGAAATACTTCATTTTGTTTATTTTAAACCTGCTGCCTATTAATTTCATTTGGTGACCTCTAGTTCTTGTGTTATGAGGAGGAGTAAATAACACTTCCTTATTTATTTACTTTCTCCACAGAGTCTAATACCAGAGTCTCTTCTCTGTAATAGATAGTGAATTCTTAGTCTGGACCATGCAAAGTCCCATTTCTGCAGAGAGGTCTATGCCAGCGGTCGCCAACCGGTGGTCCGCGGACCACCAGAAAATTTTGGTGGTCCGCGGCCGCTCCTCCAGGCAGGCAAGAGGCTGCGGGCGCCTGTCCCGCCCCGTCCCTGGCGGCCAGCAACGGCTGGCTTGCTCCTGCCTCCCGTCGTGCCGCTCGAGCCGGGGGGGAGGGGGCTGCGCCGTGCCGCTCGAGCCGGGGGGAGGGGGCTGCGCCGTGCCGCTCGAGCCGGGGGGGGGCTGCGCCGTGCCGGGGGGGGGGGGGGCACCGCTTGAGCCGGGGGGGGGGGGGGGCCGCGCCGCACCACTTTAGTGGTCCGTGAGGACCGAAAGGTTGGCGACCACTGGTCTATGCAATCTAGACGTTTAGGTTCTGTGTATTTTGCAGCTCTGAAATGCTTTTCTATGTGCTAAATTGTCACTTTTTCCCAAAGTTATCAAGTATCCACACTTCCCTTGACTTCTATTGAAGCTGCCAGTGCTCAGCCTGGATATGACAATATGGAAGATCAAACATAAAGCTGCACATGTAACATGCCTAACACACCTACCTCAAAAACAAAGTAATTAAAAGCTGTCATGTAACATTACATACTCTTTGCTCCTCTGGCCAGAGATGTTTACATCAGCTCTAACACAACGAGCATGCACCACAAGATACTGGGACCTTAACACTGCCAACCATTCTGGCATCCCCTGCAACAATTTCTCATCACTGCAAACAGAATAGACCCTTCTACCTATAATGTCTGCCTGAGGAGCCATAATTGTTCATGGTTGAGTTGGGGGATGTTGACAGGTCGGGGAAGAGTTATTGTTGTCTATGATGTATGGTGGGTGTGCTGGTAGTCAGGGGGGTCTGGCTTGGGGGTAGGAGAAGGTATGGACTATTAAATGACTATCAATTTCTGGCTTCTGAGGTTGTGTGTGTGCAGCTGCCTTACATGATCCACAATGTACTATTGATGTATAAATTTCCAGGTACTCCTCGATATAGAAAGCATCTCCTCCCTGGCTGTGGTTTATTTCACAAACAGCAGGGTCTTCATGAAAGTACCCAGATGGTACAAAAACTGTCAACTTTGTGAATTTCTTCTTCTTGCTGAAATTTGGTATATGTTGACCAAGGGGCTCTGATGTTTCTCACCAAATTTCTTAATCATATGTTTTGGGGAGCCCGTGGCCGGGAGAAGAGCAAAGGGCATGGCTAGAGAACAAGTTCAGCACACTCTCAAAGCGAACACTTGAAATGTGTACATTTCAGTCATCTAGGAATATTCATGAAGATCCTGTTCTTAAAGTAGCAGTTGCTTTGTTGAGGATCTGCAACAAAGTACAGTGGAGTTGCATCATAGCACATTTAACTTACGCAAATTCAACTATACGTGCTCCGCCTAAAAAAAAAATAAAAAATTAAAGTTCTGGCTGAGCAGGGCTGGTGGCTGGTATCCCAGAGTGACAGTGGGCTGAGCGGGCTTGCCAGCCTGGGGTTCTGTTCACCCAGGCTGGCAGGAGGCTGATCAGGGCTGTTCAGCCCGTTGGCAGTCTGGGATTCAGTCTGCTGGCTCCTGCCAGCCGGGATGCTGGCCCCGCTCAGCCCGCTGCTGGCCTGGGGTTCTGTTGACCCAAGCCAGCAGGAGGCTGAGGGGGACCAGCAGTGGACTGAGCCGCTCAGCCCACTGCCGACCTGGGGTTCCATTTGCTCAGCCAGCTGAGCGGGGCTGGCGGTGGGCTGAACAGCTCAGTCCACTGCCTCTCTGGCGTCCCGGCCACCAGCCCCACTCAGCCTCCTGCTGGCTGACGGCCTGGGGTGAACGAAACCCCAGGCCCTCAGTGGGCTGAGTAGGGCTGGCGTTGGGCTATACTGGACTATATGCAATTTTGATCTTATGCAGGCATCTTGTAACCTAACCCCTGCGTAAAATGTGACTCCCCTGTACAACATGTTATCTGTTACATAAACGTTGAGGTTCCCCTTTCAAATCCATCTCACCACTTAATAGCCGCTATAATCACCACACACTGCCCTCCACTCATTTCAGGAATAAATCTATGGTTTCACATATGTGGCTCTGCAGGTACCTTAATGGGAGAATTGTACATGCTAATGTACGTACAATTTTTAAGTGCTGAATGCAGGAAAAGAATTACTCCTAATCCTAAACATTTCTTTGCATAGAACTACCCCCATGTACTATTCAAGATTCACCTTTCTGGTGTAGATTCACAATGCTATTAAAATGCACATTGACAAAAATGAGACTATCCTAGAGAAATTTCAGATGTGCTATTAAAAATATATGAAAAGAAACCAAACGTGAACTAAAGAGAAAATTCAAAGGGCCTAAAACTTAATCTATGTGAAATTTCACATCATATTACAAACCTATAAAGCAAGAAATGAATGCCATTTCAAGCCATTTACCTGCACTCATGTAAAAAGTGACTAGCACCTGGGAAATTTACCCCAACTTGAAACAGTCTCTCTTTGCACTGGTGTGTCGTGTTTGCACCAATGAAGCTACCTCAGTGCAAAACAACCCAGAGCAGAAAAGGCGTAAGTCTGCTCAGGTGAGATGTGATGATTCAACATTGAAATAAACATACACACACACCTGTGAGCTATGGTTCTCAAAACACATTTTAGAAATTAGCTATGTAGAAGTATTTTTCTTACCTGTAGATAAAGAAACCCAAAGTATAAAGCAGGTTCTCATCTTGAGTTGAGACCAGTTGCAAATTAGTCTGTACAGGAAATGTCCAGCTCCTAAATTCAACTCTGTGAGTTCACTGTTCTTGTTGCCGCCCACTTACAAGAGACCACTACCAGTAAGTCGTACCTTCTGATCTGATGTGGCTTTGAGAAATTCTAACTCCAGAAAATTAGATGATCCCTTCTGGCACAATACCACCAATTCACAGAATTTGGGTCAGTTAAATCTGTTAGCCTTGTTAATCACATCCAATCCATCCCCAAATGCCAATGCAAGATTGTTTCTACAGTATCTTCTCTGGTATTATGTCTAAATGTACATGTCTCATGTAAGGAGGCAGTCCATTACTTCCCTTGGGAGAATCTTCCAGTCTTATAGACCTTATTGTTAGGAAGCTTTTCCTGGTCCTCATAGTAAATTTTCTGTTACAAAGTAACATCAAATGTCTTTCAAAGATGCTGCTTCTAAACCTGGTATCACTGTGAACTGAAGTAGTCCAGACACTACTATCTACAGGGTGCAGAACCGAGCATCGTCCCTTCTCTAGACTACTCACATTCTAGGCCACCTTGCTATTACAGCTGTGATTTTTGTTGTGCCTTTGTTTTCAGTGAAATATCCAATCTGATTGTCAGTGTGTCCTTCCACTGGAGAGAGCAGAATCTAACAGCTCTGTGAACTGATTTTGGCAGGTATTTTTCACCAAGAATGTTGGATTCTTAGATTGGTAAAATATGATAGAGGTTGAAGTGATGTTTCCAGTATTTTTAATCCAATTCTAGGTTGACCTCAATGGCCTCACTCCGTCTGACCACTCTGCAGTGTCTGAATCAAAGCTTACAGAAGGGATAAACCAGTAAGCTATCTCCATGGCCCACCAAAATACAGACTTCCTCTTTTTGAGTGTTTAAAAAAATCAACTTATGGACAAAAAGTGTAACCAAGACATGCCAATGACCAATCACTGATGGGATTTACTCAGGTATCTGGGAAGCCATTCACTTGACCCACAGACCTCTTTCATCTTGTTTAAACCTTTTTAAAAAAAAAAAAAAAAAAGGTTTGGAGATTTGCTCATACAGCTTTATCTGAAAGAATATTAAAACACTGTAGTAGGTATAAACAGTCCTGGACTAATAATCTGTGTCCAAGATTGAATCCTGAGCATTTACATATGGCTGAGTTATCAACCTCAATGTAATCTCTAATAGTGCTCTCACCCACAAATACCTCACTAAACCAAGTGCTGAAAAGCTCTTTAATTACCAACAGAATTAAGCAAAGGTGACAAATACCAAATAATCTCTGATGAGTCCCTTAGAAATTCAGGGTCCTTCACATTCAACCTACTCTAGGGGGGAGTTGAGGGGCTTAATTCATGTCTGTAAAGTGCTCTGAGATCCTCAACTGAAAGCTGCTAGAGAATGGTAAAACATTATCCTATTAAAATGCCTCAAATTTTCTCTTTGGAAACACGAATACCTGCATATAGCTTCTCTGAACTCCAAAAGGGCGCAGCAGAATTCTGATACACACAGTGATGAGAGCCATATAATATTGAGTTGGTTTGTTTGCTTTGGCATTTGAACTAGAGCTGGGGCCTAAGAAGCTCTTGAGCATTGCAGAACACTGGATGATGGAAATCCAGACCCCTCTCTCTAATCAAAGGTGTCCTGCTGTCAAATGTTTTCTTGTGCCAACGACCCCTGATCAGCCCAAGAAGCCAGCTTTGAAAAAATTGGCTCTGCTTCTCCATGTTCTAATCTGATCAGTTGCACATTGTGTGATACAGCATTTATTGGGCCGAAAATTTACACGTCCCAGCCAAGAAACAGCTGGGGGCAGCATTCTACTGCAAAAAGGAATGGGAGTTGCTGGCTTTCCACCCATAAGTGGTTTGCTACAAATACAGGAGGAGAGATGTTAGGCTTCTATTTTCAGCCAGACTATCCCTAATGGAATGGTGGACAGAAGATCTATTTTCTGGATTGGAGGCTCTGAGGACTGTCACTTAAACAGCCTACATTCCAGGACCTGTGCAGTCTTATAGTGAGTGGCTTCTGTGGACATTCTCATGTAAATCCTTGATCCTGATGTGGCTTTCCAGAGTTCATCACAGGCCATTTGAAAATGCAATGACCTCTGAGCATTTCAGGATTTGCTGGAGGAGTCTGGACCTGATGTGTGACTAATGAGTTTCAGAATCTACACTCCTGGAAAGAGGGTTGTCAAGTCTTTCTCTCAGATGGCTGTTTCTCAGCATAGGGATATTTCCAGTGAGACTGAGAACTACAGATGATGCTGGTGAATGTGACCAGTACTGCCCTGGTTTGCACTGCTGATGCAATTCACCCTGTTTCCATCTGTGTTCTATGGCTCTTTGTTCATAGAGTGGAGTTGACTTCAGAGAGGGATATGAAGTCTGATGTTGAAGAAAACTGCATGGGTAAGTTTAGTGAGACCACCCAGCTTCCTCTTTCCATAAAGAAATGAGCGCAGCAGTTCACATGCTGAAAAGGAGGCACTAGGGCCCTGAGTTAAGAATCTTGTTTTTTTGTTTTTGACCACACGGGCTGTTACGCACTAATTTCCTTTAAGACTTGCAATGAAGTCAGTAAACCACAGCCTTCGGCAGGCGCTCTCCATGCTGGTGCTTTCCGTTATGACATGCACTTGACATGTCCATTCTCTGTGTGGCCGGACCAGTCTCTCCTTGCCACGCAACATGGACCAAAGAGAGATTCTGCTGCAAAACCTGGACAGGGCCCAAAGCAGGAAACTTAACAGAGAGGAGTTTGCAAACGAGTTTTTGGTAAGTCACCTACAGGCACATTTCTGAGTCTAAGCTAATTTTATGGGGAAACTCTCAATTGTTGAAGCAAATTCTGAACTGGGATGTAATGGTTACATGTAATACTTTGTATTTCTACTAAGTCTAGAACAAAAATGGATCTAGGAACAGTGTTCGAGAAAGAGCAGTTTAATAGTTTCTATCCTAAGTGAAGCTGTGTTTAACAATTACCTGATTCGATGCTTCCTGTTTCCTAATTTGCAAACGCACTTGTAGGAATGTAGTTTAATTTTTGCTGTAGGGGGATTAGCGGCTTCACTCCATGGACACCAGTGGGGGCCATGTCTCTAATACTTGAAAAAGCCTTTTCCCTTCAGCCATCTAGCTCCGAGAAAAGTGTGAACTGAAGTGGGTCAGAACTGAAATACCTACTTGGTACCTCAGATGACCATTTGATATGGTTCGCACCACTAACCCATCTTGTCATGTTGAAGAAAACCCAGAATAGGGATCTAATTACTGAGAAGTTCCCTGACAAATTCCTGCAGGTCCAGTCACTATTTCATATTGGCATTTGGGACCATAGTTAGAACAGGAAAGAGGAAAAACATCATAAACTGGAGGTATTAAAGATGTCTGGTCTCTGCAGCACTAAGGTCCATATTGGCAACTTCTGAGGTCTCAGGCTGTACCAGTACATGTTGCATGGAAACACACATTTTCTTCAACATGAATGCATATGCTGTAATATTTGTTAATCGGTTATTGGACCAACTTCTGTTGGTAACCAAAACAAGCTTTTGAGCTTCACAGAACTCTACTTCAGCTCCATAGAGCCCAAAAGCTTGTCTCTTTCACCAACAGAAGTTTGTTCAATAGAAGGTATTGCCTCACTCACCTTGTCTCTCATGTCATGTTATTCTAGCCATTTTGGTTCCAGGACAAGTAATAATATTGGCATTTCTCTCTCTCCCCCCACCCCCCTTGCATAAAAGTTTCCTGTTGCTTCAGGTCACAAGCAGCAAAAGCTGCTATGGACCATCTTTGTCCTAATCTATATTTTAGGACCCTCTGGGATACATTTGACCAGGGGGCTGGGCTCAAGGCTTCCTTGCAGAGTTACATAAGAACGGCCATATTGGGTCAGCTCAATGGTCCATCTAGCCAAGGATCCCGTAGCCTTACAGTGACCTAAGCCAGGTGCTTCTGAAGGAATGAACAGAACAGGTAAACATCAAGTGGTCCATCCCCTGTTGTCCACTCCCAGCTTTTGGCAAACAGAGGCTAGGGACACTTCAGAGCATGGTTTTGCATCCCTGCCCATCCTGGCTAAAAGCCATTGATGGACCTATCCTCCATGAACTTATCTAGTTCTTCTTTGAACCCTTGTTATACTTAGTCTTCATAACCTCTTATGACAAAGAGTTCCATAGGTTGACTGTGCGTCGTGTAAAGAAAATCTGCTGCCTATTAATTTAATTTGGTCCTTAGTTCTTGTGTTATGAGACGAAGTAAATAACACTTCCTTATTTACTTTCTCCACACCAATCATCATTTAATAGTTCTGTTTAATGCACCTATTTTCAAGGCCCCAATTGTCGTCAGCTGGGCATGGGCTCATCGGTGTGGAGGGATTGTCACATAAATCCAGAATCTCGTGTTTAACAATGACCCAGCCCTAGGAATTTGCAGGAGTTGTATTTGGAGATTTACCTAGTTAGTTGCTTTTGGACATACCAGCTGGAGATTGGCCTCCATAGTAGGTTCCATACTAATCCCACAGTTTGGGTTAGTCCCTGGTGCTCTAGGACAAAGAGTCCCCACCGTTATTGCTCAGCAAGACTTAGAAACCTCAGAAGGATGGTGATGCTGTTGCAGCCATAAGCCTTCAGTATCCCAGAGGCATTTATATAACTAGTGACCTGAGTCCCCTTCCATCCTCCCAGGGGAAAGGAAGGGAGTTGTGTGGGGCTAAGGCTGCTGGTGAAATCCAGTCTTCTCAGGTGGCCCCCACGTGGGCCAGCCCCCACCATGTCTTCCTAGAGAGGAGTCACTTCAAAGACTTAGGAAAATATCAGTTGCTCACTGATGATGTCTGCTTAGGTGCCTCTGTCAGAGAGCAGTGATTAATCTGAGTGCTGAGTACCTTGCAGTAACAGTCCAATTGTTCCATGGAAAAAAGCAATGTCACCAGTGGCTGACTTTCCCCACCCATTCTCTAAAGCTCGTGCTGTATTGTGTGAGGGAGGCTGAGGTATTGGGGGCGTCAGACCAGGATGAATGTGCTGGTCTCTTGGGAAAGTGGGTGTGTAGCTTGTGCACTGTCTGCAATCTGCCAAAAATAGTAGGTAGGAAAGTGTTTTCTCTGGGGCTGGAAAGGGCCCTTCCCAAAGCCCAGGATGGTCCAGACAGCTGTTCTGTGCATTAAGATCCTTAGAAGAAAACTGGTACGGACCAAACTTTCAAATCTGCTTGCCGTGCATGAGCCACAAAAATAAGCCTGTGTCCATTATCCCTGCAAACATGCACAGGTGTTTGCACATGCAAACTGTGTAATTGCTAGTGCCGATGGCAGTACCTGATTTGTGCCCAGATGTCCCATTTGGGCAGCCTCCTGTTCAGAAGCTTAGCCCTTGCTATTTGCAATGTTACAGGTATCAGTCTGCCAAGTTGCCTCATGTCAAGCTCTGTGGTGACAGAAGATGCAGACTAGAAACTAACCTGGCTTGGAGTTGTGCCTTAAAGTATTGCTCCATCAATGCCAAGTGGCTCTAGTCCCTTCATTTAAAAAACATTATCTGGAAGTGGGGGAGCAGCACTAAAGGGGGTGCAACCCACAAAGTCCAGCCTTGGGTGCAATCTGCAGAGATCTGAGGGAGTTGCAGATCTGGATTCCAGGGAGAACATCCTGCTGCTCACCTGCAGTTGGGCTTTCCCCTATGTTCCTGTTAATGTGGGGCCGATACATAAGAGTCCTGTGACTTCTGAAGACCTGTTACTGACTCATTCTACCCAAATAAATGACAATGCTTCTGTCTCCCTCTGACTAGAACGTAAGTGACAACTGTTTCCTTAACTTGTCAGATGTTTTAATGTTGACTTTACAGTTCATTTAGGCTAAAAACTTCTGAATTTCCATGTACAGAATTAGTCTCTTGTGAGGGCCTGTCTGCAGCCTCCACGCAGCATGTCTTTTTAATCTGTACCGCGGGAGACAATGGCTTAAGGAATAGGCTACAGGTCTCTAGGTTACTGAGACCCCTCTTGGTAGTAATATTATTTAAAATTTAACATAGAGCAACACAGATGGTCTTGGTGCTGCACTTCAAGTTGAGGGGTGTTGTTTTGTTACCTTCAAGAGACTTTGGATCAGGCTCGTAGCGAGTAAAGACACAGGCCAAGATTCTCAAAAGTGGTTGGTAATGTTGGGTGCACAATTTAAGATGCCTCCATAGGGTACTGATCATCAGAGGGTAAGTGCCCCTATGAAATGTGTCAACTTGGGCATCCACAGACTGAATCTGACAAAGCCAGATGGGAGTTTGTGGTGAAGCAATATGTAATAAGGTGACGGAGCTATGAGGGCCCCCGTACTGTGTGTAGACAGGGTCTGGTGTTTTACTTACACTAAGATTATACAGATGAATTTATGAGGGACTGTAGGAAAAGGTGAGTTTTGAGTAGGAAGTGGTATTTTCTGGCGGCTGTAAGTGTATGTGGCTAGTTGCTGTGGAGCTCCCTGAGGAAAGAGTGAAGGGGCAAACACTGTCATTCTGAATGCTGCCCTGAACTAAATGTTAGAAGGGGGATTTGTTCCCTAAAGATCAGTCTAAAAAGAATTGTAAAAAAAAATAATTATAACTCCTTCGATAGTCTTCGTTCCAAAACCCCGTATTGCAGGTTTCTTTGTCACAAGACACCGAAAATCCAACCAAAATAGAAGCCACAAGTGTATGAAAAAACTACAAAGTCACTCACAACTCATCTTCAGGGAGCCCAGAACAACATGCCAAAGGGAAACAGGACCATAACAAGTAAGTCTGTAGTGTGATCCTTGAAACCAGTCTCCTCTACACCAGCTCATTGCTGCCCTGTGCCTCGTTGCAGCTCTGTGCTAGCTTCACTCAGCCATAAGTCAAAGCACAATGGCAATTCCTCACAGCACCACAGGGCCTGTACATCTCCACAAGCAGGTGGACCTGGTAAGAAAGAATCCTTCTCCTTTTTCTGACTGGAGAGCTCTTTGAAACCCAGGTCTTGTAGGTATGTGGCTGATTGAAGCATGGTGAATGAAAACTTCTTGGGCAGAGTGTTTTCTTCTACCTTTGGACTGTGTTCAACTGTTAGGCTCCCAGATCCTTGTGAAGGGGTGGATGGGCTCTGCTTGAGAGTCCTGTGCAAACAGTGGGCTTCACAGCTTGAGGAAAACAACTGAGAGTGGGTGTTGCTGATTTGTTGGCTCAGGAGATTGGTCATGAGATACAGAAGCTTTCACCTTCAAGCCTGATTTCAAATCCAACCCAGTTTAGTAGTGATGGAAAGCTCTTACCATCTGATAGCGGCTCAGTGCCATGAAATGAGTTTGAGTTTGTCTGCTTCCTAGTGAGCATGTGTCTGTGTTACTGAAATGACCACCGTGACTGGCCTCTTCCTTGGCAGTCTCACCAGAAGGGCCACAGAGGCTGGTTTTTCCTTCAGGTCAGGCCTGAGGCAGGCTGGTGCCATGTTTGAACAGCATGGTGTCTGCAAAGCATCTGCCCTGGCTCCTGCATGTAAGCAGGGATCTTCGGTGTCCTGAGATGTCTGTCTGGGACTCTTGCTGCTGCTAACAGGCACATAGACACAACTTTTTTTTTTATCTGGGGGATGGGGAAAGAATTAATAATGAAATAGTGGCTGTCTGAATAACAGTTCTGAGTAACTGTTTGTCCAATGACTAATTCTATCCACACTGATTAAAAGATAAATGGGGCTTATAATAGAGCTGCCATACTGGGTCAGTGCATGGTCCATCTTGCCAGTGTCCTTGCTCCAACAGTGGCCCTTACCAGAGCATCAAAGGGAGTGTACAGAATAGGGCAGGTGCTCAGTTGTCTTCCATTCCTGGCTTCTGGCAGTCAGAAGTTTAGGGTCTCCATCTTGTGTCCAACCATCTTGGCTAATACCCATTGATGGTCCTATCCTCCATGAACTTATCTAATTCTTTTTAAAACCCAATTCTACTTTTGGCCACCACAACTTCCAATGGAGTTTCACAGGTTAGTTGTACATTGTGTGAAAAAGTACATCCCTTGTTTTACATTTTATTGTGTGATCCCTGGTTTTGTATTGTATGAAAGGGTAAATAACATTTTCTCTGGTCTCTTTTTCTGTACTTTTCACAATGTTCCAAATTCAGTGTTTCCTTTTATTAATGCAATCCCTAAATGTGTACTAAATTCCTCCAGAATCAGAGAGGTAGCTGTGTTATCTGACAAAGTGGGTATTATCCCACGAAAGCTTATGTTTCAATACTTTATTTAGTCTTTAAGGTGCCACAGGACTCTTTGTCACTTCTAAATTCCTCCAAACTCGCAGTGGTCTGTATGTAAGGACTACATTTACTTTGAAAATATATTACAATTTTGTTACTAACTCTGACCTTGCACAACACACAGCAGAAAAAGTAGGATCGTGAAAGCACTGCTTGCTGGGACTATAGTCGTCATGGGCTGCACCTCCTTTATTAAATAGGAAGTGTGCTGCTATCCAGTTGTTTGAAGCAATTTAGTTACCCCTCATGAGTTTCTGGCAAACTGCTGGGTGATCCCTCAACTGGAGGGCAAAGGCGGAGTTCATAAACCTATGAGTCAAACCTATTAGTTTTTAGGAGAAAACTACCTTCCAAGTGCCTTTCCCCTGGGGATGCCAGCTTCTCAGTGCTCCCCCACCAGACCACAGAGTTATTTTCGTCCAAGTATCATGAGACCAATGTGTTTTGTTTTTCCCCTAATGCCTGATTGGTTTAGCCACCCTTTCCACATCCTGTCGGCGAGCAGCCTCAGATGGTAATTCAGTGCACATTAGATGCAAAGAAAAGCTGTGCAGCCTCTCCCTTGCCCATCCAGCATGCCCCAGTAACTGGAGCAGGATCTTTCTGACATGTTCCTTCTAAAGGGGAACATTAGCCCAAAGCTTTTTATTTGCTTTTCTTCATCTCCAAATCCCAGAGGTAACCACAGAGCTGCCATCTAATGGGCTATAAGGGCATGAGAAAGCATCAGCTCTGTGAGAGAGGATGGAGGCTCCTCACTCAAATCCTCTGGCAGGCATCCATTCTAGTCACCCCAGAGACTAGACTCTAGGGTCTGCCTAGGGCAGAAATGCCATAACTAAGGCCAGCAAGGAGCAGGCCTTCATTTCCTAATCATTCCACAGCAACAAAATATCTGCACAATAGCACAACTCCAGGAGCAATAGAGCATTAGATTCCAGGATTTCAAAGCACAGAGGTGTTGGGACCATCCCTCATTGTCTGGCTTGAGATTCAGCAGCATTAATTCCTTGCCTGTCATACCACCGAGCACAGTGGGACAGATCTTACCATTAAGAAATGGGGGCAGTAATAATTAGTACATTAAAGGCCAGTGTGTAGTGAAGCAAAGGGTGTGTTTCTAATGGCTCAGCCCAGTGAAATCACAAATCCCTTTAGACTGCACTAGTAGGACTCCATATAACCGCTCTGGCAGCAGGGAAAACAATCCACAATACAGCAGCTTTACCCTATCAAAGCGAAACTGATTAGAGGTCTCTTGGAGCCATGTGTTGGCTTTTTTAGAATCCTGTTCAGCAATATCTGCAATTGCTTTTCTTCAGTTCCTCTTGTTGCACAGCTCAGTCTAATTCAGGCAGTACCACAAACCAGAGATTATTTGACAAAGATACTTTAGTTCTTAGCTACAGTATGAGAAAAGTGAATTGCTTGTCATTTGTTGGAGATAGCTTAATGTCATTATTGCCTTTGTCTGCTTGGCATCTATGCTGAAAATGATATGTTTGTACAGCAGAAGTTTTGTGATCCATATAAATATACAACTTTCTAAAGAGGCACTTCAAAATCCTGTGTCAGAGCCTCTAGCGTCCCCAGCTCAGCATGCAGACTTACTGGTCTTCAAAGGTCCTGGTTGCAAAATGGTTCTCGAGTGGCTACTGTTGCTCTGTTCGTGCCTCGAGAGAGACCAATCAGGAAAGAATGAATAGTGCAGACCTTGCTTTGTGGTGGCGAGTCTGGCCCCCTAGGGACCGTCAGACATGCTCTCTAGCACCTGCTGTCTGTAACACATTGGCTTTAATGTGTTCCATTGTTTTACCACAGAAGCTGAAAAGGCAATCAACAAAATACAGATCAGACAGAATATACCCAACTGCAGCGTCTGAGCAGCCAGAAAACATCAAGAAAAATCGATACAAGGACATCTTACCCTGTAAGTTGAAAATACCAAATTTGCAAGTTAGCCTTTCTTTCTTACCAGTTATTGTCATACGAGCTTTTCCCTCCTCCTCTGCCCAGTACATACATGGATACTGACATCGGTATCTAAGTCTAGCACGTATGGGCATGTATACACCGATGTAAGTTCTGCAGCACACATTGGGACATGCATACATAGGCACATGCTCTCCTATGCTCATCAGATAGACATACCCGTGCATATATCCATGCAACCCTCCACAGACCAACTCCTAATATGCTTTGAATGCCATGACTCATTTAAGATGTCACTTTGTTAATGTTTTAATGTATATACAGAGTAGTGGGGATTTGTAGGTTATTCAGCAGGGGAAAATATTTTTTCTTATTTATCAGATAAGTTGTTACATGAAAGTCTGCTGTATAATGAGCATGTTGTCCAACTTCAGAGAAACCACATAAAGCAATGCTTAGACAGATGCCTTTGAGGCACATTAATTCCATGTAAGTTCTTCAGGACAGAGACTGTCATACTATGTACTTGTACAATGTCTACTACAATGGGCATTGATTTAAATGTGCTCTAGCTCAATTATAAGATATGGGCTTGATGCAGGAATCACAATACAAAATTCTATTACCTATGCTGGGCAGAAGCTCAGACTAGATGATCATAATGGTCCCTTTTGGCCTTAAAATCTACAGAACTAGGATCCTCTAGGCTCTAATGTGATACAATAAAAAGAATAATTACTCCTTTCTCTCTCCCCTGCAGTTGATCACAGCAGAGTGGAGCTCTCCCTCATCACATCAGATAAAGATTCTCATTACATAAATGCCAACTTCATCAAGGTATTACCTGGTTTGTAGTACATACTTTCACATGCATCACACTGAGCTGTGAAAAGGCAGACCCCATGGTAGCACTGCATGGAATGAGCAGACAGTGACAGGACGATATAGAATAAGTACACACATTTAGAGCTGTACCAGTCTGGAGGGAGCTCTGTCCCATCTGCATTGGCTATGACCCCATTGGCTCACTATGGTGGGGGTGATAATGAAATCAGAGGGAAACTAGGGAGACCTTTGAGAACCAACACCCCTTAAAATATCCAGGAAGCCAGGCTTTGGTATATGAGAAGTGCATGATCTTGGGGAGGGGAGCAGTTTTTAGATCACGGCTCCAAACTCAGAGTCCTGTGTCTCCATCAGATTTATATTCCTTTGTGTGTATGTGTTCAATGGCGAGTGACTCTACAGTGCCTGCCACTAGCAAAGGCCTCTGACACCACTCCTCAGACAGGAAGCTCTGCACCCACATCAGTGCTGAGACCCAGTTACTTAAGTAGAACTCAAGGCATCTGTGGTCAGCAAGAGACGGGGGCAAGTCAGTACTTTGTTCCTCCACTCCTACAGCTCTGTTCAGTTTGTAAACGCCTCTCCCCTTGCTGAAGCAGAGATGTTTCCCTCCATCTATGCCAAGGAATGTTGCCTAACCACTTTGTACAGGTACACACCATTACAAAGAATGCCAGACCATGATATTAACAAGTAGGGATATACCCAAATGCAAAACATGGACCAGATCAGTATTTTGAACATTTGTCACCAAGCGTCCCCCTTCCTCGCTAAAATAGAAAAAAACTGATGCTGTTTGGAAGTGAGGGGTGAGGATTGTTCCAAACCCATCTCTCATTATCAGTAGAGAAGGGTAGATTCTGCTAGGCAGCTGTTGACTGGATTATCAGTCCAACTAGTGATGCTGCACAGGCTAAAACACATAGCTTTTCAGAGAGCCAGACAAAAAGCTGAAGGAATCACAGTTGTCCTAGTCATTAAAGCACATTAGTCTTTTCATGTAAATGCAATATAGTTCTAAATTAGAGCTAGTTCTCTCTCTTTGGAAGCTTAGTGCCTATACAAATATTATATTCATATGCAATCTGAATTTCATTTTAGGGGGTATATGGGCCGAGGGCTTATATAGCTACCCAGGGTCCTCTCTCCACGACTGTTCTTGACTTCTGGAGGATGATTTGGGAATATGAAGTCCTGGTAAGCTGCAGATCAGTGCTTTCTGTTATGTATTTTTACAGCTTTGTAATAAAGTCCATGTGTATTTGTTACTGGGTGGATAATGGGTATGTGGTGTTAGTGTTTTAGGGTCATGCGTTGTGCACCATGCTCACTGCATTTTTCATGAGGGTCTTTATCAAAAACAGCATGATGGATGAGTATTGTCTCATGACAGTCTTGCATGGGAGAGCTTTGGAGCTGAAAGGTCTCTGGCACCCATGCTATGAACAGTGCAAAAAGAGTAAGATGGCCAAATGTGGCCCAAAATAATTTTTCTCACAACTGATAAATATCCCTGAATGCTACTTAACTATCCTATCTAAAATCTGCCTTTCTCCCGTGATTGAGACATTCAGGCTTTTATGTACTTTATTTTTACAGATTGTGGTTATGGCTTGCATGGAGTTTGAAATGGGGAAGGTGAGTAATGTGTCGGAGCCGGTGTCTTGGTGTCACCAGGGGGAGGAAGAATGTGCATTTCCATTGTGTTTCACAAAGAATGAGTTCATATTTAGAAATCAGCAAATAGTTCATATCTGGAGACTACCAAATGCACACAATTTTCTTCAGTCATCTCCAAACTGGTTCTGAGAGTGTGATTAGCCTCTGCAAGAGAGAGAGGTCTCTATAGATCACACACACTAATGCTGTTGGCTCACTCCAGCAGCTAAGCAGATGCCTGGATCATAAGAAAATGGTGCTGTCTCGCTGATGTATTGGGAGCCCCAAGGAAGAGGGAGACGAGTCAGCTCAGCAACAAAAGCTAGGCATTTCAAAACAAATAATTGTCCAGTGGGGAAGACCAGGCAGGAGCCGTGACAGGCAGGCATAGAGAAAAATAACCAGACTCTTTCTGCTTTTTACAATAGAAAAAGTGTGAGCGGTACTGGGTTGAAGTGGGCGATTCCCCACTCCAGTGTGGTCCCTTCACCATCACTTGTGTAAGTACATCAGTCTTTTCCATCCTGTGTTCCACAATCTGTGGCATCCTTTATGGAAACCTGTGCCATGTATCTGCAGAAAGTGACTAATGTATTGCTTCTGCAGGAATTGGAGGAAAAGAAAACTGAATATGTGATTCGGACTCTAAAAGTGATGCTGAACAACGTAAGTAGGGAAATGGCCAGGCAGGAAGAGCATCTAACTGGCTTTACTGCACTTATGCTAATCAAATGGTAACAATGTTGACTGAAGGAGATAACGGGGATTCTACAGTAAGCTTTGAAGGAGCTGCCAATATTCCACAACGTGTTGTTTTTTGATTCCATAGTGATTATATACTAAAGAAAGTAAAAATAGCCAAGTTGTCTAACCCTAATTTCTGCAGCTGTTTTAGCTGAGAGCCAAGATCTTATTCTCTGGATAAAAAAAAACATAATGGGCTTGTCTACACTTTAAAATGCTGCAACGGTGCAGCTGTACCACTTCAGTCAAAACACTACAGTAGAACCTCAGAGTTATGGATACCAGAGTTACGAACTGACCAGCCAACCACGCACCTCATTTGGAACGGGAAGTACACTCAAGCAGCAGCAGCAATGGAAAAAAAAGCAAATACAGTACAGTACTGTGTTAAACATAAACTACTTTAAAAAAAAAAGAGAGCAGCATTTTTCTTCTGTATAGCAAAGTTTCAAAGCTGCATTAAGTTGCAAACTTTTGAAAGAACCACCATAACATTTTGTTCAGAGTTATGAACAACTTTGATTCCCAAGGTGTTCGTAACTCTGAGGTTCTGCTGTACCTATGCGGAGGGTTTCTTCCATCGCATAGGTACTCTACTTCCCTGAGAACTAGGAGCTGGGTCAAAGGGAGAATGCCACCATTGACCTAGTGCTGTCTATGCTGGGCTTTGGTCACTGTTTCCTCTCTAGAAACTATTAGCAGGCAATATAGAGAGTGACATGTAAAATGAAAAGGCCTAAGAGAACATTTACAGACTGACAGACAAGTTATATGCCAGAAACATAGTGTAAATGAGTACAGGTGGAGGGTGTAGCACATACTGACTACTTTTATGCCTTTTTGATCTTGGAACGGCCATGTAGGCTTTGTACTGACATGCACATCTGAAACATGGAGCTTTCTCTTCACATAAAACAGACAAAATTCCTGGCCTTAGCTCCTCCTCTTTCTTCTCTTTCACAGGTAATTCGCACTATGTATCAGTTCCATTATAAAAACTGGCCAGACCATGATGTACCCTCCTCCATCAACCCCATCCTTGAGCTTATCTGGGAGATGCGCCTCTACCAGGCAGATGACAACATCCCCATCTGTATTCACTGCAGGTAAGGATCAGAGAGGTAGCCGTGTTAGTCTGGAATAGCAGAGGTAACAAAGAGTCCTGTGGCACCTTAAAGACTAACTAAAGTATTGAAGCATAAGCTTTCGTGGGCTAATACCCACTTCGTCTGCTTGCATCCGACGAAGTGGGTATTAGCCCACGAAAGCTTATGCTTCAATACTTTAGTTAGTCTTTAAGGTGCCACAGGACTCTTTGTCATCCAACGAAGTGGGTATTAGCCCACGAAAGCTTATGCTTCAATACTTTAGCTAGTCTTTACGGTGCCACAGGACTCTTTGTTACCTCTGCAGGTAAGGAGGTATTACTGGCAAAGGAAATGCTGTTATTTAGCCCCAAGTGAATGGAACAGCTTTCTTTCTTTCTGTTTAGGTGGGTGTTAAAAAGCCTGTCACTTTTTAAAGTCTCTTAGGTCAAATCCCCTGTCTGAGGAGAGCAAGTTCTAAAGCCAGAAGCTGTATCTGAACAAATTGGATGGCTGGATGTAGAAAAAAAGCTGGCTAATTTGTATGTACAATTATATTTATAGTTACATGACAAGAAAAATATAATTAGTCCCCATGCCTCAGCTAATCACATAGGGTTTATGGAAGAATTTGTTCAAGTGCAACAGGGTATTTTTCATCCTCCTGCAGCTCATCACTCAGCATTGACTGGTGGATGCAGGAAGGGTATTGGTTTTGATGGACCAATGCTCTCTCACGATCTGGCAAATCTACGTTCCTATTGCCAAGGGCAGAATAGCTGCCACATCTGTTTGCAGAGATTGCAATCCTGTGTGGAAGCAATTGCTCTGCAGCATGCTGTGGGAGTCGGCAAGGCATGAGAGGTGCCTCTTCTAGAAGAGGAACAGGGCAGTGCACTGATGTCAGTAGCCAGCGCCCTCCTTAAGACATCATTGGAGGCTAGCTCAGGGATGGAACTGATAGTATATATGATATAATTGGGCTGCCTTTGGTCAGAAAATACAGTGCCGGGGCTTAGGCAATGTGGACTTGGATTTGCATCAGTTGCAGAATAACTCTGTTGATCCATGAATAAAAACACAGAGGAAAGAGAGATGAATGTCAAGTAATAAGTGAAGGCAAAACCCTTCCTCAAATCCCAGGGCTCCGATTTTCATTTCAGTGCTGGTTGTGGGAGAACAGGAGTTATTTGTGCCATTGACTATACCTGGAAGCTGCTGAAGGATGGGGTGAGTATCTCAGCAGTGCCTGGGATCAGTCTTTTTGTTTTCCTGCATGCCTACCCAGTGCTTGCTTTTTATCCTGGGCTCTTTTGCTCTTCAAAGTGCCTGTGTCCGGCTCAGTGTTTTTTGAACCATACTCCCTATGATAGCAAATTCTCTTGCTGCCTCTGAGTATATTTCACAGGCTAATTCTCTCATAAACTCCCTCTGGTCCACAGTGGTGCTGAATGCAGAAACCAATATTTGGGTTGCTATTACTTCTTCAAGCCAGGGGGTGCATCCGCACCCCTAGTTCCAGCACCTATGCTGGCCCACTCTTTGAAGGCAGTGTCAGATGAGTTTAATAAACTCCATGCCCGGTTTCATGTTGTCCTAATTTCATCCTGTCTCTTCCTGCTCCATACTGTTTACTGTTCCTCTCAGACTTGTGTTCGCTCCACATGCTGATATGAACCACTCATGAGGCCTTAAAACAACCTAAGACATAGAGTCAATAAAAGCCTCTTCTTTGCTGCTACCCTTCTACCTGAATTGCAGGTCACAGTGCTTTACCACTGCTCTGACATTAGTCGTTAAACTGGCTTTTTGCCTGCAATCCTGTTTTGCCTGCAGTCCTTATCCTCTGTCCTTTTAGTGTAAGAAATTCAGGTTTCTAAAACTAGATACTTTTTTTACTTCACTGCTTTTAAAGTGAAATAATTCCTGGATGAATGCCTGCCTCAACAAAGGATCCTAGGAGTGGCTATTTTCTGCATCATGGTCACACTAAAAATCTATCTAGATCACAGTTCAGAGCAGGTTGCCATAAATTCAGCTTCACTTTGCACCCCATGGAACTGGTATTTGTCTCTCATGCTGTTGTCAGAGAAGCAGAGGCCTCCTAATGAGCAGAAGATCGGAAGGAAGGGAAATGATTCACCAACAAAGAAGAAATCACAAGCAGTAAAGATTTCTTGTAACAATGGGCCTGAAGTTTGGATCCAGGTCTGAACTGGGTCACCATTTGGGAGTGGTTTTGGTTCAGGGCCATCTCTAATTTCTCGTGATCTCTCTTTTATTAGATTGTTCCAGAGAACTTCAGTATTTTTAGTCTGGTCCAGGAAATGCGCACACAAAGGCCATCAATAGTGCAGACCAAGGTATGTTCAGAAAATTCCAAGCAGGTCATTGCTACTAAATGCTTGCTATGAAACCAGATCTATAACTTCTCTTCAGGGTTTCCATGAATCAAACTTGTATTGTTACACTGTGGGGTAAGCCCCTGTGTGCAGCAGGCATGTTGCTTCACATTCTGTAAGGCCCTTTCACAAGGCGCTTATCAGGAGAAATCAAATGAGTACATGACAATGTAGCTTAGTACTTGTGATTGTCTGTGCTGAAACAAGTGCTGTCCTGTAAGTGAAGCTGGCTTCAACTGGGGTGTATTGAAGAGGAAGCTCAGCACACGTTTGTTCAGTTGACATTAACACATATTCAAACCTTGACCATTTGAAACAGCAGCTACAACCCCTTCTGAGAATTCGCCTAACCCAAGGACTGGAATTTCCAGCACTGTAACAGCTAATATGTTGCATGGTTCAGATGAACTGGCTGCTGTCTGAAGTGGATGTGAGTAACGGGGATCCCTGCATCTCCTGTGTTTCTTCTATTTTCTATTTAGGAACAGTATGAGTTGGTCTACGATGCTGTGATCGAACTCTTTAAAAGACAGATTGAAGTGCTCACTGTCCAGTCAGACTCTGCTGCCACAGAGGTAAGATTTGTCCCCCAATGCATAATGCCTTTAGCTGGCCTCTTGTGCCTGAGATGTGTTAGCTCAGATTCAAACTCCTCCAAGTCCTGCTGAACTGGGAAGAGTTTTGCAATAAAGAAATGCAGTTGCTGCTCCTGTATATTTAATGGTTCTATTACTGTTGCGCGAAGGGCTCCAACCTATGTAGGTGCATGTATGGTCCCTAGAACTGTAGTATGAAAGCGACACATGCACATTACTCCATTCATCTTCACTAACTCCCTACAAGGGCAGAAAGAATACAGTCATACAGGGAGTCTATGGCAGAGGCAGAGATTTAACCCAAATCTCCTGAATCCCAGTCAAATGCCTTGACCACAAGCCCAGCCTTCCCCTTCATTATGCAATCCCTGTTACAGTAGCAAGATGCAGAGAAGGGCACTGCTTGCTTTTCTGTGTAATTGTTTATTATAATGAACTAGCAAAAATAACCGGCGTTGCTCGGGTCCATCGGGAAGGGGGGGAGGGAGGAGAGAGCTGAGCGAGGGGGGAGAGGGAGGAGCTGAGCGAGTGGGGGGGCTGTTGGAGGGGGGAGGGGGCAGAGAGCTGAGCGAGTGTGGGTCCGTTGGAGGGGGGGTATTATGACATCATAACTATGTCACAGAACAGCAGGTTTTAACCTGCTGCCCAGCTGATGTGAATGGGCTTTAAAGCATTTCACCTCTGGGGGGCGTCAGAGGTGAGATTTTAAAAATTTTCGACTCTTACCCTGATTAGGACCCTAAAGCCTATAATTGTGCCAAATTTCAAGTCTCTAGCTCAAACGGTGTGGAAGGAGTAAGGCAGCATACATGCATGCACGCACGCAAGCATACACACACGCATACACCATTTGACTTTTATATATATAGATGAATAAATTTTGACTTCCCCAAACTGTCAACCTTGACTGGCTGATTTCTCATAGGCATCCCAGCAGAGCTGGGTCTTGAGGTGGGATTAGAAGGAGCAGATCATAGATCATGTCCTTATGGATTAGTTCAGGAAGGCTGTCTATGTGTACAGAACGTCATAGATGAAAGTTTCAGACTATTGATTTGACAGGGTGGCGGTCAAACTGGCAGCAATGGCTAAATTGGAGTGGATAATGTGATAAGAGGCAAACGCTAGTATTAACATGTTGCCTTGAGAAATACCATACAGGCAGCAGCAGCTGTCAATGTAGGGTTGGGCCCTGCACCTCTTTATTCATCTCCAATAGCTCTGACTAGATTCTAACAATATAAAAGAGATCCCAAATTCCCCTGAGAAAAATCTACTATACGAGAACAAAACACAAATTTAAAGACATCGCTACAAAAGGTTTTGCTCCCAACAAAGTAGATCGGAGTTGTGCTAGGTAATACCTATTACAGTTAACTCCTGGAAGAAGAGAGGCTAAAATGTACAGTGAAAATATACATAAAAATTCCTCAGCCAAATCTTTTCAAGCTCTGTGAACTAGTTCTGATGGAGGATGAAGTGTCTGAGTCTGAAATTGTGTGGTCAAGTCATATTTGAGTTGTAACAACCCAAACAGAGTTAAACACTTCTTAATTCTGACCTTTCTTGGTTATAATTGCTCAGAGCCCTCCACCTCAAACATAGCTTGTCTGGCTGTCTGCAAACTTTCTGGAAAAAAAAAATGCATTTCTAAACAAACTCAGACAAACTTCAGTTACAAAGGGGTGGAAATAGGGCTTACAATGAAAAACATCTGGCATGTTCAGCAAAGGTCTTAAGACTGACTTCACAATAAAGCCCAACTTTCAAACTGAACCCTTTAAAATATGTATCTGAGTTTGACATGTTGTAGTAAGTTGGTATTTGCAGAGACTTCTCAGCCAGACTTGGTTGAGCAGATTGTGGGAGTCAGCTTCCTTCTCTTGTGCTGTGGACAGTCACATGGTTAGGCGCAGATGTGAGGCCAGGTTGAGACAGAAAGCAGAGAAACACTTGAGTCCGGATGTGGTTTTATAGCTCTTGGCCAAACCTTCTCGGTTGCAGAGACCTGGCTGTCCTTTGAAAACACTTTACCAAAAGAAGGGGGTGAGCGCACAACCCAAGTGTCAAAAGCAAAACCAACTTCCACATAGCCAGATAGCATGTGGGTCCTAGAAGCACAGCCAGCTGCACCGACATTGCAAACTTTTTGGGGAAGAGTTTTTGATTCTTATAAAAACATATGTAATGCATCTTCTAATAAGACAGTGTCTGTTTCTGCTATTCCTGCATTTCCATTCAATGGTAGGCAGAGGAGTTGGCAGAGCCAATCACCAGGAATAACAAAGTAAAATTAAATCTTGTATATTCCCTGCATGCTTCTCTGACAGTCTTGCTGCAATACGAGCACTAACCTTCTCTTTCAATAGATTCAAACAAACCATCCACGACTCCAACCACTTCTGAGCCCACTGGAAGAAACGTATTCTCTGACACTACCAAGATGGTAAGGGCAGGTTTAATCTAGACACACATGGTGCAAGTACCATGTGTCAGTGACTTCCAATTCCAGGAGACATAACATTATGTAATCAGCTGGAGATGTAGTAGTTCTTTTAGCATTTGGATCCTGCGTATGTCTATAGAGAATGGTCATAATGAGAGCACAAAACACTGAAACAAAAATAAGACACTTTTTTAGGGAGAAACAGACATGGTAATTGCCTACAAAGATTCAGATACCAAATATCCATTTTATATGGCTCTCTTTTTTTCAATATCTTTTAGAGGGAAGATTGATTTTGATTTTCATCTTCTGTTTTGATCAGGAAAACATTTATCTTGCTGTTTGGTTAAATTCACCCATGCAGAGGGGCCAGCACAGGCTTATTCACTGCTTAAGCCCTCAAAGTAGGGCTCAATCATGACTTAATTGGTCCACAAGCATTGTGTAGGCTCACTGCACAGGATGAGCTTCCCCCTAAAAACATGGCAAGGACTGTTGGGAACTTGCTTTTGTATGCACATGGGGGTTAGAACACTGTGGAGCTCTGCTTACATAGTAATGGAGATTTCTGAGCAGTAAATAGTTCTGCTCTCATATAATTGTACTTTATTGCAGTTCAGCACGAGAGGAACAGGAGCTACATCAATGTTCTGATCACATGGTACAAGGAGAAACATCACTGACTGATGCGTCGAACTGTAGGCCCTCAACAGTACCTGACAACTATGGGCACAGTGTTCCTCCCATTAGACAAGCCCTTTCTTCTGGGGCCTTGAACTTCAGCAGCAGCAAGAATGCAGATGGCGCTGTGAAATGGGACACTCTGCTGTCTGGGGAACCACTCCAGAAACATCACAGCTTAGACCTGAGCAGCATTTTTTCTGAGGAGC
This sequence comes from Sternotherus odoratus, assembly GCA_032164245.1. Taxonomy (NCBI): domain Eukaryota; kingdom Metazoa; phylum Chordata; order Testudines; family Kinosternidae; genus Sternotherus; species Sternotherus odoratus. The sequence continues at coordinate 13,909,997 of JAVMKO010000022.1, read as the reverse complement.
TTCCTCTGAACCTGAAATCTACATCTGCATGTAGGAGAAACCCTAGTGTCAAGGCCCCTTTAATACAAACCAAATCAACTCCCTTTGAGTTAGTGCAGCAGAGAGACACCCAGGAACTGGATGGAGGGGATGCAGTACCCTCTTTGGGCCCCTGGGTACCAAACCCCTGCAGTTCTGTGGGCTTTGAGGTTAAGAAGCAGACGGACTTTTCTTCTGTTGAACTGAACCATTCAAACAGACTAATAGATGCTCACCCGCGGCATATGAGCAGTGGCCCACATCCTTCCCCATATTGTTGCTTGTCAGAAGACCCTTACTTTTCTTCGCTCTCTTCAGATGATCCAGGATCCCCAATGTTTATTGACTACTTTTCGGAGCTGTATGAAACAGTTTCCCTTTCTTTTCCTGCTACAACTTCCACAATCCAGCCCTTGGATTCTACCAAGGCCAGTCCTCCAGTGTCAACTCCTCTATCCCAGCATATTCACCCACTGGATGGCAGGCAGGCATCCTCGCAGAGTAAGCTGTGTGGCAGTGTTGCCAGCTGAGCTCACTTATTCTGGCATCTTACCATGCAGTGTGGGATACCTTTTTGAAGTTCACATAGGATTTTCCTACAGCCTATTCTGTTTCCAAATCCAGCACTCCCACTCAGTTGGACAGATGTTCCTTTTGATTTCAGTAGAAACCACAACCACAAGAGTGAAGGGTGGAACTGGGCTTCAAACTGTTGATTCTGTCTCAGTTTTCCATAGAAATTGCCATCATTTTCTGGGGTAGCGTGACCATCAGAATCCCTCTAGTACTTCTGTTCTATGCTACTACGTCACCCCAAGCTGTGACCTCGGCAGATATAAGATAACCAAGGTTGGGTTTAGTTAGAACTTGGATTGGATCACTCCACAGAAAACTGAAAGAGCTATACGAAGTGATTTTAGTGACTCCACTAAGGATCTCTTCCCTCAGTCATTTAAAGATTCCATAGCTCTTTCTGAAAGAGTCCTGGATTGGAACCCTGGGGGAAATACTGGCTCTATTGTAGACAGTGGCAAAACTCCCACTAAGATAAATAGGGCCAGGATTTCACGCCTGGTATCCTGGCTGAACTTAAGCTTGCAAAATTACATTCTGCCCATATAAAGTTTACTCCACAGTTTCCATTGAGTACAGAATTGTTCTCTACATGTCCGTCAGTGGTATCAGTGCAATATTTGTCAGTTACTTTGGAATTGCTGTAGGTGTGGAGTAAAAAAAATAAATAAAACTAAAACCATCTTTGCTCCGTTCAGGCTCTTTAGGACCCAAATGTCAAAAGTGTTCTGAGGTCCCTCCATCAGTGGAAAGTCTCCAGCTTTCTGTGGGATTTCAGACCTCTAATCCCTGACTGAAGGTGTAGTACTGGAGTTGAGGTTGGAGTAGCTACTAACACAACTGCCACCTAGTAGTAACAATGTTAATGTTAAGTTTATGCAGGTTAACATCCATAGGAACTGATCCTGCTCCACAATGGATGTACTGCTGCTGACACAGGTGGAAGCAGGCACACAGTTTTATAATTATCTAGACCAAGTGGAAATCCTATTGGAATATACCTAGATTTTAAAAAATAAAGTTTTAGAAGATTTTGATCACACTCTATAGTGCCTGGTTGGATAAAAGCAGCCAGGGCTCAAGATGGATGGGTTTCAAGCTCTGGGGATATCCCTTACAGCCTAGGAAAATGGGGATGATTTTTTTCTTGGTGGAAGATGGATTGTCAACAATCACTTTATATTAGATGTGGACTAAATGACTTGCGTGAGTCAGTTCTCAAGGCTGCACAGCTTTGTGGGGACCCTTCTTAGCTATGTATTGTGGTAAGGGCAGGACTGTCCAAAGAAATCCAAATAACTGTCCGTCTATTTAATTAGAAGCTTCTCCCGACCCAGATGATGATGATCCTCCCCCTCTGCCAGAGCGAACCCCAGAGTCTTTTATTGTGGCCAATGAAACTGGTAAGTGCAAATATTGAAGTGCTAATTTAAGAAGTGCTGAGGTGACACTTCTGATGATTTGGCCAATGCTTGAGTCACAGCATCCAACAATGAATTACTTGGGCTACCCAGGAAGTGAAAAAAATCCCTCTTCCATTTAATTCTTTCCAGGTCAACCTCCACTGGCAACGTCAAACCACCAGCCTGTACCAAGAAATATAAACATTGGAACCTCTTCAGAATGGAGTGGGGTGTCTCAGCCAAAGATATTTGATGACTCAGTAAGACTGAGACCAAGTAAGGTAAGTAAAGTGATGTTTTTATCTCGTCTCCAGCAATATTGCTATGCAGACCCCCATGTATTGCAAGAAATACAGCAGTCTGGATGGCAAGTGCTTTTCTTAAACTACTGCAGATTTCAGATTCCGAGTTCAATCTTCAGTAGTAACTCAGTTGAGGCTGTCATGACAGACTATTAGGGTAGTAGCCAATGTGGTTTAAGAAAAAACAGAAGTGCCACTAGCCCCCACACTAATGTCTACAATCATAAGGACTAAAATACATTCCAGAGTTTCACTGGGGATGGGGAGAGGAGACAGTGGAGAGGGAGACATGAATCACTCAGTCACTGTGTTGCCATCCCATCAGCATGAAAGCAGCGAACTGGGATCCTATATTCATGTAGCTAACATACACAGATGTTTAAAAATATACCCAGCAGCATCCTGTAATGCAATAGATGTGAAGTGGCAAACAAGGAATATCAGGAAATGAACCTTAGTTACAAACAAATACTGTATTTGGAGATTGCCCTTTTATATTACAAGCATAAATAATGATGAACCTGCCTAACCTATTAAAAATAACAATGTTCATTTATATAGCACCATTCTTCCTGCAGGATCCCAAAGCTCTCTACAAGAGTACATCTTCACTAGGAAAAAAGGTGTATTTTTAACTCGAGTTAGATAACACAAAGTACCTTGTTGTCATGCAAGTTCACAAGTCAAGGTAAAGACAACTGGGGAGCCTAGGATTGATTTTAACCTATTAAGTTGTGTTAAAACAACCAATTTCACTAGTCTTCACGAGGACTTAATTTGAGTTGGTTAACTTGAGATAAACACACACCTCAGATGTCTACTTGTGTGTCACAAACTCACCCCTGAAATGCAGCTAATTCTGGGGTGGCATAGTAGCCAAGTGAAGAATAACTTTTCTGAAACTGCAGGGGGAATTTACGAAGGGGGAATGTGAGGAAATTTGACTAGGGCTTTACTATTAATTAAGCCCCTGTGAAAAGTGCTCTAGTTAAATGACCTTAAGTGACCCAAGCCACCAGTTTTACATCTGTCTTGGTATTAATGGGGTCCCTTCATGACCGGCAGGTGTGATAGGCCTGAGGAGACTGCTGTGGCCGCCAGACCCCTGGTTGTGGGGTTTGGCAGCAAAGTTTTTTCTTTATTATGCCCCAGGCAGGTTCCGGGGTGGCAGAGGAGGCGGCGGTATGTGCTATTCAGCTTCTCGGGTTCATCAGTAATCTCCCTGGATTCCAGAGATTACTGATGAACCCAGGAAGTTGAGTAGCAAATATCACCTCCTCAGCCACCCCTGAACCTGCATGAGGCATATCAAAAGTGTCTACAGGAAGAGATGCTTTTCCCTGGGGTGCCCTGGGGTATGGGGAGGGGAGGCATAGAGCAGCTGCGACTGGCCCGGGCACCTCCAGGCAGGTTTGGGGGAGGCCTCGGCTTCAGCCAGCCTGGGGTTTCTCAAGCCACTGTGTGTGTGTGTGGGGGGGTCCCTCCGGGCTTCCCCAGGCAGGAGGGTCTCAGGACTCTGGCTTCAGGGGTGCATGGGTGAAGGGGCAGAGCTGGGGGCTAGCTTCCCTGAAGGGGGGCTCCAGCCACCACCCATGGGTCACCTTCACAGAAGCATCTGAGGCATGGGTGTTACAGCAGAAGAGGTTTCCACCTCTTCGTGCAACAGTCGCTATGTCAATGGAAGCATTCTTCCAGTCACCTAGCTGCATCTGCACTGGGGGTTAGGTCTGCATAGCTATGGTGCTTGGGCATGCAGATTTTTTCTGAGTGCCATAGCTATGTCAACTAGAGTGACCGGATGTCCCGATTTTATAGGGACAGTCCCAATTTTGGGGTCTTTTTCTTGTATTGGCTCCTATTACCCCCCTCGCCCCTTGTCCCAGTGTTTCACACTTGCTACCTGGTCAACCTAAGTTTGAAGTGCCGACCAGGCTTGAGAACCTTCCAAACACAAATGAATTTATTCTCTCAGCTCCCATATGAGATGGGAAAATTATTGTTGCCCCCATTTTAAAGATGAGGAACAGAGACTGACAGAGTTAGTGATTTCCCTAGGGCCACACAGGGAGACTTCAGAACCATGAACTGAACTCCCCAGCCAATGTCTTAACCACAAGATCATCCTTCCTCTGAAACAGATTCCATTAATAACAAGAGTATAAGAAGTGTAGAACTCATCTTCCATTACATTAGTAGGAGGTATATGTATGTGGGTGTTTCAGTGCTTATACCATCATTTCCTGTTCATTGCCTACTTGGCTCACAATATAAAGATTAGCTTTTGGAATTTCAAGAATTTCCCCTTTTTGTTTGTTTCCAGAGTGTGAAGCTCCAGAGCTCCAGATCAGGTACAGTTTATCTTGATGTTACTGTCATTGAGTCCATTGAGATACCTATCTGTTTGGTAGTGAACTCAGTAGTGTACTGTAACTGTACCAAACTGCACCTTGTAAAAGTCCCTAGGCTCCAGGCCCAGAGGAACAGCTTTGTTGTACACATGCATCAACCAAGCTAGTGTTAGTTTTTATATCTCCTAATCAGCCCCTGAATCAGCTGGTATCCTTTTGTGCTACTGTTTCTTTCAGTCTTATCAGGCAAATGAGTTGTCATCATTTCCTTCTCAGACTGTTTATTCCCATGGGAACATTCTCTGCTTTTCTCTTGGGAATGGGCACTTGTAGCACTTGCATGTTCTCTTAGGAAGGATTGTAGATTTATACTGATTGCATTACTGTGGTCACCAGGAGATGTCAACCCAGTCCAGCTCAGCAAGGTGATATGGAAACTGGACTGGATGAGCCACACTGAATGCTACACTCCAGACAGACTGCATGGAATAGTGCACACAATCATCAAAACTGGCAGTTAATTCTATAATTAGATTCACCAAGCCAGTAACAAAACAGTTTCTACAATACCAGATTGATCACCAAGAAGCTAAATACAGTCCCTTTTACGCATTCTAACCCCTGACTTCCATCCAGACAGCTTAAGTCTAATATAGTGAGTGAGTGGTTATTGAAAACCTGATTCACCATTATGTGAGGTTCACAGTTCCAAAGGTCTGGACATTGATTTCCAGGTCAATGAGTCTCAGATCTTAACTAATAATCATGCCAAAGCCAACTCTTTTTTATAACTAAAATTAAAGGCTTCATAATAAAAAGAAAAGAGATGCAAAAGGTTAAAAGATCAATAGATATACAAATATGTGTAAAGTGCTTAGGTAATTTTCATAGCAGAGAAGGCGAGGTTGCTTATTTGTAAAAGTGTTTCTGGAATCAATTTCAAATGTTATACTCCAACAGGCAGGCAATCTAGGTGTAGCATCTGATGAAGAATTTCATGAGAATTCCCAGGTAAACCTGGAAACCTCAGTTTTATGGCTTAAACCTTCCCTATTAAAGTTTAAGCAGAACTGAGATGAAAAGGATCAGGTCTGAAGCTTTTTATAGTTCTCTAGCAAGCTGATAAGCCTTCTCACAGCAGTTGTCACAGTAAGACCTTCCCCCAATGAAGAATAGGCAGTGCAGACTTTTGCTCTGAAGCTAATCTATTTCCTAAGCATACATAGGTAAATCAGTTTCATTCATTCACATAAGACAATTAGCCAGTAATTCATTATAGCATAGATAGTTAAGATGAAGAAAGTGTAAATTGTATTAGTTTCCTGCATTATCTTGCATCTTTGATCTTAAGGTTTACTGAACCATCTGCATGCTGAATATAATGCAATTAAGACATGAAAGGGAATTAGCATCTACAAACTAATCTGGTTACATCGTTAAGCTCCTAACAACATATAGATAAACACAGACAAATACACTTACCATCTATCCTTGATTTCTATTACTACAAATACATGGGTTAATGATTGCTGGTCTAGTACATCTTTTTGAAATTCACATATAAGTAGGTTGTCTTAATTACATTTCAATGCCTCTTAAGTTTTTATGGGTCATACCCAAGTTGACCTGTCTGACAGTGTTACAACGGATTTTAAAAAGCCAATAAACTGTATTGTTTTGTTTCCCTTGCTTGTCATGCTTGATATTTCAGAAAAACACCAGGATCGCTCTTCCTCTCCTCCTCCACTTCCTGAAAGAACCCCTGAGTCATTCTTTCTTGCCGATGAGGAGAGTAAGTGGTACTGTCTTCTTCACTTGTAACAGAGATTTAGCACAGTAATTTCAGTTAAAGGATTAACTGAAGGAAACAAGACCAGGTATCCAAGCAAATAAAATCTCTCTGAAAAACCTGTAGCTAACTGAATAAAGAGGATTCCAGAAATCAGAGATGGAAGAGACTTGGAGTTCCTCTCTAATCATACCCTCTCCCCTGTTTCTTGCTAGTTGTACTTCACAGTGTATTCTTGGTCTATCTTTAAATATCCCACATGATGGTACTTCCACTACTTCCCTTAGGAGAAGATAATGGATGTAAAAAAAATTTGAACTAGGACACTTTCTCAGCAGATTACAAACAAAATGGCAAACATTAAACCCCCCCACCAATTTCAAGAATTGCTGCATAAAGAGACTGTAAATATAACACATAATGCTTAGAAATGAAGCAGGAGGATGTGCACGTGATCTGGAAATGTTTTTCTGTGTGTTGTTTTCCTAGGTCTGCAGCCTAATGTGAGGACATCCACTAACAACCCTGGGGACTTGGGAAATAAAGCTTCTGAGGAGTCATCAAAAGAGTCTGTGAAATGCTTCAGGAGGAGTAAGGTAAAGATATCTGAGAGAGAAAAAGGGGAGGAAAAACAGCTCCAGGTTTCTAGCTGCAGTAGCTGTTATTTTCTTATCACTTACCTCATGTAGTTGACAGGAGAAAAGAGGCCTGGGCTTGAGACTTCTTGTATTTATGGCAAGAGTGTTTAGGCAGTATATTCTGTGTTGACACTACAAACAGAGCTGCAGGAAAGAAGAAAAGATTTACAATTGCACAACAGGAACAAAAGCAATCGCTGTCGAGCTATGTAACTGGCTGTCTAACTGTGATCAGTTCTCCATGTATCAAACCAACTCTTCTCAGAAAAGCTGCTCACCTAGGGCCTCAACTCCCCGTTAAAGGACAGACTCCACTCCTCAACATCCCCATGTCAGGTGCTATTATAGGAAATGCCCTCATTTAGCCTTTAAATGTGTCTGCGGCAGGGAAGAGTTACTGAGAAAAGTATAGTTTAAGCAGCACTAACTGTACACTCTGGGAAGTTTTCATTTTGGCTGAGAAAGCCAGCAAACAGCGAAAACTTCAGGATTCTGAGCTTGTAACATGCAAATGCATGCTGCTTTGCATGGTTGTTCAGCAGTGAATTCTCTTCACCAGTAGGTGCTGATCTCCAGCCTGATGCAAATGGTTCTTTGCAACAACAAAATCTTTAATTTAAAAACTTTTTTTACAGAGCTTGAAAATTCTACGAAACATGAAAAAGAGTAAGTCTCTCGATCATCAACAAGTCTGTCTGGTCGGGTGTATGTAATGTAGCAAACAGATCTGTTACTTTTTTAGGACCTGAACTGGTAAGATACTGAGGCTTCTTCACTCCTATTGCTCTTGACTGGAGCTGAGGGTACTCACCAGCTGACTTGATGAATAATCTGTTGCTCTTCTCTAATACCTTTCTTTTGGACATCTCAAAGCACTTAGCAGATTGAATTAATTAAAGATCTATATGTCTCAATGTAGCCATTATTGCTAAAGGTCTCACTCAAGATCAAGGTTGCTAGTTTATATGAAATTTTGCATTGGTTTGCCATCACACTTCCTGTGTGGCTTGTTTTGTCCAGTCTTTTCCATGCATTCTGAGGTACTGCTATATAAAAAGTGTTACCTAAAACTGCAGGCATCCTAACGTCTGATCCATCTACTTTTAAATTAGTCACAGCTAAAAACATATTGTGAAACACGTGTTGATTTAATGTAATAGCACAGCATTTACCTGTAGCACAATTAAGAGCATTATTAGTATTTATATTGTCAGTTCATTTGCCACCATTTAGAATAATGGTGTAGCGTCTGATCCTACACTATTCCTCCAAAAGTAATCCTATCAAAAACAGTATGACAGCTAGTGTAAGTAAGGTTCTGCAAGATCAGGCTCCATATCCAGGGATATTCTCTTACTGAGCACTGGTTATGTTGGGCAGTTCTCTAACTGCGGCTGCCAAGACAGTCTGTCATTCTCAATGCTCTGTTACCCCACTATGATGGGCATTCTCCTAGGCCAGATCCTGGTACCTGTTCCATTACTCTAGTAGCACAAAGCAGGTGGAAAACTGCCTTAACAAACTAGTTACAAGCTCCTCCAGTACAGGGGTATTCCCAAGTGGCAAACAGCCAGAGTATTCAGTTCTATGTCATTCCCCCATTCTGGCTGCAGAGTAGGAGGCATGTTGGGGTGGGGGCCTCGAATGCTGAGGTACTCTGGCAATTACGAGATGGCATACCAGTCTGGGAGACTGTAGTAATGGATGCAAATTAGAGAAAACTCAAAGCTACAGTAGATTATGCCATAGGCTAAATTGGCCCCATGACTGGGTGGAGGTAAGGAAAAGCAAAGATGGCATACAGTCATATTTGCCTCTGTCTTGGATCTTGCATGGAATGCAACTCCATCCCGTGTTTCGTACATTAATAAGGAATTTCTCGCTAAGACTATATGGTCACTTTAACTCCATACTGAGTCTCTGAAATTAAAACAACTTGGATTGCTTAAAATTTCAAATGGACTCGGAGCAAACAAGATGCCCAGTGTATTGTACCATGACATCATCATTATTTATGCCTGCCCATAGAGCTTCTATGTTGGGGAGATTACCTCTACTGTTAAAGTAACAATCTGCATATAGCCTCCCCTCACAGGAGGTGAGGAGGTGTTTACTTGTCATTGAGATCTAACATTTTTAGGCAATTAAAGTGGCCATCTGCTGCTTAAGTTTTCTTATGTGTTTCCAGGTATCTGTAGCCCATCTTCACTGGCAAAACCACCAGATTCTGCCCAGTCAAACCACTCCAGCTCTTTCCTGAGCTTTGGTATGTTCTTCACATCATTCCTTTCTATTTGGACTTTTTGATATATTAACTATAAAGACTTTTAAAAGACTACATAGAGATATGGAGCCCAGCTACTAGCTAGGGAAAGGAAAGTGACATAAATCACTAAATGGGTGCGTTAGTGTATGATGGAAAAGTAATTTTAATATGTGCCTTAATTATGATTACAAACACTTTTTGCCAGGCCTGCAGCAATTGCCTGGTGGTCTGTGTAATTTTATGGCACGTGCATATGCATAAAAATTAAGACTACAGAACTATTTAAAGCTTAAGTGACCTTATAAATTAACAATTTTAAAATAGTTTATTTTTAAAATATATATTTATTCATAAACTACTTATGCCTTATATAAAGATAAAATTAGACAGACCAGAATCCCTGTAACACAAATATTGCGTACTGACACACAGGTACACATACAATGAACATTTGGTTGCTCTGTGGCAAAATGCTGCACAAGATAAATGTGGCAAAAGAGGTAGCATAAGATGCAATTTAACTCTTCCACACTGAAAGGCTAATGAATGATTGCTGCCTAATGTGTAACTCATGGAAAAGCAAGAGCTATGGGATGTTTGGCATAATCCTATTGATGTGCTCTTAATATGCTTGTTTTAATTAATCTGTTTGCTAGCAGACATCCTTATACAGTACTATTGTATTCTATTATTTGAATGATAAGATTTGCTACAGCTAATTTGTGAAACCCACAAGTGCAGGATATTATTTACAACCACATAGATTTTCAAGATTTAAAAACAATTTGAACATTTATGTGAAAACTGTTTCACTAGCTAGACTAAAATTAAGAGCTACCAACTGTGATGTCTCATGCTGATCCCAAGATGAGATCAGAAAGAAACATCCTTCCACAGTATAGTATAGCACAATTACATGCATTTATGCTTCAAAAGCACACAGTGTTGGATGCTGTTGAAGATAGCATATTGAATTAATCATTGACCTGACAGTAGTTGTGCTGAGTAAACTTAATATTACTACAGACTTTATGAAGTCAAACCCTGTCACGGTTCTAGCTTATGAGGTGCCTTAATATAAGGGCATGTGCATAGCAGGAGTCGTCTTCTATTATAATTATTTGTTTAATATCATTATATTAAATTACTATGACTAAAGTAATATACCGCATATAGTGTAAAAGCCAAAATATTTTCAGAAAAAAGTCTCTTATGGAATTATATGTGCAATGTATAAAATATAGGTAGTAGTATATTTACCAAATTCTTGTAATATTTTGTTTTTGCTCCCAGGCTTTACAAATCGATTTTCAAAACCTAAAGGACCAAGAAATCCTCCGCCATCTTGGAATATTTAATTCAGCTTTACAGATGTATGTGGTTTCCAATACTGCAGATTTGCCATATCTATCCAGCATGCTTCACATGCTCTTCACATTAAAGAATTGCTATCAGAACATTAGCATCAAAAATTATCTTCTAACATCCACAACCAGAGAATAGCATATAAGGTCTCCTAAATAGTTTTTTTTATAAACAGGGATGCACAAATGCACATAAGCTGCTTGACCCTTCCAGTTAATGTAACCTAAAAACATATTAGGATGTAAACTAAAAACATTTCAGGGAAAATGTTTTTCCTTATAAAACTGTTTCTGAAAACAAGCTAAAAATGTTTTTGCAGAATTTGTATCCGTTCTTTACAGTTTATTTATTATACAACAACAGACCTGATTTTCCTGTAACCAGTAGTAAGTCCCAATTAAGTCAATCAAGTGACACTACTGCAAAATGATGGTCCAGATCCTCCCATCACTTAAGCACATGTGAAGCACTTTACTCATATGGGTAGTCATAATTAAAGTTATGCATGTGCTTAAGTGTTTGTAGATTCAGGGTCTAAGTGAGAAAAGGCTCTAAGATTTCAGAACTCATCTATTTTCTTAATGATTATATTAACATTATGATTATTTCCATTTGAATTACTCAGAAAATTAGTCTTTCTAAGTTTCCATCCAAAAAGGTAGACTAGATGCTGACTGTTCATATACGAACCAAACTTTCATGTGTAAACACACATAATCTACTGAAAAAAATCCACATCAAGCAAAATGTAAGTGCACCTTAGTTTGGGCTTTCATGCTGCAAATTTTAAGATGTCTGTAATTTGCCTACACAATGCAACACAAAGTTCCATGATAGTTGGCAGTTAAATCCCCATCTGAACATTTCCCCCCATAAAATCGGAAAGCTTGTTTTCTTGCTAGTATATGGAGTCAGATTAATATCTTCTGCTCTCTTCTTGGGGGGAAAAAAAAGGTGATTTTTGGAAACAAACACTGCAGGTATTTTTTGGGCCATATATGCAGTTTCTGGTCCACAGAAAACTCCGTGATGAATAACAGAATGTACAGAACTCATTGACATCAAATTGCTTTGTTGATCAAATGCTGGGTATACATCCCTAAAAGTACCTGTACCATTTTTTTTCAGTTAACTATTTCTAAGATAGGAAAAAATATTGAAACAATGTGTCTAATTTATGATCAGCACATTGTATGTATTCCCTAGTTATCTCCAAAGTGCTAATGCCACTGAACTACCGTAAATTGTATCCCTTTGTTCTGCACCTTTATATTTGTCACAGGGAAGCGTTTGCTCTTTACCAGCTGAAAGGGTCTGCTACAGGCACAGGCAGTTTGGATGTAAGTGGTTTCTTGAGGGGAACTCCCAAGTGCTGTCACTTGATTGTCATTTATGCTAATCCTATGTTTGGGGCAAGCATAGAGAGAAAGGGAGCAAAGAAGGCTGCAAGACCTCTTTATGATCTTCTAATTTGGGACAGCTGGGGCCTGCTTGATTTTCCCCCACCCCCAAAGTAGAGCAGCCTTAACACAATATTTAAACACGTTCAAGAATAGCAGCCATGTTAGTCTGTATCCATAAAGAAAGCGAGGAATACTAGTAGCACCTTAGAGACTAACTAGTTTATTTCAGCATAAGCTTTTGTGGATTATAGCTCACTTCATCGGATGCATAGAATGGAACAGAAATAAAATGCATTTATACACACACAAAGAAAGAAAAAAAATTGTACATTAGCATTGTACATTAACAGCCCTCATAGAATTGGTATGCTAATGTACAATTTTTTTTCTTTCTTTCTGTGTGTATAAATGCATTTTACTTCTGTTCCATTCTATGCATCCGATGAAGTGAAAGCTTATACTGAAATAAACTAGTTACTCTACAGTGCTACAAGTATTCCTCGCTTTCTTTACAATTTAAAAAGTCCAATATCAAATCAGACAAATTAAATTGACAGCTAGCCTTTTAATTTTAAAAGTAATTTTAGTTAGAAAATAATTTAAAGTTAGACATTTTAAATTTAAAAGTAATAATAAAGTAAGAACTAGAAGTCAGTCATAAAATCTCAGTGGAATATTGAATCTGTGAAGCATTTTATGATGTGTATGAAAGATGTTATACAAAATAAAGTTTATTTATCTAGCATACCAGTTTTTCTAGATTTTTTTTTTACAAGTTTAAAGAGGACTGAATATTGCATGCTTATCTGTAGAGTGCTTTGAGCCGTTGCCAGCACTATATAAATAAAAAATAAGTATAATTTTATGTTTATCAAGTGCCAATAGCTAGACTTCCATTACTAATATTAAAGTAATATGGATAGGGAGCACCATCTACATGAATGCAAAAATATGAGTAACCAAAGAGATTAAGGGCACATTTGTATCACAAACACAACTGAGTCAATTACATTCGTTACACATAGTCATGGACATTGCAAAGCTTTAGCCTGCTTATACAACCAAATTAAGTTCCATCCATTTTATAACTATTCAGTCTTTTGTAACCATATCCCTTCATTTTTGCTGTAATGTAGACAGCCCCTTAGAGAAAATCAAATCTTCATTTTTCATTTGTGTTAAAAGGATCGAACCATTTCTCTTATTCTCATGTAAGTTTTATTTTTATAATGGTAGTGCCTAGGATCCCTAGTCATGGCCCAGGACCCCCATGGTGCATTGCTAGACACTGTACAAACACGAGACAATAATATGGGTCCTGCCCCAATGATGATACCCTAATCTAACTGAAGAGACAACAGCTGGATACGGACAAATGGGGGGAGTACAAGGAAACAAAATAGTATTGGTCAGCATAATGGGTCTAATAGCTGTCAAGTCTTTCACAGACATGATGGCAGTGGAGAGTTTTAGGGGAGAATTTAAAGAATTATGGTAGCTAGTTTAGAGAGCTCCCCCCAAGCACAAAGGGCAACATGGAAGTAAGCACAAAGATGCTTGCTTTACAATTTAACAGTAGGCATGGCAATGGAGGCTGTCATCACTGGGAAGCAGGAATCAAAGCATCAGTAGTAGTGCATCTCCACCCTACCTATCATCTCTTTCAAGATTCTTCAAAGTCTAAAGTGGCTGTTGTGTGATGGGGGGGTGGGGGAGTGCCAGTGGAGGGATGCAAAGAGTAGGTTGATATAGCCAAAACAACATTTCTTGTATATGTTTTAACCAGCTGAGGTGCAAAGTTAGACTGTCAGGGCAGGAGATTGATATCTGTTTCTCTTTTGACTATGTTTGGAGTTCCCATGCTCTTCATAAGACTTGTACATAAGTGAGATAATCACCAACTTGTGATTTTTTAAGTGCGGCTAGCATCACTACCCCTGCATGAGAGACAAAGGGGGAGTTTCTATCCCAATGAGTTTACAATCCAGTTAAGGTACTATAACTGATTTGCATCTCTACAATACTCTTGTGGCTGTGTCTCGGTAATGGTACCAGCAAGACTTAGCACGCTGTGACTCAGGGTACATTCATTATCCTGAGTAGCAGAGAAAGATCTTGTGTAGCATCAAACACACACTTACTTTCCTCTTAAGCGGCGGTGTGGTTGCACTGGGTAAGATGAACGCGTGGGTGTCCTGTTCGCCTCTGGTTTACTCTCTGCACTTCCCGTCATGTAATTTAAAATTAGAGCCTTTGCTAATGGGAGGAAACTCTTGACCGCCCTCTAGCGATGAACGGAGCAGCCGGACGCTGACCAGTGCACCGGGCTTTGGGCTACTCGTTTAGTAAATCAAAGATTTGTTTTCAGGTTTAAACTGACTCAGCCGAAAGGCCGGGGAGGGTTTTACATGGACGTGGCAGGGCCGCTCCGGGGAGGGGAAGGGGATGGGGATCACGGCCTGGGGGGCGCTGTAACCCCCTCGGGCGGGCACGGGGCGGCTGCACTTTCCGCGGTAACCCTGAGCGGGATGAAATGGACTTCGACACACCTGTTCGCGGCCGGCACCATCCCCACTTCCACCGACACGGACAGGAACAGGCCTGGCCCTTGCGGGGGTCGCGGAGTGGGTGGGGCCAGGCCAGGCCCGAGGGGGAGGCGTGTGGGGCTGGGGGCGCGGGGGCAGCCCGAAGCGGATACTCTGGGGCCAGGCCTGCCTCCCAGCTGTGTGGGCGGGACACGCGCCTCGCCTCTTTTCGGGTGTTTGGACCGTTATGACCGTTGGGCTCCTCAGGAGCCCACGTGACTGGGTCAGCCTGCGTGACTCGCCGCACGCTTCTCTTTCCTGGAACCTCGACACAAACAATTTCCCCAGCAAGCTCTGCGTTGACGCATGCGCTTGGAGAGCAGGACTTCCGGGCCCGATGTCGCAGCTGGAACTACAGTTCCCATGAGGCGTCGCGCGGCGCCTGCGCGTTGGCTGCTGGCGCTCGGGCCATTTAAATGTGTGTAAGGGAGCCTGTGAAATGGCTGCGCAGGTCGCTGCGGTGCGCGCTGTATCCCGGGGCCCGGAGGAGTCACCCCCGCTACCCTCGGGGGACCGCCCCGGCCGGCCGCGGGGTGGTGGCAGGAGGCGGCGGGGCCTAGCTGGCGAGGCTGACGGCGGCAAGCGGGCCAGGCTCAGCCAGCCGCTCTTGGTGGGGCCCAGCCCGGCGGAGCCGATGCCCCCGGCCGCCTTGCCCGGCCTGCCCCCGGCCGCAGCGGGGCTCTTCACCTTCTCTCCCCTCAGCCTCCCGCAGGGACCCCCGGAGCGGCACCACCACCACCGCCATCGCCCCGCTGGGGACTGCGAGCCCGGCCAGCCGCACAAGGGGAGGCGGGGGAGCACCGGGGACGGGGCAGCGGGGCGGCCCAGCAAGCGAGGTGAGGCGGCGGGGCTGGGGCTCGACCCTTTCCGGCACGTGGGGGTATTCGGGGGGGTGGACGGAGGGATGAGGTGCCCCTGGGGCTGCCACCGCCCCCTCCCCTGGCAAAGCCTTACCCCAGAAGCGTGGCTGGGCGAGTGAGTGCAGCAGTCTCGGCGGACTCGCGGGCTGGCTCAGCTGCTCCTGTCGGCGGGCACAGCGCTTGGCACTTGCATCACCCGTAGTGCTTCCCAAACACTGAGGTGTTTTCGCCGGCAGCTCGGCATGTCTGAAAAGAGACACAGGTAGCTATAGAGACCCCCCTGTTCGTCCTCGACAGCCTTCCTCCGACTCAGAAGCGGGGGGCGTAGTTCTTAACTTGGCCTGGTGGAAGCGAGCTAGTCGGGGTAAGATTAAAAAGCCTGGTCTCCTGCTAATATTCAGTCCTTTAACTGGTACCTGGGCAGAATATGCTAGGAAAAAGTCCTAGTTTCAAACCAGCTAAGTGATCTTATTTAAAGAGACTTAAAATAAAGGACTGTAGTGGCACAATTACCTTTAGACCTCTTGTCACAGCATCACTTCAAGACTATGTAACTGAACACCCGTACCCCAGCAATAGTGGACTCTGCTGACATCCACATATTAAATTTTCGTATCCCCATATTTTTTCCGAGGGGGTCGGGGAAGGTCATGGTGGTGTTAGTGCTCTTATTTTGGAGTTCGTCTCTGTGTCGATCTTGCTTCAGTTTAATAAATTTAGATTGTTTGCAATGGTGGTGTAGCCATATTAGTTCTAGGATATTATAGAGACAGGGTTGGTGAGGTAATATCTTTTCTTGACTCCAAGGCACATGAGAGCTGAATTTGGAAAAACTGAGTTTCTATTTTCAGCACTTTTAGATACAATTAATAATGGCTTGGTCTTGGTTGAACAGTTATTTATCTGTAATACATGATCAAATACCTTTTATGAAGGTAAGTTAGCACTGCAGCTGGGTGGTGTGATTCCCAGTATGGATAGACCGACATGAACTAGCTCAGGTCCAGCTAACATGCTAATAATAGAGGACATTGGGTGGGCAGACTTGGGTGACTTGGTGATGGTTTGGACTAGCCCTCCAGTACTGCAATGTCCACACTGTTATTTTTAGTGTTCTAGGTTGAGCAGAATTTGTGGGAGTTTGTCTGCTTACACGGGGAATCTCACTGCCCAACTGCAGTGTAAATGTACCCTGAGTGGTTTGTGGGGAAAATGAGGTTATTCTGAAGTTACTTGCTGCACATCTTTGAACCTTGAATTACTTAAGTTCTTTCGACTATACTAATTCTGGAGTTGTAGAAAGTAAGAAGCAATGGCTAATAGAGCCATCATTTAGGGCTACTTGTATATTTGGTGGAGAATAAATATTTCCTTTTTAGCAGAGCTATCACTGTTTCTCCATGACAAGCTTGATCATAATAAATAAGGATTTCCCTGGCAAATAACATCAAGATAGCGATACAGTGTGGTAAATATTAGTTCTTAAGCCTTACTATAATATTTCTGTTCTTCAAAGCAAATATTCTGAAAGCTGGGCAACTGCATATCAAACTATTACAGCGTTTACAGTAATGCTCTTGGACCATACTCTAGTGGTCCATTTTGGATTATGCATGTAATAGAAGCTTTTACTTGATAAAATATCTTGGACATTATTAAATGGATACTTTAGTGAAATTATCCAGTTTTGTGATGTAAAGACATCATCTTGCTTTTTATATACGAAAGCTAATGTAATGAAAATTCCATATGGTGGGTCTGAGTTCCAGTAGCTGAAGCTATCAAGATGTTATGCTGAAATACTCTAATAATTTTAGGGTATACTTGAGTATAGTTTAAATTTTACAATACAAATTAGTAAGACTTTTCAGTTTAGATACTTAATTCTATAAACTGCAAAGTTGAGTGGGGTATAGAAGTGTGCATTCGATGTTTGATTCAGACAGAATGGTGTACAAACTCTTCTTGAAATACCTCTAGAGAATTCAATTGTCATTTCATTCTTTCCCATAATTTTATTTTGATTAAGATGGAATAATTACGATGAACTATGAGGCTATGAATTAAAATTATGATTTGGGAATGTTTAGTTTTAAAACAACTAGGCTGAGTGTGCCTTTCGTGTGTGCTGATTCTTTAATACCTGGATACTAGGACCCTATAAATTTTCTCCTATGAGATATCTGGGTGATATTTCAGCAGTAAGTATAAAACATTTTATAATACTAGAAAGAAAAACTAGGGAGGTTTTTTTTACACTATTATAAACAACTAGCAAGTGTTCAGTTTTGGTCTGTTAAGAGATGGCATAAAAATGTATCTTCAACAGATCTCCTTCCTGTGTATCTAAGTCAAGTCTTTAATGATCAGGTCGACAGGGTTTTCTTTACTACTTCTGTTAATACTGCAGAACTCTCTGGTGGATTGTGGCTGTGAAACTGACCAGAATCTGAATTTCAAGCTGTGGCTCAGCAAAGCTCAGAGGAGCAGTAGAGGCACTGGAGAGCAGTCTTTTTGCAGAATCAGGACAACCACACTGTATCCATTCTCACTGGGAATCATAAAGGCTAGAAGCTTGCTTTTTCTTATATGAAAGTTGAAATACTGAAGGAATTAGACTTAGTACATCCTGGCAAGAGAGGGGTTTTCTTTCCTGCTCTGCAAGTGAGAATTTTACATTCCTTGTTCTAGTGTACTGATAAAATAATTTACCTTCCATCATAAATTTGTGTGACTAGTCTGGTTCAACTTCCTGTTTCCTTCTTTCAGCTGTTTTCAAAGTTCCCTCCACTTTAGGCTGAACTGATTCACCATCCAAGTTATCTGTTAACATATCTCCTTGAAGACCGTGCATCTTGAAGTGATGTCTAGATACGTTCATATACCCAACTGCAAGTTGACATGTCAGTAACACTAGCATACATTGCTGGTGATTCTTTAACTAGTTCAGTGTTCTATTTCTCCTTGACATTTGGAGTGCAGGACCAAACCTTAATTCACTACTCAACTGCCCCTGCATTCACTGAGGTGTACAAAGAATTCTCTCCCACTATTAGATGAATGGGCAGTCTTCGATTAAACTATTAATTTCAAACTAGACATTCTACGTGACTATGTCAAGTATTGCCACCAGGCAGGCCTTGTATAATACCAAATGCGTTGTCAATATAATAGTGAAACTCTTTACCATACGGAGCAAAGGTTAAGTGTAAGTGCAGCAGTTCAAATAAGAGTAACTTATGGTATCTGACGCTGATAAAGACTGAAAAGGGTGGATGCAATAGTCAATGGAAATTCTTATATGTAAAACAGAACACTAAGCAAAGATCTATAGCTTATACTTTATGTTGTATGAAGTAAATACCTCTTGAGAGCATTTTGCATTCAGACAATAGTAAAACACCTCAATATTCAATATTGGTGGGGTTTTTTTTTTTAATTAAATGCTAAAATGTGACTTCAGGAGTATGTAGGTGTTCACTAAGTGACTAATAAGTAGAGTTAGCACCTTTGATGGCTTGAAATTCTTACACCTTATGTTGGCATATCTTGGATTTCTAAATATCTAGATCCTCTAAGAGCAGATTCTTACTTTCTGGCCTTCGAAGACAAGGGTGTGGCAGACCTGGAAAAACTCCCCTGCTGGGCACACTCCATGTTGCTATTTGGGTCTGATATGCTGGACCCATGTGCTTTTAAGCTTCCCTTGAACTGCATAGGCTCCAGCACTGTCTTGGGCATGCTTCCCAGAAGTGAAGTCTTACTCCTTCATAGAAGTGGGGCCCTGTGGTCCAGTTGCCCTAAGCCCAGGACCAGTGCTGACTCCCAAGATGCCCCAGTTGCATAGGCACGCCATTTCCTAGCACTCTCCAGTCTTGTGAGCTCTCTGGCTTACTGTTTACCTCTCCAGGGACGTGTGTGTGTGTGTGCTGAAGCATATAACACACAGGCTTTGTAAAAGTACTCTCAACTGTTGAGCATTCTTTGAGCTTAACTCAGAGTCTTCAAAGGAGACCAGGATCCTTCCCTCCTGCACATGACTTCTCTGGAATGTGACGTCCCCCTCTAACTCCTACCAGCTTTCTGGTTCTGCTTGCTGGCCTTTTTAGAAAGAGGGAGAAGAAGAGTCCCATTTTTGTAATCTCCAATCACTACCCTATCAGCCCCATTGGGTGATCTGTTACTTCGTTACAAGACCACCTGGGCAGACTGATGCTTTAGAATCGTAGCCAGCTATTTATCCAAGGGTGTTTTTCCCCACATGACATGAAGGTTTAATTATACTCCATTGTCCGGTGCCACTATTCCTTGGAATCTCAGTCCAGCATGGAGATAAAAAGATCAAGGCAGACACGCCCCACATTCAGTGTGGAGTTAGAACTAATGTATGTTTTTAACAAAACTACAAACTGGAATTCTTATAGAATACATAGATGGAGTCTCCATTTCATCACAAAATAGTTTGCATTTCTCTAATTTCAGAGAATTAAAGGTATTTGACTCCTTCCATCCAGATCTGACTAAAATTTGTCTAAACTTCATGTCTGAGCTATTATCATCACTTCATTAATGGGCATGATGAAAAAGTGTCCATAAAAGTGGTGTGTAGCAGATCCAGAAAGAGAATTGGAACTCTTGATTGGACTCCTGTGCTTTAGCTACAAGATCATCCTCTAAATCCTGAATAGTGGATTGCACTAGATAAAACACTATTTACACTTCATAGTTTAATAATTATGTTAACACACTGT
Source organism: Sternotherus odoratus (assembly GCA_032164245.1). Taxonomy (NCBI): domain Eukaryota; kingdom Metazoa; phylum Chordata; order Testudines; family Kinosternidae; genus Sternotherus; species Sternotherus odoratus. The sequence goes on along the minus strand of JAVMKO010000022.1, from coordinate 13,889,696 downwards.
CATGATGGTTACATTTACAAAAAGACCAAAATGGTAGCTGTTTTTTGTTCAGTTTTTGTGTGGATTTTTTAGAACAAATCTTTATTGAATTATACTTGAAGGCCTACAGAGTAGCTGGCCGCATGATCCAGTGGTTATAGTTAGGGCTCTGTCTCCGAGGTCACAGAAGTCACTGATTCTCTGACTTTCTGTGGCAGCCAGTGTGGCTGACGCCAGGACTTCCCAAACAGTTGGCTGTGGGGACAGCCACACCGGTTGTGGAGCAGCTCCACAGTCAGCTTGGTTCTAAAGGACTATAATGCAGGTTTAAATCATCAGTTTCTAGCAATCTACCTAAGGGCTTGGCTACACTGGCACTTTATAACACAATGAAGCCTCCAGGAGTGCTGTACCTTATTCCCCATCCACACGAATCAAAAGGCACAGAAGTAGAGGGAGAATGAAAGGAGGATCCACCAAAAGAATGAAGATCGCTGGCAGGAAAATGCAGTGCTCCGGCAGCAAAGCACGGAATGGCTGATCAGCATAATGGAGCATCAAGCGGACTCTATGCAGGTGCTCGTCGCGCTTCCCCCTCCCCGCAGCCCTTGTCCCCAAACTCTTTCCCTTGTGCCCCCATGTCTCTTCCAACCCGCTTTCCCCAACTGTCCCTAGCTGCCTCCTACACCTGTAGCTTCACCACCCACAAAAGCTATGATCCTTATCCACTGCCTCCAACCCCCTTCAACCTGCCTCATAGCCATCCTGAAGTGCAACACTCAGTGCGCAGCACACCAGACAGGATTCCAGAGTATGAAATCAGGACATACTCAAGTCTGAGTGAACCGGTCCCCACCCCAACCCCTTGCCCTTTTGGTATGTCTGTGTCCTTTCACAAATATTCTGGAGGGTACAGCATGTGGATATAACCACGGGGATACTATCTTCAGCCATGAAGAGAGTGCCAACGGCCCTTCAAACAGCCAAAAGCACACTTCATAGTCATTCAGCACCAGCTAAGCCTGTAGTTGAACCATTCCTGGCTGCTGTCCAGGCTCCCTGTGTAGGGTTTCATGAGCCACAGTGAGACCCATCAGCATGCTCTTCTGTGGTTTGGGCTCCATTTCAACAGACCAAAAGGTAAGACAGCGTGCACTGCACAAAAACCGTTGAAAGGTGACTCCAAATGTGGACAAACACAGGGATAGCTGGGATGCGAAGTGATGCAACCTGGGGCATTGGGACAGGATCCATAATGCCCCATACCCTACACCCCTTGCAGTTGTCAGTGTGAACAGACTGGAGCGCTTTCCCTGGTACACTTTCCGAAGGCTGGTTTAACCCAAAGGGCTCTACATCTGCAAATGTAGCCAAGCCGTAAGAAAAGCTCTCAAATGCAGGCTTCAGATGGTTCTACAGTAATTGTTAAATATTTGTGTATTGTAAACTTCTTTTCTGAAATCATTAACTAAGGCAGGACTGCTACAGCTTTAAATTTTAGTTTATATGAATTTGTAGCCATGGTCTGTCTTCTTGCAGATCATAATATCAGTAAATTTTATTTAAGGGTGCTAATAGTTTTGTTCTATAACTTTCAGTACTGCAAGTGAATCAAGTGGGAATACAAATGAGTTTGTCAAGTCCATAAAAGTTTTGCTGTGTACAGAATACAAAGCCCTGTTCTGTTGCCATGGCTAATCATATTTTACATGTGCTCTTCCAGTCAGATAACAATTTCAGCAGAAGACTAAGGTTATGATGCATTTAAGCAGCCATCCTGGTTAAGTGGCAATTGCTGTGTTACGTGCATTGTTGATGTGAAATAACAAAAGTTGCTCTGATTTCAGGCAGTACAACAATCTGTTTCGGCAATTCCCCGAGTTGTATAAGAGTTTAATCAAAATTTCTTAACAAAGATACTTGTAGTTCCTCATTTTGTTCTGGATTCCTTAAATAAATGTTCCAGTTTCTGATTGTGCCAGGTTTTCTTAATTCAGAGTTTTGTGTGGTAACTAGATGTTGCTTTTCTTAGTAGTTACGTAATCAAATGCGACTTTCTTTGTTACATTAGTGCGTTTGCTATTGAATTGGCATATATGCAATAAATTCAACCAATATAAAACCTGCTAATAGCTTTCAGAAAAAGATGGCTTTAGGAAGTGTCACATTTTTCTTATAGTAGATTTATCCAAAAAGGAATTAACTGTAGACCTTTAATCTTCCTATTGTTTTTGTTTGTTGCCAGAAACTCCAGATGAAAATGGCAAAACCCAGCGAGCCGACAGTCTTATTATGAAGAAGATAAAGAAAAAGAAGAAAAAGAAACACCGGGAGGATATGAGAGGGAAACGCCTTAAAATGTACAACAAAGAAGTACAAACAGTTTGTGCCGGACTTACTCGTATCAACAAAGAGATTCTAACTCAAGGACAGAGTGATAACTCAGAAGTGAACAAGGAATCCTTCAGGTATCTGAAAGATGAGCAGCTGTGCCGAGTGAATTTGGGAATGCAGGAATATCGGGTACCCCAGGGAGTTCAGACACCATTTATGACTCACCAAGAGCACTCTGTTCGCAGCAATTTCTTGAAAACTGGCACTAAATTTAGTAACTTTATTCATGAAGAACATCAGTCTAATGGTGGTGCTTTGGTCCTTCATGCCTACATGGATGAACTCTCATTTTTGTCTCCAGTGGAGATGGAGAGATTTGCAGAAGAATTCCTTGCTTTGTCATTCAGTGAAAATGAGAAAAATGCAGCCTACTATGCTTTAGCCATAGTACATGGAGCAGCTGCCTATTTGCCAGACTTCCTGGATTATTTTGCTTTTAACTTCCCTAATACTCCAGTGAAAATGGAAATTCTGGGCAAGAAGGACATAGAGACGACGACCATTTCAAATTTTCACACTCAGGTAATGTAAATGTTCTTAAGGGTATGAAGATTCAACAATTCTATGTTAGTCTCTGGATTTATACTGATGGACTAGAGATGAATGATAAAATCCAGGGACATTTGTGTCTTCAAGTACCCGCTGATCTGGCGGATAGTGTAGACTTGCTAAGACACATTGCTAAGTCCCTGAGAGCTGAGAATGGGCATGTTTCATGAAGGCTACAAGCACTGAGATCAGGGTGGGGAGTGCAGAATAGATACGGTCGGTGCAGCCCACAGTCCAAACCCCAGGTGGGAAATTGAGAACAAGCAGTCTCCATTTATGCCCCAGACTGGGTGTTGGGGTATCTAAATGGGTGAGAGGGGCTCTGTGGAGCTCCTTTTCCTCTGCACACCTGTAGGGGTGTGTGTGTGTTAGAGAAGAGCTCTAAACTTCTCCACATACAACTGCTAGGTTCACTTTCCCCCATGTCATATAAAGCTGAAGTGGAGTCATGTATACTGACAGCATGAATGTTTGGCAGTATAAGGCACATGTCCAGTTCCTGCTTCACAGCCATTCTGTGAATGAGAATGCATCTCTTATTTTGGCCAACACCAGTTTTGAAATAGAATTCATCTACTCCAAGAATAGAGCAATATTTTGGGCACATCAATGCAACCTCTGAGTCAATGCTCCCCATTAACATCCTGTTTACTTTGAGTGTTTGCTTTGCATGAGCAAAATGCAAGACCATGCGTGATTCTGCTTTCTCATTATCTGCTTTTAATTCTGGTATTTCAGAATGGGGCTTTTTAATATTACAGTTTTGTTTTCTTTCTCCACAATGACCATTTCTTACTAGCATTGTAGAAAATACTGTTCTTAAATCCTCTAAAATTAATAAATACTTTATTGATAACTTCAAATATGTATTCTGGTGTATACAAATACAGGTGAAGGCAGTAACTAACCCAGTCAAAGCAATTATTTATGTTTGATGAATTTTTATTGATAGAAAATATGACGACACTTTTATGGAAACACAGCATTCTTTCTGCTGGTTACAGTAGCTTTTTGAATCTGTTTTAAATTAGTGACTTGGTGCTGGTCAGCTAAGAAAACAATGTAATGTTTATCGCTATGCTACCTACCACTATTCCTTTTAGTCCAATTATTTTTTTCCTCTTGCCGTTGGAGGTGCTCATGCTCTATGTATACTGACTTTGGTCAGCTTCTTCGTGAATTCTAAAGATACTAACTGCTCTCCAGTATGTAAAGGAGTCCTGGATTTGAACATAAACTACATTGCCGTCGGAAACACCGATTTAATAAACTTTAATTTCCTGGAATGGAACAATGTGTCTCATTTAATCTTTTCTCTTTCTGACCACACTCAGGTCAATAGAACATACTGCTGCGGAACCTACAGAGCAGGTCCAATGCGGCAGATAAGTCTTGTTGGAGCAGTAGATGAAGAAGTTGGTGACTACTTCCCAGAATTTCTTGATATGTTAGAGGAATCTCCATTTCTGAGAGTGAGCATTATACTGTTAAACAATTTAAACAAAACAAAATTACTATATTATCAAGCATAAATGTCTTAACACTTCTAATTTACAACTTCAAGTTGCTAAATAATGAGAGAATTTAGGTACAGCTTCTCCATTCAGATGGTGGTGATGTTTCAAACTACCTTACTGAGGATGCTAATAAAATCTATTCTCTGATCAAAGAACTAGATATTGAAAGGAGATTAATTTAGAGACTACAGCTCTTGTTGTTGGGCTCTTGTTGCATATCTATTTCATGATGGCCTACTCTCTCTCAATGCTGAATAAGTTAACTGTATCGCTGGTGGGATACAGTGTTTCATCTCAAAGAATAAAGTTTGGTTTCTGTATAGTTCTCTTGGTAATGAACTTGAGCCAGTGCTTATCGAAATTTTAACTGTTGTCCATTTGAAATAGCTTTTTGTGTTCCTGTTTTTAGATGACTTTGCCCTGGGGCACTCTTTCTAGCCTCCAGCTTCAGTGCAGGTCACAAAGTGATGATGGCCCCATAATGTGGGTGAGACCAGGAGAACAGATGATCCCAACAGCAGATATGCCAAAATCACCATTCAAACGGCGCCGGTAACATTATTTTTTCTTTAATAGAAAAGAAAATCACAGCTAGATAAAGTACTGTCTATTCTAAGGTCTTAATGTTGGTCCTTATTGTGTGTGAAATTAGTCTTTTAAAGTACACTTCGTGGCTTTCTTAAATTTCCCATGTGACTTCATTCCTTTTGCTTTAGAATTAAGCAGTCCAGTTATTTAAGCCAAACTAACATGTTGCCTGGGTTCCAGATAAGTGCATTTGAGTTCAAGGTTTCCTCGACATTGACAGCTCTATATATTGCCTGTTTGACAGATCTCTTGGGTTCCTGAACATAAGAACAGCTGTACTGGGTCAGACCAGTGGCTCGTCTAGCCCAGTAACCTGTCTTCTAACAGTGGTCAATGCCAGGTGCTTCAGAGAGAATGAACAGAACAGGCAATCATTAAATGCTCCATCCCATTGTCTACTTCCTACTTCTGTCTGTGAAAAAGCTAATACAGTAGATTCTCATTATCCAGGATGATAGGGAAAAAATTAATCCTGGTTAATAAAATCCCGGATAATCACCATCCATAGGAAATATGGGGGGGAGGGGGTTGATTCAGAAGCCACCCTGCGCCGGGGGAAGTGGGTGTTGATTCACTGGCAGCCCTGCGCCCTGGTGGGGGTTTTTTGTGTGTGTGCGCCTGGCGGCAACAAAGCCAGAGCTGGCCGTATGAGTTGTGTGTGTGGTTTTTTTTTTGGGGGGGGGACATCCTGGTTAATCCACATCCTGGTTAATCCAATCCTGGATAATCGAGAGTCTACTGTATTTGGTGTACTTTTCCAACACAGTGCAGAAGTCCCTACCCTGCATTAAAGGCTGGTCCTAATGCTAATTATTTAATCAGTCTTGGTACTGGTTGCCTTCTCTGGAATATAGTATTTCTTGAAGACTGTTCTCTTAACTACTTAAATCTCCTCAGCTGCCCTCATTATAATGTTATTGTATTGGTAAGGTCTCTTCTCTGGATTTGTATTCCCACGGTATCCAAAATACAAACCTAATGCATTATTCCATTATTTTTTTTTAAAAAAAGGTTACTATTTGAGGGTATCATATCACTATAACTTGTGACTTTCCGTCGCTGTTTTACAGTAGCAAATGACAGACATTTTCAGTGCTGAGCTGAAGCCAGCAAGTACAAAATTGTCATGATTTTGTAACTGTGTGTGGAAATGAAGGGTATAATTTGTTTGCCGAAGAGAATGTTAGAGGAAATATTCTTGTCCTCCTTTTAAAAAAAAAAAAAAAAAAAAAGGCAGCTTTGTGAATCTTTAAAATTTGCTCTTGCCAATGACAGTTTTTTTGTTTTTAACACTTTGATAAATGACACAGCTGTAGTTAAATTGCTTTGACAAAGCCTTCCATCCTCTAGAGTCCAAAGAAACTCCAAATGGACAATCTGCAGTTATAAATGAATTGTTGGTAGTGTTAATAATTTTGTTTAAATTGCTTTTTATTTTAATCTCTAAAATTGCCATGACAAATCTGCAGCACTAACTATACTTAAAATCTTTGAATACCAATGTGATATGTACTACATATATCTAAAGCAAAGGGAGCTTTTTTGATCTTGGATTTTGAATGCTACAGGACACTAGCAATAATTTCTTCAAAATTACCGTAATACATGTTCAGAGAGGAAAGCTGTACCATTCATCTTCTTGTTGAGGAGTCTGGAACATCCTTTTTCCTCTCTTCTCTTCTCTTCTCCCCCCCCCCCCCCCCCCCCAAAATAGATCAATGAACGAAATAAAAAAACCTCCAATACCTACCTCGGACCAGTGAGCCCGTGAAGTTCTCTTGAAGACCGAACAGAGAGCCCATGCTGATCATGTAGGTCAGGGGTTTGATTGGCAGAGTACAGCTGCTGTAGGAGTGCTGAAAGCTGTACAGTTTGGTGAATGGTAAGTGTGACTGAGTTGTAACCATTGCAGTTGGACTTGAGACTGACTTCCCTTATAAAAGGGAGAAAATCGGTTGAATAGCAGCCTACTTGTATAAATTGTTTAAAACCAAATGATTGTGACTATTCAAATGCTGTGAAAAGTCTGTAAAACATAATCTAGTAAATACATCTCTAACAACCTTTACCCTACTTCCTTCTCTCTCCTGAGTCCAGCGCAAAAATTGTGTTAACATAGGAATAGTTTTCAGACAGCTTGCGTGATATGCAGTGTAGGCCACTGTATCTGGTGTATCCTGATCTTTTCCTTCATCTCCTAATTGATTATAAGTTCAATTCCATAAACAGAATATTGTCAGGTCAATTGTTCAGTTGTGATGGTACTGACAATATTTTTCTACCTTCCGGATTCAGGGCATTGGTGGTAACTAAGTCCTGGGAAGAAATCACAAGCTTTGAGTTGTAGCCGTGTTAGTCTGGAATAGCAGAGGTAACAAAGTCCTGTGGCACCTTAAAGACTAACTATAAAGTTTTGAAGCATAAGCTTTCGTGGGCTAATACCCACTTCGTCGGATGCAAGCTTTGAGTTGCTAATGTTGTCTGTAGCAATTGCAGTAGAAATTGGACAGCAGGAACAGTGTCCTCAACCATAGTATTGTCCGAGATTAAGATAAATAAACAGTGCCAATGTTTCCTTTTCTGTATGGTTCAAATCCATTGAACAAGCAATATCTATTTGTATGGTCCCCATAATCCTAATATCTGAAGTCCTACAAATGTTTCTTTCCAATATTCCTTTAAAATATAGATATTGGCTCAATTATAAAATAGGAGAATTGAGGCAGAGTGACTTTTTCAAAAGTCACACAGGAAGTCTGTGCAGAGTTTGGAGAGTCTGGAGACCTAGTGCAGTCAGGAAACTATGTAGGATCTGTGGAGTCTAAATGATATGCATACACTAATGTTATGGTACTAGTTTTGATGCTGAGACACTTATTACCCAGTAGAAAACTATAGAATAGGTATTTTCTTTATGGTAACTCTTGCTTTCCAGAGCTGTAATCACAAATTCTTTAAAACTCAGTCTTGACAATCTTCATCTCCTAGGAGTGTCCAACCTCGAATAACCAAAGATGTGGTTTGTTTCCATGCTGAAGACTTCACTGATGTGGTACAGAGACTTCAGTTAGACTTGCATGAACCGCCAGTGTCACAGGTACTGTGTTCCCTAGTTGGAAATACTTTTTAAAAAATCATAAATAAGCTGCTTTTGAAACTAAGTGTTAGTCAAATGTTTGAAATAAAGGTAGAAATAGTGGGTGTCTCAGACATGGTTCTAGACTTGTGGCTAGAGCTATTTATATCTAGTTCTTGTTTTAGTGGTGGTAGGCTCACCACATGCGGGTCATAGGTTTTGATCGTAGCATGACCAAGTATCACAAAATTTGCTGCTTTCCTTCATGAGACAAGGAACTAAGAAATCTTGAGTATGGATTACAGGAATTTTGCATAATTTGGGTTCCATCCCCTCTTCCCCCCCCCCCTCCACCCCCCCCACTTCAGACTCCTTCTGACCATAAACCGTGTCTGTCTGGCACCATATAAAGCATTGGAGCCTCTTGAATAACTGGTTTCCTGCAAGACAGTAGTACTGTGAAATGTCTAATATGGTGTGTGCTACGGAAATAATTCTAAACTGAGTAAGGATTTACTGTGCACACATGCCTCTAATCTCCCTTTTCGCCCAATATGATGCTATAGAGTTGGAGTTTTGGTTTCCTAGTGCCAGACGAACCAAACCCAGCTCTGTCTGGCAATGCCAGGTCAAAAGCTTCTTACTGAAGCTCTAATTCTTGTTTTAAGACCTACCTGTTTCCCTCCTCTCCTCCCCCCCCCCCCCAATGCTGTGCCAGTGGGTCAATATTTGTTACCTCATAGGTACACACATCACTTCATAATGGAATATTAAAGATTTGTTCTTGCCCCAAGTAGCTTCTTAACTGAAGTTGTATTCTTTAAAGAGTAGTCACAATCAAATGGATTACTTGCTTGAAAGTGTACTCTTCAATCTAAGTGGATGCCCAACTTTGGACCATGCATACAGCTTAGCAATAACTTTCCCCTTTCTTCCCCTCCAGTGTGTTCAATGGGTGGATGAAGCTAAGCTAAACCAAATGAGACGGGAAGGCATTCGCTATGCTAGAATCCAGCTATGTGACAATGACATCTACTTCATCCCTAGAAATGTCATTCATCAGTTCAAAACGGTGTCTGCTGTCTGCAGTTTAGCCTGGCATATAAGGCTCAAACAGTACCATCCTGTGGGGCAGTCTTCTCAAAATGCAGAAAGCAATTCAAACATGAACAGTACTGTCCCGGAAAAGACAGAGTCGGAGGGTGAACCCCAGTGTGTGAGTGTAAAAACAGAGACTGAGGAACCAGGTGTAGAAATGCAACTTACAGCAGGGGCACCATCTTCCTCCTCAATTTCATCAGTATCGGGACTTGTTCTGCAACCAGATCAGGTGGCCCAGCCTCTTCCCATTTTTAAACTAGAATCTGATCAGCAACATAATCCACAGGATCACCCAGACTCTGCTGTGTGATGTGTATATAGTCAAACACATTTTTTAACAACTTTTTAAAATTTTGATGTGAAGTTATAGTTTTATAACTTGCTTATGTTTTATTGGAGAAACTTGCCTATAATTCTATAAAGAAAGGTGACATTCCAAAATGTCAAGCATATCTTTTTTACACAGATTATGCAAAAGTTCAAGTTGTATTTTACTCCCATAGTACAGCATGTAATAGTGGTCTACCACTTCTTTCTGTTTAATGAAGTAATAATTAAATATCTCCTCATCAAAATAAGAATGGAATTCCTCCAGGAGCTAAAAATCATTGAACTATCTTGGTAAATCTAATCCCAATGCTTAATTTTTTCTTTAGCCGCCTTCACCATGAAAGGACGGCTTTTATAGAAGACTCTCTCCCATATGATTTTAATTGCTAAAATCAAAGAGGAAGCACAGCACTTTTGATGATCAGTGATGTTTTGGTCTGTCTGTTGTCTTAAATTCCTGGTGGATACTCAAATTATTAGATGTATTGATCTTTTCATTTTAAATTGTTAAACAGTTCATAAAAGGGTGAAGTGTGACATCTTATCCTGTTGAAATGTAATCACTTAGACACAGTGCTTTCTATAGTACTGCTTGTAATGTTTGTGAGCATTTTGCTTCCTAAATACAGCTTTCCTGAACACGACTAATTCTAGTGTTAAAATTTTAAAGGCAGTCTCGTGGAGGTAACTGCATTCTTGTCTGAGCACTTTAAAGCATTAAAATACTAACAACTGTGGCAGCTTGTTTTGATAAATCCACAATAAGAATCCGATGGAAAACCTCCTCTTCCTGGTACTGATGCACTTAATCTAATAGAGTTGGGTCGGTGATAACTGACTTATATTGGTTGTCCTTTATTCTCTGAAGTTCTGTATTGCTATTACAAAATAAAATATTATGGCATCAGGTTGCTGTTTTCCACTTGTAGCTCTTGGGTACCCTGGTGCTGTGTTTGAAAAATCAGTGACATACTAATACGGTATGTTGAGTGTCATCTGCTGACAATAGTTCTTTTTATAGTCTTATGATATTTCTGAATGTTTGTGTGATCTGTATTTGACTTTTAATCACCACTTATGTAACAACTGTCTTTTTTTTTTTTCTAGTTATCAGAAAAGTGGTTTCCTTCTCTCCTCTCCCTTTCTCCCCCCCCCCCCCCCCAGGATGCAAATTTGATTTTGGTGCCACTGAAGTTGTCCCCAGACAACTTAATTGTTCTAATCCTCACTGGGGTAGGAGAGAGATTTCTAAAACTATATTCGAATAAGGTAAAGAAAAGATGCTGTGGTGTTAGTTCTGGGTGCATCTTTAAATATCTATTATCAATCTTCTCTTTTTAAAAAGGTTCTGAAATATGTTAATCTGTTATAAATATTACTTTGTGCAATATTGTTTTGTGTAGATTTATATGCATCTTAGCACCTCAGTGTAGAGGTCACAATTTTAAACTGATAGCAAAATAATCATCAGAAAATACTGCAGTGATTAGTTAGAATCTGTATTACTCCTTATATATATATATATTATATAGATATGTATGTATTGTCTTCACTACAAAAATGAAGACAAATTAGAGAATATTTCAGACTAATTTACAGATTGAAGTGGTGGTGACTTGTTTAGTAATCTGTGTAAATAAGGTGTTAGAATGGAAAGATTTTATGAAAAATAATATTCATGCAGGGGTATAACTTAATTTTAGTAGAAATTCTAGATTATCAAAGCTGGTTCAGAAACAGGCCCTCTGTTCTCTGGCACTTTTCCCACTTTTTTTTTTTTTTTTAAAGAATTTTATAGAGCTTTAAAGGGTTGTGCAAAGTAAAATTCTTCACAGGCAATATCCGTTTCAGTGTTTCTTTCGTGTTGATGCTGGCTTTTTTTTTTTTTAACTCACTATGCCTGTCTTCCAAGTGTTCATTTCCCTTCTCCTGTGTACTATTCATTGGCCATGTCAAAGATGGTATTGTCTCTAAATCATTGCTAACTAATAAGGTGATTGTCCCTTGACAGTCAGCACTGTGTATAATCACTCAGGAACTGACATATATTCAAAGCCCTTTTAATTGAAGGAAAAGCTATTCATCCCTTTATAAAAAAATGCAAAAATTAAACAGGCTAAAAAAGTTGACAATTTAAGATGCACTATGCACCATTACTTTTTATTTCTATTCCTATAGAGCAGCGGTTCTTAAACTTTTGAGAACAGTGACCTTTTTTTTTTTTTTTCTTTTTTTCTTCCTTGGCAGTGCGGCGGACCCTTGTATGTCCACCGAATTGATTAGTCTCGCATTTGGCAGCTTTTCCGTGGACATACCGAGCGCTCTCGGAAGCGCTCAGCATGTCCGCTGAAAATAGCAGCCAAATGCAGAACTAATCAGTTTGGCGGGTTTTTGGGAGCTGGCAACCCCTAGGGGGTCGCGACCCCTGTTTGAGAAACCCTGCTCTAGAGCTTGAAATAAAATGGAGACACACAATTTGTAAATGTGTATTGGAAGTATCTCTCTGTAAACTATTAGCATGCTTTTAAACAAGTGCATGCAGTAGACCAGCAGAGTGCTACACACTGTTTTCAAAACAGTACCCTCATTGTGTGAAATAACCTATTCTTTCTAAAGTATCAAGAAAATGCTTTTCACTTTTTCACGTCTGTAGACTGAATGCCTTTAACCACTGTACCATACTTTCCTTTTACACAGTTTACTAGTTTAAACCCAAAGTCAAATTGATGTCTTTTTTCGTTATAAATTTGTCATAGAATGACTTTGACGATGTTGCTATTCTTTTGATGATGATTGTAAGCCTGAGGTAGATATGAGCAGATTTTTGTTTCAGATAACATTTAATGAAGGTTTAAATTTTATTATAATGTGTTTTCTTAATTTTTGCCTGGACACATCTTAATCTTGAATGAAGTACTAATGCAACTTTTGAAACGTTTGCAAAATCCAAAATTACCACACTTCTTCCAAACTTTATTCCAAATGGAGATATGAAAGAATTGCTTATGAAATAGATGGCTAAATTGTATCGCTAGTTCTGAAATCCGTGAATTACAGTTGGAATAATACCTAATAATAAAACTGGTCAGCACTACAAATGGCTTACTGAATAACAAATATGAAGAATACAGATGTTGTCATTGTGCTTTGAGAAATCAAGTGACAGATGGACAAGTTAATCTTTCCAGTATAATATTGGGCAAGTCAAATCTTTGGCTAGAATTAAGAAATTGGTGAGAAAATGGCAATTTCTGATTGACTTACCACTCAAAGATTTCAAAAGAGCTCTTAAATCTAATGATAATTTAATGCCTATACTCTTTTTGCCAATTGAATTTGAGATATGCTTGCATGACTATATAGTTATCAACAGCTGGCAATAGACTGAGGACTTATGGATATGATGAAATAGAGCTATACATAGATGGAATAAATTTCAGAACAGTCTGTCATATTTTGATTATATTCCTCTGATTATTAATGAATTCTAGGTCAGCTGGTGTAATTTATAACAACATTGACTTTGGGGTGGGTAAATCATCATCTTCTCCACTGAAGATCTACCCTGTCTTTTAGAAACCTGTGGGTTTGGTTGAAGTCTGGAACTGAAATTTAGAATACCGTACTCTCACCTTGAAACCAAGTCAGATTTTTAACAGTAGTAGTCCAGGGACATACTAGAGAACATAACTAGCTCTAAAGGCAGGTCTATAGTAGAGCCCAGAGTGACTCTGCCACCAGTGGAACGATTTCAGAGTTGATTTAGTGGGTCTAGTAAAGACCTGCCAACTCTACTACAGATCGTTCTCCAGAGTCCACTTGACCCCTGTACTCTACCCGAGGAGAAGAGTAAGGTAAGTTGATGGGAGGGTTTTGTGAAGCCAATAGTTAAATTCTCTATTGTTGACATGTTTTCTTCCAAGAAGATGGAACACTCACTGAAGTGTTTGGCGTGGATATGTAATAAAGGAGGAGTTAATCTAGATCTTTTGCCATATAGAAAAACTGTTAATCTGTCAGCTGTTTTCCTAGGTGAGCACTTAGTCCCAGTCTATTGACAATTCTATTTGGTCAGAGCTGCAGGATGGGTGGGAGTTTGAGTCCTTCATTTTGCTCATTCTGCCATTCACATGCTTGAAATTTACTGAGTGATAAGCACTTAGCATTTATAAACAATAAATGTAAAGTGTATGTAGCCATATTTGGTTGTTTTTAAAAGGCACGAGGTGTGGAAGGAACATTATCTTCAGCTCCTAAAAAGGGACTCTCTTCTCTCTCCCCTCCCCCCCCCCCCCCAAAAAAAAAAGGCTTGTACTGTAAATTAACTTACGTTGGTTTAAAAGATTTCCCAACAGTGTTATGGCCTTATATTATCTTCCAGTAATATAAATAATTATGATCAAATAGCACATGTAGCTGAGGAGCTACTATTATGATAGCACTCTTCAACTGTCTAAAGAAATACTTCTAATTTCTTTATACAACATGTAAAGAGATTCCTTATGATTTTGTGATTTGAGTGGCAGCTAATATATTTTCTGTGGGTTTAAATATCTGTTTGCATACAGAGGACATGTACAATTGCCTGGAAGACTGTTTGCTTTGTGCGACCCTAGTATATTTATTGACATTTAACAGAAAAGTTTTAAAGAGGTTTTTATAATGAGTAGTATAAATAGAACCTCTATGTGAATAATCCTCTAACGAGTGTATTTCTTTTAGTAGCTGACTGTACAAGTGTGTCAAACTGTTAATCTATTTCTTTGTAAAATAGTACAATGGAATGCATAGATTTTTTTCCTGTAAAGTATTTTTTTAATAAACCTGATTTCATCCTTTATTTCAGTCTTCTTATATAAATTTCTTTAATTTAATATCAGTAACTCCTGTCTTATTTGCAGTTGCTCAGGTTTTCTATTCTAAACCATCCTCTTCCATAGATACCTCTGAATGCTTTCTGCAAAGATTAGTAACACTAGCACTATGAGAGGTTGATTCTTGTCCCTATGCCTCCTCTCACTTTCCCTTTTTATTTCCACTGGGTAGCGAGTGTTGCACTGTGAACAATCTGAAGCATGCTCTAAGTACAGGAAAACAAAGAAGGTTGAGAATTTGGTTTTTAAAAGCAGGAAACTGGGGGCTTGTGGTTGGGAATGCAGAAATAGTCCCAGTGAGACGTATAGGCAATCAGACAACATACCGTGTTTCCCCGAAAATAAGACGTACCCCAAAAATAAGACATACCTCCAGTTTTGCCTCCCGCATTAATATAAGGCATCCCCCCGAAAATAAGGCATCCCCCCGAAAATAAGGCGTCCCCCCCCCCCCCCAAGCTACCGGTGCCGTAAGGAGTCACCGTAGAGGCGGGCGCAGCTGCGCAGCTCACTGATTGGCCGCAGCACAGCCGGAGCTGTTCTTTAAATCGGAGAGCCCGCGCCGTCGCCAGGACAAGCTGCCGCCTGCTGCTCGCTTTGCCCTGACGGAGTCTGGCTGACTCACAGACTCACGCAGGGCCGGCGACAGGAATTTTGGGGCCCCGTACGGCAGATCGTATGGGGCCCCCTCCCCCAGTCTCCTGCCACCCGCGCCCCCTCTCCCCCCCCCCCCGTCTTGGAGCACTAACCTCACTAACCGCTCCTTCCGGGGGGCCGCAGCACCCTCCTGCCGGCAGGAGCAGGCAGCAAGTCTCACTGCCCCAGGCAGAGGCTCTCTGCTGCTGCACGTGGTGCAAGGAGGGGGAAGGAGGCTGCTTGCAGCCTGCACCGGCAGAGGGGGAGGGGCAGAGAGCCCCTGGCCACTGCCTCCCCCAACCCGGCTCCGAGTCGGACCCTCATCAGCCCCCTCCCCCCTCATCAAGAGTCAGGGGCAGCGGCAGGACAGCTCTCTGCTGCTGCCTCACATGCTGCAGGGGCGGGGGAAGGGGGCTGCTTGCCTAGGAGCAGTGAGGAGGGTGGCTACAGACAGCGCCCAGCCGCCCCCCCCCCCCCCCCACAACCAGCCCCTGACCCACCTGCTGGCTGCCCCCCGGCCCAGCTCAGAACAGTTCCCGGGGGTAAGCAGCTGGGGCCCTGGATCCCCAATCCACGGTGGGGCTGCACCCCTGCACCTGGAGCCGGGCCCCTGCACCCCTGACCCATTGCTTCCTCAGACCCTGCCCCCATGGGTCCAGTGGGGGGGGGAAGCCTCTACTTCCCCTCCCCATCCCCTCTACTTCCCCCCCCTCCAGTCCCCCCTCCCCCACTCCCCCTTCCCCCCATGTGTCCCGATATTTTTTTGTTGTCATCTGGTCACCCTAGTTTGTCTGGTTATGCTGGTTTATCTGATTATGCTGGTTATGTTTGTCTGGTTATGCTGGTTTGTGATGACAACTACTACCGTACCGTATACAGGTAGTAAACTTCCTTTTTTTTTGTTCAACAATAAATGTGTACTGTATTCTTCTTCATGGAAAAATAAGACATCCCCTGAAAATAAGACATAGCGCATCTTTGGGAGCAAAAATTAATATAAGACACTGTCTTATTTTCGGGGAAACAGGGTATGTAAGGACAAAAGACCGTTAAGGGGCTCTTTCTAGTAATGTCTGCTAAATGGTAGGTGTTATATCAGACTCTCAGAAGGGAATGGACACAGTCTGAGCAGTTAAAAAAACAGAACCTAAGCTACTCCAAAGCAGATAGTGACTAGTATAAAATGTGTAACTTCATATGGTCAAGAATCAATAGAAAACTAAAGCCTGCACTTACTGGAGCTCCTCCCTCGGAGGGGGAAAAGAGGAAACTGCCCTTGTATGCAACAGCGAGCACCCCTAAGGTGGGAAAGGTCTAGAGCAGGGCTCTCCAAACTGGATGAGAAAAGGGCCATATTAGATTTTTGAACGGGCAGCGCAAGCCCAAGCGACTGTGTGTGTGGGGGGGGGGGGGAGGGGAGGGGACATGCAAATCGTAAAAACACGACAGTGCCCTAAATTCTAAATGAGGGGGGGGGCGGGTCTGGCCCCTCAGGCCCTAGTTCCTGGGCCTGTGGTCCATCGTGCTCGAGGGAACTGACTGGCTATCCGCGGTCTGCGCCAGGCGGGGAACTAGGGGCGTGTCAGTCACGGGGGGAGGTGTAGGGGGCAAAGCAGCCGGCGGTAACTTGGTTTATCAGTTTGTTCCGCCTCCCTCAAGCGCACAAACTCAGAGCACCGGGGCGGGGGGGTTGGAAAAATGGGGGCCCGCGGGCCGCGTGCGCTGCAGAAGCACCCCCCTTCACCCGGGGGGGGGATACGAGCCCCCCTCCCCGCACTTGCTCTGGGCCAGGGCCCAACTAACCCCTCATCCACCGCTGCTCCTCGCGTCGGGCCGGGTGCACGTCGGCTGCCTCGCTCCCCGGGTGGGAGCCCGCGCGAACTCGAGCCAGGCTCACGGCGCGGTCCACACATGACGGCGCGCGAGCGGGGGGGGACCACAGGCCGCGGCTAACGCGCTCGGCCGGGCCAGGCCGGCGTGTTCCGCTCTCCCCGGCGCGCGGCCTGAGGGGGCAACGGCCGCTGGCCCCTCGCGCACTGCCCCGGCTGGTGATTGGTCACAGCGGGGGGGAGGGGAGGGGGTCGCGCGTCACTGCGGCCCTGGGGCGAGGGTGCGTTGGGCCCGCTCGGGGAGACAGCCTGGCTCAGCGTTCGGCTGATGCTGTCTGCGCCCTGCCGTTCGGGGACGGCCACGCGCAAGCCAGGCAGCGCCAGTCGAGTGCCGTTGTCCCAATCAGGGCTCGCGCTCGCCCAGCTCCGCCGGACGCTGTCTCCATGGTAACGGTCAGCGCCGGAGGCCACAGCTGGGCTGGGGGGGTAAGAGGGCGCCGCAGGGGGGGGGGGGAGGTTAGCCTGGAGCCGGACCCTCCCTTTGGGGCGGGGCTGGGAAGCGATGGGCGGGGGCAGCCGGCCAGGTGCGGCGGGCGGTTGATGGGGGAGGCGGGGCGGCGGTTGGCCGGGGGGGGGGTCGCCCCCCCTTTGGAGACGCGGGTCTGGGCCGCGGTGCGGAGCGGTCTCTGCCCGCCCCGGGGATGGCTCCGGAGCCAGGTGCAGCCGCGTCTCTGCGCGCCCGGCCCGCTCCGCTCCGCCAGCCGGGGCGCGGCGTGTTTGAGGGCAGCGCGCGGCCTTGTTCCCGTCCAGGTCCCCCGTCCGGCGGCGGCTGAGGAGCCGGATGGCCGCACGCGGCAGAGATGCCATCGCCTGGTACCAGAAGAAGGTCAGTCGTAGGGCAAAGCGCTGCCCCCCCCCCCCCCGCCCGGTGCTGGGCATCCGCTGGGGGTCTTGGGCCAATCCCCCCCCCGCTTCCGTGTCTCCCCCCGTCAGCGGGGCGGGGCGCTGGGGCTATTAATGGGGGGGGGCGGCTATAGGAGCCCAACGCGGCCTTGGGGGGGGGGGGGGGGTTGGTTCATGTGTCCGGCTCAACGATCGCTTGAGAACAATACCGAGCAGGCCGCATTGTCTCTTCAATTTCCCACTCAAAACCAAGCGTCGGCCTTGTGCAGTTAGTGTGAAGTGAGAGTTGAGACCCCCGTGAGGTATGTACTGGGGGGCGGTTTGGCAGGGCTCAGACTCTTGTGTGGGTGAGATTATATATATATATCTCACACCCACACCCCCCTACCTTGCATCCCACGAAGTGGGTATTAGCCCACGAAAGCTTATGCTCCAAAACTTTATAGTTAGTCTTTAAGGTGCCACAGGACTTTGTTACATCTGCTATTCCAGACTGACACGGCTACCTCTCTGATTCTGAAATGAACAGGTATAGAAGTAGCCTATCCTCCTAACTTGTAAATTACACATGCTGCTACTGTATGGAGTTTACCTTGTAAATTACACATGCTGCTACTGTATGTAATTTACCTTGCAAATTACACATGCTGTTACTGTATGTAGTTTACCTTACCTTTATTAGGTGTTTGCCAGATTTTTTTCTTAATTGTGATTAGTGTCAAGCTCTATTTGACCAGAAATTAATAGTTCAAAATGCACAAAGCATTTAAATTTTTAGTAAATAAAACTACCTTAAGTTTTCTGGGTACTGATTTTAAAAAAAATCTAAACAGGTCTTGAGTTTATAACTAGCTGAGTTAAGATATGTGAACTGATTGAGGTACACTAGTTATAAAATCCTGAGCTGCATGGTGACCAGAACTATTCTCCCACACCTAGGTTTATTTGTAAATTGGAAGAGGAAAACAAGCTTTCTTGCCTTTTCAACTCTAAATGATTGTCACATCATTAAACTGAACTAACAAAGTTAAGAAACCAAATAAACTGAAATGAAGGATCTGTGTGCCTGCAGAAGAGCCTTCTGCTGTCAAAAACTGGTTTAGTGCTTTGACTAGGCAAACTGCTGAAAATCACTAGTTGACGGTGGTACATATTTCCTACCAATATTTTTTAAAAAAAATTTATTCTTCACTAACACATTATGCTAACTTTAGGTCTTAACATAGGCTGTCATTTAAAGTTTAATTTTAAATTTACCTGTATTAAATTTTAAAAATTCAGGTTGTTTTAAATCAAATTTTATTGGCCCTGTTTTGGTTTGTTGTAAATTCAAGGCTTTTGTCATGTAAAGATTTTTTTTTTATTTTTTTTTTTTAGATTGGAGCCTATGACCAACAGATATGGGAAAAGTCTATAGAACAGACCGAGATGAAGGTAAGTTTTCTTTTAATTTGCTGTTTGTCCCATGCCATTTATTGGCTCCCTGTGATGTGGCTGCACCAGTTTGGCTTAAAGCAAATCCTAGAACCCATCCAATGAAAGGCATTGCATACCATAGATATATTTAGTGTACAGTACAACGTGTCTATAAGAGAAAAGGCAATCTGAACGTACTATTTTATGTACTGCCAAAAGTGCTAGGTATTTTATGGAACAATGAAAAGACCTAGTCGCTGCCCTGAAGAGCTGATCTATTTTCAGATATTATTCAATGACTGGTGGTAACTGCTGGGGTTTATTTATTCAGGGTACTACCACAACTCTAATTTAAACCCTACGTTCTTTTATTAAATAAAAAAAAACTGAATGGAATTTCTTATTTCTCAAAATATGTTTAATAAACAGTTTACTGCATCCAAACAGTTATAAGCATTTGATTAAGATGCTTACGAACTGGCTAAACCCGGGGCTGCTTAGACTTATATGGGTCAGCTCCAACTTGGTCAGGCAGGTATTGGCAAATGAACTCTTTTTAAAGAGTTTTTTTTATACCCTTTGGCAGTAATTGGCAATGACATCGCTTGTTAATCTAGCCTCCTGCAGCAACCCTCCAGTTTGTGAATTTGGGTCTTCCCCTTTTTCCAAGAGGTCACTACCCAAGCCTTCTGCTTGTTAGGGGTTTCCAGCTTTGGTCATTTCTTACCAGTAGTCCTGTTACAGCTCCCAGTTGAGTTCAGGTCTCTCCACTGCATCTCCTGAAGCTCCCTCAAGAAACTTTTGCTAATTCTTTCTTGCTGCTCATGTCTCAGAGTCTCAGGCAGCTGTTACCCATGCTTCCCATCTCTGGCTTGTCCAAGTGCCCTCTTTCAAGATTAACTGGGAGTCCGCTCACCAATCACAGGTGCACTGGCCTCTTTCCTCTTTCCCTGCAGGAAATGGAAGTAGTGGCTCTAACAATGGTTCCTGCAGGGTGCAGCTTTTGTTTTAAAATATTAAGTGAGAGCTAAAATAAACAAATATTACATAGGATCTTTGAGTGCTCTTCTGGAGACAAGTTTATTAGTCAAAGTATTGAATGAGGTTCCTGATGTTAGCACTGGAGATCATGGTTTCTGGAGAGATCAGAGTAAAGGGGATGCAGGCAGTCTTCTCTGTTCACAACAAACTAAGAATCCGTTGTTTTTAAATTTGCAGGGCTTCAAAAACAAACCCCAAAAAAAGGGCCACATACAGCCTGACCTGATAGATGTTGACTTAATCAGAGGTAGGTATCCTTTGCATAAAGCAGGAGTGTAGGTCACATTTAATCTAGGGGCATTTGATACAACCTCTCTTATTCAATGATGGGAGGAGGAGTATCTTACCTTTTACCTAGGTCTGACAAGTTAATACCACTGTTTGGTTTCTGAAAGGACAGCTATTTAGACCATGGGTCAGCAGTGCTAGAAGTTGGCATTAGAGGACACAGAAGTCCCAGAGTGAGACACCTGGAAGGAGGACTGAAGGCTTGCTGGAACCACAGCATGATCAGCTAAGGGCTGAGGTTGTAGAGGATGCCTAGGGGAGGAGGGGTAAAGGGTGGCCATTGTGGGTTTGCATTGTGGATGACTGCTTATATAAGCTAGAGGTAGTTGGGAATGGGTAAGTGGGCTCAGAGGAGGAGAAGGGGCTCATATGATTTTGGATTGAAGGAGCTGGTGAGTGGCTGAAGTGTGAGTTCTTTCCCTTTTTAAATTATACTGCATTTTAGAGGGAGTTTGGCCTTGGCTAGGAAAAAAGTTAAGTAAGGCTAAGATTTTATCAGTTATATTTAGTGCAAATCATGGGCAATAACCAAACATTACCGGAAGCCTGTGACCTGTTCCTGATTTTAGTTAAAAATCACTGAGAAAATAAGGAGGGAGGTGGGACCAGCACCCACTGTTGCTGGGGCTCCAGTGATAGCTGAGAGCAGAGCGCAGGGTTTCCCCTCTTGGTGGCTGGGAGCTGTGGGGTCCTCCCACAGTAGCAGCTGGGAGTTGCAGGGGAGCCCCTGCTTGTTGACATCTCCATCCCTGCTGCCTCACAGTTGAAGGAAAAATGTCATGGAGGTCTCTAGAAGTCAGGGATTCTGAGACATCCATGACCTCTGTTACAAAATCATATAACATACTTTTGTTGTAGTTTAGGCTAACTCCCATTTGAACTACCTATCCATTGTGTATTGTCAAGGCTCCACGTTTGCCAAAGCCAAGCCTGAAATCCCGTGGACATCACTAACTAGAAAGGGGATCGTGCGGGTTGTGTTTTTTCCATTATTCAGCCGTTGGTGGATACAGGTTACATCCCAGCGTATATTTATGTGGCTTCTGGTGCTTTACCTCATGCAAGGTAAGCACTGGAGGGTGCCATGCCATAATTTTATTTGTGGTTATGAAAAATGATATTCTTACTGTTCACTAATGCCATTTGCAATGATAAGGATGCAACGCTGAAGTTTGAGCATTATGTATGGACACTGCACAGTTTTCCATACAGCTTGCTTCTTGGGTTCCACCTTCTAATCTACCGCCAGGGTGCTTAAATGACAGTTGCATTTGATTCAGCAAAAGGGAGGAAGGATGGTCTTGTGGTTGAAGCAGTGGACCAGGGCTCATATAATTGAGAGAGATCTGGTTAAAATTTCTGTCTATTATTTCCTGTGTAAGTTTACACAAGTGATTTAATCCAGTGGCTCTCAACCTTTCCTAAACTACTGTACCTCTTTCAGGAGGCTGATTTGTCTTGTAAACCCCAAGTTTCACCTCACTTAAACTACTTACAAAATCAAATACTAAAATGTTACAGCACACTTACTGAAAAATTGCTTGCTTTTACCATATACATATCAAATAAATCAACAAATATTAATACAGTATTTAAGTTTCTATGTATGGATAAAGCAGGATAAAAAAGTCATCTGTATGAAATTTTAGTTTGTAGGGACTTACCTAGTGCTTTTTATGTAGTCCGTTGTAAAACTAGGCAAATATCTAGATGAGTTGATGTGCCCCCGGAAGACCTCTGTGTACCCCCAGGAGTACACATACCCCTGGCTGAGAACCACTAGTTTATGTTTCAGTTCACGTGTTAATGAATTTAGCCCCATTGTACAGATGAGGAATTGGGGGTGGGATGGGCAGCATTGTATAGGTATCTAGGTAAGACGGGATTAGCATTTGCAATACATTCTGTTGAAGCTGCTGCAGGCACCGTAGTTCAGGGAACTTTATTAGTTTATACTAAAAGATACGTTCTAAGTAATGGTTCTCAAACTTTAGTATTGGTGATCCCCTTTCAGATAGCAAGCGTGAGTGTGACCCTGCCCTTATAAATTAAAAACACTTTAGAATTTATAACTGTGTTAAATATATTTTAGAGGCAAAGCAGGGTTTGGGGTGGAGGCTGACAGCTTGTGACCTCCCCATATAAAAACCTCATGACCCCCAGTGTAGGGAATCCCTGTTTTAGCTCAACCAGGTGGTGTGGGTTTGATACAGGAATCAGTGGGTGAAATTCTCTGGCCTTTTACACCCAGAAGATGATCATAATGGTCCCTTTTGGATTTAAAATCTTTGAATTTAAGCAGCCTTTTACAGTTCTGGTCCCCATGGATTTTTTCCACACAATTCCAGGAATACTGATATCTAGTCCATCTCAAAAGGAGGCAAGGGAGTCCAATCCCAGAATGATCTTCAGGCTAGAAATGAGGCCACAGGGTGAGGGAAACTTACTTTGCAACCACACTTCCTAAACCTGTTCTGTGGATAAATTGCCTACCCTCCCTGCTTTGGCAAAGAACCTAGTTAGTGAAGGTGCTGTGTATCCTGACATGCAGCTAGCTCCTCTTTGTATCAGTCTAGCTTCTGTAATAGTCATTTTTTGAAGTAAGTTGGACCTGTATCCTCTGAAGATTGTAAATAGCTTTCTTAGACCGCATTCTGGCAGAGGAAAGTAATTTTTTGAAGCACACTTTTGATCCCTTTTGTGGTTTTCCATGGTTTGAATATACTTACAAATCACACTGAAATTCCTTCTTTCTTTGCAGAGTAGTAGTACCAGGGCCACATAAGAGGAGGATGGAGTTAGTATCTGCAAAAGCTTTTAAAATGAACAAAATTAATCATTGGGACAATAATAAAACCCGAGACATACCCCTTTCACCCTTGGGTAGGGAACTCCCAGTGTAGTTTTTGAATTTGATCCAATTTCTCCTTTTCAGTTATTGCAGTCATTTTGTATTTTATGATACCCATTGCGAGTGCAAGTGAAATCATTGGACCAATGTGCCTTATGCTACTGATGGGAACTGTTCACTGTCAGATCGTGTCCACCCAGATCAACAAACTCCCGGGAACCAATGGAAGCAGCAGTAAGAGGAGGAGGTGAGATGAAACTGTACCACATTACTCTGATTCCTACAAATGCACACAATTAGTGCTCTGTGTTACCCGACTGGATAAAGGTCTTGTGTGCTGCTATTTTAAGTAAATATATTATGTGACTGTAAAATGCAGGGAGATGATATGGACAACATGCTTGAGTGTGGATAGCCCACCTTTGTTTCCCCTTTCACAGCTTTCGTAAGTGCTGTCACTCAAGACGTTTGGCCAGGTTACATCCCCTTTATTCTATACTTGGCAGTTGGACAGTTCTTCTAATGGAACCTTGATAGTCCAGTTTCTTTCCGTGGCCAGTGGTGTGCGCTCCCAAACCACATCAGGCGTATGGCACTGGGAGCTTGACCAATGTTTTACACTTGCCTTAGTGGAGAGGTTTCTCATACACCCTCAGAGGGAGCAAAGGAGAACATGGGACAGGGATATTTCTTGTCCTTTTTTTGTTGCATGGGAGGAGACATTGACTGAGCAGTTTTAAATTAAATAAAAAAGAGCTGCAGTCTCAGTGCAGCCTTCCTGCTGAGAGAGCGCGAGCCTGTAACTACCACCCTTACAACATTTCCACACATGCAAGATAAACATACGGAAAAACAGTCTAATTTTCCACTTATTCTCCTCTGGGGACATGAGCATAATTCCTGCTGATGCTAGTAAAAATTACATGTGCATATTACATGTGCATATTGAGGGGGATTTGGTATGTCGTTTTTAGGTTGTAAAGATGCTTTGTTGTAAATTAAATTCTCTCCCCACTCCGTTTTTTAAATAGAAAATTACGCAAACCTATGGGTAGTGATGGGAGCAGAGATGCTGGCAGCTGGTCTTCCTCTGACAAAGCCAATAAAGGAGACAAGCAGTTGGAATCTACATCTATTATCAACAGTTTGTTTCGCATGCTCTTCCCCAGGAGGTGTGTATGCTGCACCAGGAGGGTGACAGTGTTAGTAATGGCAATGTACAAACAGCATTCAGAAAATAAACAGAATACTTACTTAATAAGTCACACATTCCAAAACTGCACAAGTTACAGCTGTTCTTAAATGAAATCCAAGTATCACTGCCATTGGAGGAAGTGTCTTATTAGGAGACTGTATATTTGTCATTCTGGATATGGGACAGTTTTTGGTAGCCTATTTTATAAACACAAATTGTGCAGTGTTAGAGGTTCTCTCTAGTCTGTGTGAGTGACCCTCCTAAGCATGTGTTCTCAATTCCCCCGGAGGTCCCATATTTAGTTACCTTGCGTTGCTCAGTTCAAAGTCAATTTACCCTTCGTTTAACCTGATCAGATCATTTTTAAAAGATTTTTTTAAGACATAAAACCACGGAATAGGAGGATGCACTGTTTGGGTTCATCCCTTTTTGGTTTTGTTTTTTAGCTGGAAACAAACTCTTCTGATTGTTAACCTCTGATCTAAGCTGCCACCTTTTGTTACTATTTTTAAAAGTACCTAAAAGTTTCTCCTTTAACTACTTTTTTTTTTTTAACTTAATTACTCCTGAATCCTGCCTTGCCCCTGGATTTAGAATCTGTAGGACATTTGGAAGCTGGCATTTGACAACAGAGTAGCTTTATGTTCCCTCTAAGACAGGCTGTGGAGTGCCTGAAATAGAGAATTCTGTAGCTTCTCAGCTATTGCTTAATACTGCACCAGGCAGGCAAGTGCCAGAGTAAATTGACATTATCCTTTCAAGAGCTTTACTCTGAAGTCAGAACGGTTCTGTTGTGTTTTGATTCCCCAGGTTAAGGAGGGTGAAATTGGTAGCTGATAAAGGGACTGAAACAGAAAGTGGCATTAAGCAGAGACTTTCCAGATCTGAATATAGGTTACTGCATTTCAAAGAGAGAGAGAGACTTTCAGACGGGGAGAAGAGTCGTCTGGTAAGATTGAAACATTATTGGAAAATGCCTTTCTGCATTGATTCTTCAGTCATGACTGACCTGGTGCTGGCACCTTAGTGTCAGATATAAATATCAACTCAATTTTAGCCTACAATAGAACACAAATATGCTAAACATGGGAACCTCTGGGAAGAATAAAGGAGGATTCTTTATACTGAAAACGCTTGTTTATTTGGATGGTCTTTAATTTAAAGGTTGGTTGGTTGGTTATGGAAATCCATTGCTGATTTAAAAACAAATAATTCAAAAAAGTCTACCATGTAAAACATCTGCCCTGCAAACAATTCAGTGCTTTTCTCCCAGGATGGCTGCGCACATCCGGGTAGCATTTCTGATGAGCTGTCAAGTGAGGAGGATGCTGAAGCCATGGCACAGAGGATTGTTACACGCAGAAGTGTAGAAGGGGCCTCCAGTGACAATAGCTATGAAGACAAGAATAGGAGACGTCGTACTGCTTCAAACCAGTCAGTTTCACAGGTAGTTCTGTTGGATTGCCTTAAGATTGCACAAAGTTTACTGTTACTGGCTGTCAACTAACGTTTCCTTTTTTATTTATGGCAGGTCAATCAAGCCATTAAAGGTACCAGAGAGTCCGACAGTGTGGTAGACTCGGAACTAGACTCAACAGGCTTTAGTCAGGTAGAAGTTCTAAAATACCAAAGACTTTTGCATCATTTAAGGTGGGCAAGTGGTACATCTGTTCAGATTTTTATACGGTGCTCATCACTGTAGTATCTGAATGCCTTCCAGTAGTACACTGAGTGTTTGACTACACGTCACTTGTTCTCTCATCCTCTGCCCATAGGGATAAATGTGTGCAGTGATGTCTTTTTTTGATAGGGTTTGTTTTGTTAAATATACCTGTTGCTATGTGTTGCACTTGGAACAGAAAGTGGTGAGGTTTGATGGTCCTTAGCTCCTTGAGGAGTTAATTCACAGTCTCTGATTAGCTTCTGAGAAGGTTGTGTTCCACAGACAGACTTTCCTCTTATTGTTCACACTTCCAGAGGAGGAAAGCTTCATTCCAGAGTTTAAGCAGTCTTCTAGGAATCCTGGGCTGTCACACTATGCGGTCTTGGTTTCCCACTGGTCGTTCTCCTGTTGATACTTTTATATAGCCCCGTCTTATGGTCAGATCCTCAAAAAAATTAAATTCTGTGAGCATTCATATATAATACTCCCTGCTTGTGGACCATAATAGACTACATCACAAAAGAAATGTATGAGATTTGTTTCTAATGCAAAGCGCTTTCATTTGACCCCATTGTCTACTTCCTGCATAGTCTGAAAGGCATTGTGGTTGCTGCAGTACCAAGGGAGACAGGCTAAATGTGTCTTAGACAACTGGCCAATAATTCAGAATTACCACCAGGCAGACTCCCTCAACTGTGTATTTGGGATTATAGTCTTTCCAGGTTGTAAAGCAGGGAAGAATTTAGATGAAGATTCTGTGTCCTTCAGGTAAGAGCTGATGTTTTGTTAAGAGCTTTGTAAATGACACCATTTTAAAAAACCTCCATAATTTTGGTACCTTTTCAATGCTTTTGAATTTTGAACTTAACATTCAAGATACTAAATTCTTCTGGCAGCAGCATGCTGAGAGGCCTCAAAACTATTCATTAGAGACTTGGCTATTGGAAGGATAATATTGTACTGGAGTAAACAGGCATCATTCTAAAAAAATCTATTTTTCATAGAAATCAAGAAATAAGTTTCCTCTCCAGATGTTCTAGCCCTTTATGTTCTAGCTCGTCATCGTGGCTTGAGGTTGGCTTGGCTTGACCAAGTGTTTGTGAACATACTACCTGAAGATTAAAAGATGATTTTGTTGTTGTTGAAGGCTCAGTATGGAGAAATTCCTTTCATAAACTTCCGTTTTCTTTAAAGGAATCAAGGTCTTGTTTTAGCGGTGGGTCCCGGAGCTGCAGTCTCTCTCGGAGAGACTCTGAAAGCACCCGCCATGACTCTGAGACAGAGGACATGCTCTGGGATGACCTGCTTCATGGGCCAGAGTGTCGTTCTTCCTACACCAGTGACAGCGAGGAAGGGAACGTAAAAGGAAGTAAACGGGACCTGAAAGAGGATGTTTTCCAACAGGTCTGTTCAAGCACTTGCAATAAATGAGGAGCCTATGAAATTCTTTTGATGTAACTTGTACCCTCTAAAATAACACAAGAGGTAAATCCTGTAGTTGCAACTTATGCAAACACATTGCTAGAAGTTTACTTTTTTATTCATTTTGACCTGACAAAGCCATGGCCTAGTGTCTGTTTCCTCTGAGGATGGACACAGTTTAGTAGATGGACATTTCTGTAACATTCACTGATGAGCATAGATAATCTTGCTTAGAATTTATAAAAAGTTTCCATCAGTACCTGGACTGTGGTTGGCTGTCAAAGTTAAATGTGTACTTGCAGTGTATTGACAAGTACTTGGGGTGCAGGAGGGAATGCAGACTCTGAGGGAGTTTGGGTGCAGGAGGGGGCTCCAGACAGGGCAGAGTGTTGGGGTACAGGGTGCTGGCTCTGGGAGGGGTCTCAGGGCTATGGTTTGGGGTGCTGGCTCCAGGACGGGGCAGGGGAGTTGGGGTCCGGCCTGCCATCGGGCAACACTTACCTCCAGCAGCTTCCAGTGAGCGGCGCAGTGTGGCTGCCACTAACGCAGACTCCCTGCCTACCTTGGCCCCAGTGCTACTCCAGGAAAGCGCCATGTCCCTGCGGCCCTGGGGGGTGGGGTGGCATGTGGCTCTGCATGCTGCCCCTCTGCAATCACTCCCCCAGCTTCCTTTGGCCAGAGCCCCCTATTCCCGGCCAATGGGAGCTGCTTACAGGCAGGAGCAACGTGGGGAGGGAGACCCTTGCTTCCTGCAGGGCGACATTAGTTGCTTCTAGGACTAGTGTTGGACTAGGCCAGGCAGAAAGCCAGTCTTAGTGGTAGCCTCGCTGTGCAGCCGGAGATCCTCTGCGATCGACTGGTTGGTAACCACTGCTATAAGGCCATTGTAGAAAAAATATTTTCTTTGCATCAGTCTTCACGGCTGAGGATGTGAGGGAGATTCCCAAATGTGAGCCACTCTTTTTAGGTGACAAATCTGAAGAACTGTCCCAGAGTGTGGTGTCATTAAAAAAGGTTTTGGAACAAATGGATAAATTAAACAGCAATAAGTCACCATGACCAGATATTCACACACAAGAGTTCTGAAGGAACTCAATGTGAAATTGCAGAACTACTCTAACACATCTGGCACAGCAGCTGATTTAAATGATACCTAGAGAATAGCTAATATAATGGCAATTTTTAAAAATTGGCTCTAGAGACAATTACAGGCCAATAAGCCTAATCTTATTACCAGGCAAATTGTTCAAAAGTATCAAAAACAACAGAATTCTCAGACAAGACACAGATGAATAGAATTGGTTAGGAGACTGTGTCGAAATGGGTTTCTTAAAGGAATCATGCCTCACAAATTTACTAAAATTCTCTGAGTGGCTCAACAAGAATGTGGACAGAGATGATCAGTGGATATAGTGTACTTTGACTTTCAGAAACCTTTGACAGGGTCCCTCACCAGAGGCTTTTAAGCGGAGTAAGCTGTCATGGGATAAGAGGGAAGATCCTCTCTTGGGGCCTCTCTTGGGACCAGTATTTAACCATTCATAAATAATCTGGAAAAAGGGTACAACTTGCAGATGATATAAAACTTCAAGACAAGTCCAAAGCAGACTGCAGAGTTAAAAAGATCTCACAAAACTGAATGACTGGGTAACAAAATGGCAGAAATTCTGTGTTGATAAATGCAAAGTAATGCACATTAGAAAATATCCCATCTATACATATAAAATGAGGGGGGGGGGTCTAAATTAGCTATTACCACTCAAGAAAAAGATCTTGGAGTCATTGTGGACAGTTCTGAGAACATAGACTCATAAGAACATAAGAACGGCCATACTGGGTCAGACCAAAGGTCCATCTAGCCCAGCATCCTGTCTACCGACAGTGGCCAATGCCAGGTGCCCCGGAGTGAGTGAACCTAACAGGTATGATCGAGCGATCTCTCTCCTGCCATCCATCACCCCCCTCTGACAGACAGAGGCTAGGGACACCATTCATTACCCATCCCGGCTAATAGCCATTTATGGACTTAGCCTCCATGAATTTATCCAGCTCTCTTTTAAACCCTGTTATAGTCCTAGCCTTCACAGCCTCCTCAGGTAAGGAGTTCCACAGGTTGACTGTGCGCTGTGTGAAGAAGAACTTCCTTTTATTTGTTTTAAACCTGCTGCACGCCAATTTCATTGAATGGCCCCTAGTTCTTCTATTTTGGGAACAAGTAAATAACTTTTCCTTATTCACTTCCTCCACTCCACTCATAATTTTATATACCTCTATCATATCCCCCCGTAGTCTCCTCTTTTCCAAGCTAAAAAGTCCTAGCCTCCTTAATCTCTCTTCATATGGGACCCGTTCCAAACCCCTGATCATTTTAGTTGCCCTTCTCTGAACCTTTTCTAGTGCCAGTATATCCTTTTTGAGATGAGGAGACCACATTTGTACGCAGTATTCAAGATGTGGGCGCACCATGGATTTGTATAAGGGCAATAAGATATTCTCCGACTTATTCTCTATCCCTTTTTTAATGTGCACTCAATGTGCAGTGGCAAGCAAAAAAGCAAACAACATTGGGAATCATTAAGAAAGGGATCGATAAGACAGAAAATACCATATTGCCTCTGTATAAATTCATTGTATGCCCACATCTTGAATACTACATGCAAATCTGGTCACCCCATCTCAAAGATGTATATTGGAATTGTAAAAGGGCAAAAAATGATTAGGAGGATGGAATAGCTTCCCTATGAGGAGAGAATAATAAGACTTTACATCTTGGAAATGAGACTACTCCACACCAGCCATAATACAAGAACTTGAGGTCACCAAATGAAGTTAATAGGCAGCAGTTTAAAACAAAAAAGGAAGCATTTCTTTACACAACGCTCAGTCAACCTGTGGAACTCTTTGTCAGAGGATGCTGTTAAGGGCAAGACTGTAACAGGGTTAAAAAAAAAGAACTTGATAAATTCTCAGGTAGGTCCATCACTGGCTATTAGGTTAGGGACACCACTCCTGCCTGT
Source organism: Sternotherus odoratus (assembly GCA_032164245.1). Taxonomy (NCBI): domain Eukaryota; kingdom Metazoa; phylum Chordata; order Testudines; family Kinosternidae; genus Sternotherus; species Sternotherus odoratus. Next base: position 13,859,027 of record JAVMKO010000022.1, on the reverse strand, counting down.
CCTGGCTGTTTGCCAGAAGCTGGGAAGGGGCAACAGGCAATAATAGATCACTTGACTACCTGTTCTGTTCAGTCCCTCTAGGTCACCTGGTGTTGGCCACTATCCAAAGACTGGATACTGGGCTAAATGGGTCTTTGGTCTGACCCAGTGTGGCCATTATGTTCAGAGTCAAGATCAGGGCCTTGTGCTGGATGCTGTTGGATATACACGCAGACAGTTTTTCCTTGAACAGCTTATAGTTTCAATGTTGAAATTTAAAACTATATTCAAACACTTTCAATAAAAATGCTGCCTATTTTGAAACTACAGATAGAATGTTTTCAGTATGTTTGATCAGTGTTGCCTTTTCTTCTCCAGAACCATTTGTTCTGGCTTCAGAATACAAGCCCTGCATCTGCAAAAGTAAGTGCCCTGATCTGGGAAGGAAGTGAGTGCAAGAAGGTGGACATGTCTGTGCTGGAGATCAGCGGGATTATCATGAGCAGAGTAAGGAGATTCCTCTCCCCCTTTCCCCATTCTAAGGCTATGTCTACACTAAAAGTTGTCTACTTATGTTAGTTTGATTTAGAGCCACAGCAATAAATTACTGCCGTTTTTCATGTCCTCACTACCCTCCTGTCAGCGGTGTCTCCTCGCCAAGCTCTCAGCTCTGCACACCCTGTGAAGCAACCTCCCTGCAGAGTGGGGAGCTGAGAGCCAGGTGGGAGCTCTGTAGGGGGGCCACAGTCCAGGCTCTCCATGCTGGGACTTTGCAGACGATATAAAAGTCATCATCAAAGCAGTGCTGACAGTTGGAGCTGGGGCTAACAGCTGGAACACCCCCCCACCCCCCCTCCTGCTCCAAACAGGAACCCCACCAGCAGTAACATTGACATTGTCAGTTTCATGGACCTGACTGTCAGCCACCCTGACAGACAAAAGATAATGCAAGTAAATGTCTATACAGACAGTGCCTTGCCCAAACTACATCAGCCTAGGCCTAAAGCATCCCGTCGAGGTGGATACTAGGTTGGCGTAGCAGGGAAGTTACAGCAGCAGGAGGAATGCTGTGGTGCGTACGCTTACATAATTTGGTTGATATAAATTGCTTTACATAAACATAATGTAGACATGCCCTAAATTGTGATGCATCTATAAACTTTACAAGTCCAAGTACCTTTTATTAAAGATGGCCCTAAATATTCTTAACTAGTAGCTGCAGAGATTTAAGAAAATGCATTAATTCAAAGCCAAGGGTAGGACTCCTGGTCTAAGAATAACAGTAAAATACCTAGCTCCTACACAGTGCCTTTCATCAGTAGATGCTTTCTTCATGTTGACATCATCCCATTCTGAGCAACAGGGAGCTGGAAGCTTTGGGTGCAATTAAAATTAGTGGCTCATGGCTGCTCTATTTTGGTCAGTCTTCCACCTTACTTTGAAGTGAGATTCTTACTTAAGGTAGGTGAGATGGCCATGGAGAAGGGGAGAGGGACGTGTCATTGTAGGGGGGAGGAAGTGATGTCATAATATAGAATCATTTTATGCCACACTTTTGGTTTTTCACTTTTACACTGTAGCTTCTTCTATTATATTTTCTGGTTTAATCTGGCTCATTTGCTGTGTACCAAGTTTAGTGAGTGGTAAAGTTCAGCCATTCCACACTTCATCTTATCTTGCAGCCATTCCAAATACTGTTTCTTTAAACATGTCCAGTGAAGCAGGGTATGTATGTACTTACACATACAGGTTTCCTCATGGAGTTTAATGAATTGGAGGATTTTCCCTATTGGTGTTTAACGTTGTGCTTACAGTAATTTAAAAAAATCATATTTGCCTTTTCTCCAGGTTAATGCCTATCAGCAGGGAGTAGGCTATCAGATGCTGGGAAACGTCGTCACCATTGCGTTAGCATGTCTTCCTTTCCTCTACCGGCTCTTCCATACAAAGAATCTTGAACAGCTGCAATCTGTTTCAGTGAAGGAACTTTTGAATATCTTTTGTGGGGCTCCTACCATCACCCCTGTCATTGTATTGGCTGTGATAAACTTCTTTGAGCGTCTCTGCCTGACTTGGATGTTTTTCTTTATGATGTGTGTTGCTGAGAGAACATACAAGCAGGTTTGTCTAAATGTGCTGAGTTATCTTTCATGAACATGTACATTTCTATTGCAACATTCAAGCTGCTGTCATTGCTTCCTCTCTTAAAGCAGCTGCGGAGACATGTGTTTGCGAGCAGTAAGACACTGTGGGGAATGCTGGGATCTCTTTATACCTGAGGTGCTGTGGAAGGTCTCCCTCTTCCCCTGAGAGATGCAATGAGTAACTTCCACCATGAATTAGTCTTTAAAGCTTGCTATTTTTTTCTCCATATGGCTGAAAGGAAATTAACTCTTAGGTACTTGCTATCTTATAAGTCCAAGGCAAATTGGAGCAATCTAGGAAAAGTTATTAGCTGTAACCTGTACCGTGAAGCCTACAGTTGAGAGACTTATCTTAGAATGAGAAAAAAGTGTCCACTAGGAAATAATGATTGTGACCCCAAGGTGGAAGACTACAGCTCCCTGGCTGGACTTTATTGGCCTAAAGACACATCCTCTGATGGGCACAGGTCATAAGGATATATATTTATCCGATCCTTCCACAGGGAACGTGGCTAATGGTTTTGCCAGTTTTGCTACTGTTGCTATAGATGTGGTATACTGGGATGATTGGTATCCTTTAATAAATGAGATAGATACTAAAGCTGTCATGGTTTCGTTTTGTACAGGAATGTTATTCCTACCCTTGGCAAGCACAAATAACTTGTTTCGCAACTAATGTACATATTAAGCACCATATGGATGCTAACATTAGACTATATCAATGTGGATTTTCTTTACTTACGCACTTTTCTTTGCAGCGGTTTTTGTTTGCCAAACTTTTTAGTCACATAACATCTGCCCGGAAAGCCAGGAAGTATGAAATCCCCCACTTCAGACTCAAGAAGGTGGAGAATATTAAAATTTGGTTATCATTGCGCTCCTATCTAAAGGTAAGTCGTGATCCAAAGACTGCAAATATATATTTAAATGTCAACAGACTAATACAAATGGTGTAAACAAAGTTGGTGGACAGTTGCAGGTGGACTTCAGCTGCTGCAGAAGCTGGAGTTCAGGATACTATAATTTTTTTCCTGGGTAGCTGAAAACTGTTGCTATATTTGTGCTATCTTTTACTGAAATTCTAAAGGTTTCCCCGATCTGATTAAACATTTTTGTTTCCACAGAGGAGAGGGCCCCAGCGTTCTGTGGATGTAGTTGTGTCTTCAGTCTTTTTATTAGCTCTATCAATTGCTTTCATATGCTGTGCACAGGTGAGACATTTATATTCTGTGAGCAAGAAAAAGCCAGTGGAAAAATTCTTCTCAAGTATATCTGAACTGCTTTGGAGATGGATTTTAGTCCTTGCGTAGATTTTGGAGAGGCTTTTTTCCCCTTTTGTAGATAAGCATAGTTAGCAACAGTTTGCAGAATGGTTTCATTGTGCTGTAGATGAATACTTATGCTTTCTCTAGGTAATTGCCCATCTCAACTTTGGCTTTGCATTGTGTAGTAATGTTGGGATCCAATTTTATGTGCTGAGGGAAAGACTCATCCAACGAGTTCCTTTAGCAATCAAAATTAATTTATATGGGGTAGCACTCTTCAGAGTATCTAGCTATCAGATGGTAGGGATAAAGAGAATGAATATTAATTCATTAATCAGGCTAAGACAAGACTGGTCTCATTTCACTTTAATTACTGACCTACTTTTATTCATGTATTTGGGGGGGTGAATTGCTTTGGCTGATAGATGTTATGATGGTCACAGGCCAAAGCTGCTTCTAGGTGTTAAATGGAAAAGTGTTGATGGGAGGTGAATAGGAACATTTCAATCTATTTGCCACTTTTGTTGTTTTGTTTAATATAGGTTTTAAAGGGGCACAAAACATTCCTGAATGCAGCTTACAACTGGGAATTCCTCATCTGGGAAACAGCCTTGCTCCTTTTTCTACTGCGCCTGGCTTCATTGGGCTCTGAAACCAACAAAAAATATAGTAATATTTCAATCCTGCTCACTGAACAGGTATCTCAGCTGCAGCTCACCCTCCTGTGGGCTTACTATTTTCTAGTATGAATGTGCTCTTTGCAGTTCAAATGAACTCCTCCCTCATTTCAGCTTCGTGCCTTTTTTAAGACCCCCTCCCTTTCCATTTTTATTTGTTCATAATAGAGTAGCAGCTGCTACAGCAGGCTTAAAGGAAAAAAGCCAGTTATCCAGCCCAAATTCTAAATGGTTTTCATTTTGGGTTGATGACTGGGGCCAAGAAGAACCCTGTCACTCTGGGGAAAAATTTGATGTTTGTTAATCTGTTACTGCTGCACTTGAAAACTACAAGTAAGCACCATTCCATGGGCAGGGTAGTGACTTCTGCATAGGTCTGCATAACTGACTGTGGAATCTGTGCTGTAAACACAGCTATGACTTGGGTGAAGTGTTTGGATGTCAAATCTGCTCTAAAATACCTGTTTCTGTCACAGATCAATTTATACCTAAAGATGGAAAAGAAGCCAAACAAGAAAGAACAGCTGTCTCTAGTAAACAATGTTTTAAAACTGTCTACAAAACTACTGAAGGTCAGTTCCTAGCCTTTTATGTTGCCTACCAAACTAGTCACTAGTGACCTGAGACTAGTGCCTGACATGCTGTTCTTTGCTTGTATTCTCATCTGCTTTCTTGTATTCTCATCTGCTCTCTGCCTTCGTGTCCCTCATCCCAGAGAGCTTACTGGCTGTCTTTGTACAGTGCCTAGCACAATGGGGTTGTCCATGACAGAGGTGCTGGGTGATACCCATAGTAATGTGGATAAGAATAGGGATGGGGGAAGTGAAGAACTAGCTTGTTATTCCAGTTGTACTGTCTTGTTTCCTCATTCTCCCTCAGCAGAATTTTAGGATTCTAATGTACCCAATGGATTTTGCAATATCTGGTTGGGGTATAGCAGGCTATCAGAGTAATTGGAAATGTGGGTGACTACAACTGGGTCCAGGTGTAACTTCCATTTTCTCATTACAGGAGTTAGACACGCCATTTAGACTCTATGGCCTAACTATGAACCCTTTAATCTACAACATCACACGAGTTGTGATCCTGTCTGCCATCTCAGGTGCTATAAGTGATCTTCTTGGATTCAACATCAGAGTAAGTGCAGCTGCCATTTGAGATGGCAAGGAGCATGTTCTAGTAGACTGGTACCTAACTGACTTACAGCAGACCTAGGTCTAATTCTGGTTTTGCCACTAACTTGCTGTGATTAGCACAACTGCTTCACCTGTTTTCCCCCCTCTTATTTGTGTTTTGGGACAAACCCACTCATGTGTTAGGACAGCAGGAATGGGGAGTAAATAAATTTAGATAAGCGCACAAGCAGGTTTTTGGGCTGTAGTACAGTCCTATAGATACAGGTTTTTGCTGCCTCAGAAGCAGAGCTGCACTAATTTATTAGCATGCCTAAACCATTATGTAGCAATATGCATTTTATCTCAGTCTTTTAAAGACTAGCAGCTGCATGTTACATTTTTTTACAATGGCTGTAATTTATTCAAGAGAGTTCTTGTTTTGCTTTTTTATTTAAAGTCTCTCTCAGATGTATACTAATTCCTAACCTCTATTTGCAGTTATGGAAAATCAAACCATGAACTGGCCAACTCTCAAGGCTCAGCCCTCCATGCTATGAGGATTATCAAACCATCAGGAGGACACTGGATAGAAGCAAGACATTGGCTTGAGGCAGAGGTGGTCCTAAATTTTGGCATTTCTTACACATTTCCTTTGTGTTTCAAAGATGTTTTCTCACATTGCTTAGTTTCAGAGCCTACAGAATAAACTAGTTTAACTTGTGAGGGCAGCCCAAGACTTGCACACTAAGTAAACAAAACTTGATTTGTCCATCAGCAGAGTGATACTGTTCTAAGGGCATTTCCCTAATAAGTAGGGGCTAAAATATGCAGCAACCACACAACAGTAGGAAAATGATATGGGATTCTGTATACAACAGCTTGTGTGCATGGCCCTGTTAAAGCCTATTTCTGTATGGATAAAGCGCCAACCTGCTGCTGTAAATTGTTACACAACTAACTTACTACGTCAGTTTCTCCATTTCCCCTCTGTTAATGTGAGACCTTCATTTCACTGCAGTAAGTCAGTACTAGGACTCCCAATTACTGCTTTAAGATATGAATAAGCTCTTCATTTGTTAAAATAGGGCATTAAGGCCTTGACAAGAGGACTCACTTTCCTAATAACTGTCCAGCCTAAATTTATTACAGCTGAGCAGAACATTCCAGGTGCTAGATGGTTAGGGGTAGATTTTAAAATTCTGCTATCTGTGCCTTTTTAGTTTACATATTAGAGAAGATCCCTGCTCCTCTTTCAATCAGCTGCATCTTCCTCCAGTGCCCCACTTGATAGACAGGTGGATGAGTGTAGTGGCTTCAAGTAAAGAAACATTAATTTAAGTGCCTTTAGGCTAGAGAGGCCAAGTCTCTGTTATTTATTCTGTGAAAACTGCAGCCTTTCATGAAAAGTCAGTCCACCCAAGACAAATATTGCCTCCAAAGGCCCTTGGTAGTTAAACTTTCAGTTGCATAGCAACACTAAAGCCACTTTGCTGCACACACCAGGAAAGATGAGAGTTTTCATATAATTAAGTGTTCTTCAAACAACTCATTGACTGATAAGCCCTAATAGAACAAGCAAAGCATTCTCCACCAGAGAATATGGTAACACTTGTTCTCTAACAGCTCAATCTATAAAGCACCATCCATGTCTAAACACTTTCCACAATGCTGGTAGCAATTAGAAAACTGAATAGTGTAACATTTACACAATACTTAAATCTGACGTTTTGAGGACATAGGTCAATAGGGCTGTTAAAGAATTCTGGAAAATATTAATATTTTCTACTTCTATAGTGCCTTTACTACTTACCTGTGTTAGAAAGGTTTCAGAAATGTGGTAAAAGTGGAAGAACAGAAGATTCCCCTGTTCTAATGCACAGCCTCCTAAAAGCATTGCTGCCTTTTATGCAACACTACTGATACAGCACCTTGGACAAAGTAAATGGCACTTGGGGGAAATGATTGACTGTGAAAACCAGGTGAGGAAGGAATGTGATAACCTCCCCTTAGTATGAGAGTCTACAAACAGTACGAGGAAAGAATCTAAAGCCACTTCCCTAGGAGAAATGATTATGCTGTAAGTGCAGCTTGTTTTCTCCTTAGGCTGGTGACTTTGCTAGTTTCTAATTAAGAAATAGTAAGTCAGTCATAGGACTAATAGTCTGAGAGAAGGATACCTTTAACTCCACCTCACACCATAAAGGGACAATGACATAGGTCATTTTTTGTAGTAAATTGTTTATGCAAACCTATTTTCTGTACAATGGAAAGTTGTAAAAAGTGACATTTAAAATACAAATAAACCCATGGACGCAAACTCCACCAAACAGCTGGTACTATATTTTGCAGGACTACAGCTGAGTATGTGTTACTTGAAAAGGGAGGCAAGTGAATTTTCAGATGAGAAATGCAATTTATCACTGGAAAATATGGATATTTATGTGTAACTTGGGGGCTGTATATTTAGCTAAAAGACAGTTTTAATGCAGACCACATAATTGTAAAATGTGTCTACAGCTAACATTTAACAGTGCAAGGATGAACAGGCTGTGAATGGGAGTTTCTTTTTAATATATCTATATAAAAAATAATGAGCGATTTACAGGTCTCTAGTCAACCTCAGAAGTGTGTATATATATAAAGGTGCTGTACAATATATAAACATTTACATCCAGTACATCCATATGTTTCTTAGCATTCCAAGGCCACATTGCTAAGTCATCTTATACAGTAAGTACAGGTACAAGTTCTCTGGAAAAGACTCACAAACAGAGGACACCAAAGCAGGTCACAATGTTAACAATTAGAAAACAGCATTTGGATGGATGGGTACTTGCTGATAGTTGACAATTTCAATGGTGCTAATTCATCTTAGTATTAAATTTCTGAATTTGGTGGCATTCTCAATGGTTAGAACAAGTGCATACAACTCTTACTTAAAAGAGGATCCCACAGGTTTATCAACCAAGAATACAGGATTAATATCTACATAGGCTAACTCAAATATTTTCACAGTCAAACTTTATGATATTGAGGTTTTGTACACTTGCTACAACAAATTGATGGATTCATAAAATGTGAAGCAGCAGAGGACAGTTCAGATGTGCTTTCAAATCTGTTTAGTTTAGAACTGTTCATTTAAGCTTGCTGCTGAGTAATTGCCTATTTTGAAAGTTTCTAGCTTCAAGTCAGAACTGATTTTTAAGCTTAGTGAGGCTATAATCAACTTAGCAGCTATTCAGTTATTTTTAATGAGCAAGTCAGATTAGTTTAACACAAGGGTCTAGCAATTGATCTTGACTTTCCTTACCTTTCTCCTCTGCTTTTGCGAACTATTACTGTTTTTTATTTGCGGTCATTGAAAACCTAGCACAGGTCAGGAAATCAAATCCATTAGTTGAGTAAATCAATCCATGAAATTTCTGCAGACTGCTATTCCTACAGTTAATTACATAACTGATAAAAAAAAATATCTTGTTAACATTCCTCAATGTTATTTAAATACATATTAAAGCCCAAACAATAGATATTCAATCTCATGTACCCAGTATGTCATCTATTTCTCACTCCATCAAAAGCAATTACACACGAATAACACACAGGAGGCACAGGTAAGAGGGATTTTAAGAAGCTGTTGGTGGTTGGTTCTGAGTTTGCAGCAGCATGATTTGCTGTTTCAAATACTGCTTTTACATATCCATTTTTAGTTTTACAGGTAAAGATGGGACATTTCCAAGTGTTTTTAAAACCTACAGTTTGTGGTGCTTTGAGGGAGGTTGAAAGCATAGCACCAAGTCCATTCCTTATTTCCAAAAACTGACAATGTAAAACCATGGCCCCACTGAAGCCAATGGGTGGTTTTGCTAATACGTTAATAGGGCCAGGATTTCACCTGTCTTCAAAATGATGTTTGCAATATGTGTTTTGCAGATAGTAACTATAATTACCTTTAAAATAATGAAGCAAATTGAAATGTTTTGTTTTGCTAATAGAATGCAAAACTAACCCCATAGATCACCCCAAAATTTTCACATTCGCTATTAGGAACTTAAAGAAAAGAATCCAGTGGGGCAGTATCAGTGGCTCATTTGCTGCCCTGGAGTTGATAGAACCAGCACACTCACCTTCTTACTGAAGTTGTGAGAACTCGAATTATTCCCCTATATAAACATGCGACATGCCTTTGAGAAAATAGCTATTTTCAAACAAAATCTCGGCTTTGCTGTGTCGGGGGGAAAACATACGAGGAGGATTAAATTGATTGGCTACAGTAGATAACTTGGCACAAGAACAAGAAGTGAGTCATGATCACATTGGCAATACAGGTATTAAGAAAGTTTGTTCAGAAACTCACAATACTATCTGAGAGCCTTAGCAGTGCAATGTTGAGACAGCATCAGGACACCGCCTTCAAAAGGATGAGGGAACAGCAGCTTATGGAAGAGTTGCTTATAAGCAATCAGAAAGGTCCTTCATGCAGCTTAGTTAATTTAAGAACAAATCAAATGTACATTCCAGCCTCTGGAGTTAGTTTCTGAAAAATGACAACTTTGTGGAAAAAAGATGCTTTTAATTGACCACATTAGAAACCTGATTAAAACATGTTCTAAAATGTTTGTCAGTCAAACCCGTTTTTCAGTGACACCTGTTGCTTTTGTGACTTTACTTGCACTTGGTACCTTCCAAGGTCCAGGAGTTATTGGTGCTTTCTTGACTGGAGAGCCGCATTCAGGTCCTGAAATTCCAACATCTTTGGTTTCATCAGTTGGCTCCAAGTCTTTTTCTGTGTGGTCTTTGTTCGGAATAACTGGATCTTGTGTTTTGAGCCTACTTTTTTCCCCCTTGGAAAGCTGTGAAACATCAGAAAGACTTGCAGTATTGAAGCTGCTAGAACTTGGCTCTCCAGCACCATCGTCTTCATCTACTTTTTCCCTAGGCTCATTGGCCTTACTTAATGGAAGAGTCTTTTCATCTGCTCTTGGTTTTTTTCTCTCTTGAGACCATTTCTTATTCTTTCCAGCGATGTTCTGCTTTGTGTCTTGCTGTGTTACTCCTGATTTTTCAGTTCCATCTTTGAACCGCTCAATACTCTCAATATCACCACCAGAAGCTATTTTATCTTGAGTAACTAGTAACTTGTCGTTGTCCCCACTTTCTTTTTTGGGATGCTTTTGGGGACTGGCAGATCTGCCTTGGTTTCCTCTGGAAGTTTCTTTTAAATTGGCTTCTGAGTGTGTATTCCCACCTTTCCTGTGATGCTCCGACTGGTCTGAGAGATTGCTGTGTGTGTTTTGTCTCTCACCTCTTCTTGGACTGTGGAGCTCTGCTTGCTGCGATTCCTCAGATGTGCCCAATGTTTTTGGACTCTCAGATCTGTCTCTCCTAATGATGTCATCAGTTACTAAAGTTAAATTTTTCTTTGACAGTTTATACCCTAAACTGGTAGGCTGCTCCCATCTCTTCATATGCTTCTGGGTAGAAGACAGATGTTTCAACTCAGACTGGTTTTCAGATAAAGTGCTTTTCTTTTCAGGCACAGTGTTCTTAGCTTCTTCCAGTTTCTCAGGTATGTGAACATTTGCTACAGCTTCTTCCAGTGCTGGTAAATCGCATCCTGCAGACGTGGGTGATGGTGATTCTTCATCATATATTATAGTTGAGGATGATGGATTAAAGCTATCTTGATCACCTGGATGTGAAGCAGAATGGTTTGACAAAAAAAATCACTTGACCAACATTCACACAAACATTTATCTAAAATATCTAAATGTAATGAACTTACAAAATGTGATCTAAACACATCTTTTTAAACCAAACTTTTTTTACATTACATTAACATTAAACAAAACAGGTTTCCTCACTTTTCTGTGAGCAAAAAATTAAAGTTTACAGCTAACAACTTTTTTTTGAAAGCTACAGGCTAAGAATGCTGGTCAGATCGTTGCTGAGGCTGGTAAGGGCTTGTGTGGTTTGCATTAACAAAATGTGAAGGTTCAGCATAGCTGTAGGCCTCACTCCGCAGAATTAAAAAATCCCTATCCTACACAACTGCAATTGATGTCAAAAGAAAACTGAAAACAGGGAGGAGGTGAGATTACTATTTATAGTATTGTACTTAAAGAAAAAAGATGTGAATCACAAGACATGCAGATTTACCAAGTCTTTAAGGAAAGACCAAGAAAAGCACTGAAAGCCTTAATGTTGCTCAGGTTTCATGTAGGAGCACAAACTGGAAGGAGCCAGACCTGAATGAGGAAGAGAAAAAGCCCAGGACTATATACCAAAAAAATCACAGAAAGCAAAAGATTTCACTAGAAGTGTACGATTCAAATGCAGAAAACAGACAACATAGTGATGATATGGACGAGCCCCCTCCCGCGGCCCTCCCCCCAATTGCTGCGCTTAGGCCTGCCAGATCTCAGTGAGGGAGGGAATTGTGGAATATTACTGATGGCTGCTACTGTTATGTGCCAAATACTTCTAACTGCGTGAAACAGCAAAACTGATCTCTTAGGTTTGTTATTGTATGCTTAAATACTTACTGTCACTACAGAGCTGGAATTCACTTACTGAGTGACTCCTTTCTTGTTTATAGGCACAGATGTATTTGTTTTTAGGAGAGTGACACAGGGATACAAAGATTTACAACTACACTTAGAGTGTAGCCTAGCCTAAAAATTCAGCAGTATCTCAAGAGATCTGTTTTAAGTTTTCAAAATACTAATTAACCAAGCCTTAGTATTCTAGCATAAAGGCTAACATAGTAGGGGATACATGGGATCTCAACAGAAGCCAATTGAGGGGATAACACAAGATAAGTCATCTTGTAGTTCAGAGATATTTTGCTTTTATTCTTTGCACTAACTGTGATGGAAGGGGGCAGTCTATTTTAGGACTGAGTTGTGTTAAATTATTTTCTACTTCAGTGGGGTGAAAATATAGAAAAACATTTTTGAGCAATTTCATCTCTAAGTGGAGGTCGAGTCCTGCCTGCATATAAGTTGCACAGGCAACACTATGTTTGGAGGTTCCAGTTCAATTTTAATTTGTTTACGAAAGTCATGGGCTTTTACAGAGGGAAAGTGACCCTGTATCTAACCATTCCAATTTTACTACAGCACTGCTACGCCATAAGAAGGATCCTTACATGGTTTAAATTGGCATGGGGAGGAATAAATTCTCTTGCCCTCAAAGTGCCCTGCTTTGAAATACTGTGACAGCCACAAATAGTTTTGATTTGTGATTTTGGAGCATGCCTTGCAGTTGAACTCAGTCGAAGCTCTTGCAGGCATTTCTGCCCAAGCAATTTGCTTATGGATTTGTGCTTTGCTGCCTGATATGCAAAAAATTATATGACAAGTGTCACAATTAAAGTTTTCTATTCCAAGAGCGAAACCTTCACTCTTTCAGAAGTTTTGTTTTTGAAAAATTTAACATTTTATAGTTTAAGTTCATAAGAGAAACTGAAGTGCCACAAAAATAATCATCTTGGCTGTGAATCTTGACAGAAGCCCTATACCATATGAGATTTTATTTACAGGTAAGAACAAATTGTGTCTAATTATAATATGGATAGAGAAGCACAGAAGTCAAGTTGGAGATGGATGGAATCATCAGAACAAAACATGGCCTAAAGAATACTTGCAATAACATTACATTTCATGTAGTCTTTCTAGGTTTTTTCAGTAAAATAACTATTACATGGCAACAGATTTTTTTTTTGGTCTGGTCACATTATTTCTGCTTGTATGAAAAAGGCAGCTTGAAAGCAGCAGAAATGGAAGGATATTGCTAAATAGCTTTAGTGCATACACAACATCCAACCTCTTTAGACAGTTAACACACATTTCGTTACCAGTTTCCCCACAACCCCTCCAGACAAATTGGCACACCTGCAACTTACCATGATCTGGTATCAAGCCAGTCCCTGGTCTCAGAAGAAGAACAACTTTATTTCCTCCTGCTTGAATCAGCTCAATGGCTCGTGTATGTGTGATACCTTGGGTGGGTTCGCCATTGATTTCCACAATCTGGTCACCAACCTGAAAAGACAATACCAGCTAGGTTAACTTCATAAAGCATTGCTACTGTAACTGGATGCTTGTTCACTATAGGAAAGAAAAACCATAGGTTGAGCCAAGCTTTTCTTTTCCCTAGTCCCTTCCATTATCTGAAACGCACTCACCTCTAGCACCACTCTCCTACAGCCACTAACATATACAATTAATATAATTCAACTATCTGGCCATTCAGTGAATTCTTCATGTAGATATTTTGCCAAGCTGACTTCACTAAAAGGATTCAGGATACTTGAAATGACGTTTCCATTTGATAAATGTTTAGTACATCCATGTTCTTGAGTACATCTTCACTCCATAAAAGTAATTTGTTGATGCTCTGTTATAAAAAGACTTGCACCATGAAGATTCTTAATCATGTTGTGTAGGTGCTTAAATAGATTGGTTGTAATTTTAGAGTAATTACCACATGCCTTATAACAAACACTCTTCTATGAATATAACAGAGGGCTGCCCATCAAGGAAAGGATTTATGATTCTGAGTGAAAGAGATCACTGTAGGACAATACTAGCTCAATTCCTGACTAGGGACATAGCAGCTTTAAAAGACTTTATTGAAACTTAACAAATGTATCAGATAATAGATGTCAGAATATCAAAGCATTTGGGTTCTAACCCATGGAAGATCATGAGGTCCAACTTGCAATTAAACTGATTTTCCATTGGGTGTCACTACTGCATAAAAGTTGCAGTTTAAAGAGCATGTATCTCAGATCCAGTTTCGGGGGTAGCTGTTTTAGTCTCTACCCACAAAAATAACAAGGGGTCCAGACCTGAAGAAGTGTGTTTTTACCCACGAAAGCTTATGCCCAAATAAATCTGTTAGTCAGACTTTGTCAGAAGGGACCATTAGGATCATCTAGTCTGACCTCCTACACATACAGGCCACAGAATCTCACCCACCCACTCCTGTAGTAAACTCTAAATTCAGACATCAGCCCCGAAAACTAGTCTAACAAGGTGAAGTGACTTGTGTAAAGAGCCATACCACATGTCATTGGCAGGAATGGAATCAGAACTAAGTCTCTGATTCTCCGTTCCATGCTCCAGCCAGTAAAGTCATTTTATGGACAAAGAGTCCTGTGGCACACCTTGATTTTATGGACAGTAATTACAGAACTGTGTTTGGTCTTCAACTGTTGTGATGATGCCTTCGCCCTTTGCATATATTTGGTTTGTTTAGGAGATTATTTAAACAGTGGCATTCATAGATATGAGATAAGAATGATCATTAGGATACATTGGTAGGGAAGGCACTTGGTTTGGAAACGTTTTAAAATTCTATGCTGAACGATGAAAGCTCAGCATAAACACAAAGGCTGGTACTCTCAGAAACCTACATTTATCTGGACTCCGGGAACCTTCCAACAGACTTGCATTTCATTGTGTTATTTTCAGTCTGGGCTTCCAAAAATCTAATATTCTGGTAAACTACTGTCTACAGAGAAGAATTCATTGTCAGAAACATCTATTACTATGTCTTTAGAATAGATAGCATCCAGCTTTCTTGGGGCGTGGGTGCTGCACTGAGCAGCAGTTTTCTTTCCCCCTAACATGCTGCAGGGATTTTTTATTTCCTGAAACATTAAAACTCTCAACACAGTTTGCTACATCTCTGCAATTACAACTCTTCGACTGGCAGCAGTGTAAATAACTGTTCTCTGTGTGCAATGAGACACTAATCACTTGCAGGGAAGCAAATTCTTTGACTGGGTAACGAACATCCTGAGGAGTCCAACCTATTTGTGTTCATCAGTGATTTCTGACACTCACATGAATTCTTCCATCCTTGATGGCAGGCCCATCCTCCGCAAGTCGAAGGATGAATAAACCCATGTTGTACTCCTTTCCTCCACGAAGACTGAATCCAAAACCACGAGGGCCTCGCTCCAGTTCTACTGGAGAACAGCCAAGACTCTGCATAAGAAACGAGATAAACAAGATGAAGAATTGTGGACTGAGGGATTTTAACTTTTGTTATAGTTTCCTACATTTTCAGCAAAGGTATTTTATAAAACCAGAGAAATCCCTTCAGTTTCGCACACTAGGCAGGCTTTAATACATAGCTATGAAGGGATGTGGTCTTAAGTGCAACATGCAATGGAATCTGACTCATCACAAACTCACATATGATTTAGTATGAGGTCGAGTTTATACCCAGCCAAAATCTGCAGAGCAGTTTAATTCTAAGATTCTAAATATGTATGAACTGTTTTTCCATAGAGAATGTTCAAGATGTTACAGTAGTTCCACTTCAAAGGTTTGTGGTTACTTTCATAACTAGAATGATCAGCAATATTAAACTAGACTCAGTTTATAACATTAAAATATTAAGTATTAGCAAAACATCCACCCTACTGTTTGACACATGCCTAGTCAGCGCATTCATAACAAAGAATATCTCCTAAGGGAAAGGTTATCCTATCCTATTAGCATAGGAATGTCAGTGGCAGTTGAAGTTTAGGGCTTCAGTACCACCAGGATCTTGCCGAGACTTGGCTCCTCGGGGTAAGTGTCTACCTGAGAATGACGGCTGCCTACAATAGACACCCCACCATCGGGCTGGGGCAAGTGCTTGTGCTCAGGCCGAGGAAGCCTGTAACTGTTGGAAAGTTCTCTTCCTGTGTCCTCTTCTGGGACTCCCCTGCAGATTGATGGAAGAAAAGGTGAAGTTACTCAGGTCACATTTACAAGGAAACAATGAATCTGCAGCAACGACTTGCTAATAATTATTATTGGATGGATCAGCAAGAAACAGATCAGTTGTACAACAATATAGTTTTCTTATGCAAAGCTTATACAATTAAGAAGGAATTTACCAGTTGTTTCTTCATCATTTGTAATTTATAACCTTAACCTACCGCAGCACATCAACAGCAGTCTGTTGGTCAGCACAAGGAATTGCATCAGTGGTTTCATTCCCAAGTTAGGGATATCTGACACCAGGGTCTTTTGTGAACCCAAGGATTATAAAGAGTACAAAAAATAGCAGTTCAGTCTTACCCCCTGTTCTCATTTGGAGGGAACCAGTCTCTCTTCCCACACTTCCCTCACAGGTGAGACAATTTCAACAGTAAACACGCTTATTTTATCCTACGGATGAAGTCCCCCCAATTCATACACAGAATATAATCAGGTACTTCTGAGTAATGTAACAAACATGCAAAATCCAGGAAATGAATCACTATTCAGGATTTAATCCCAGACTCTCTGCTATCATCACAATGATTAAAAAAATCAGTGTGCACCACCCAAAGACCCCATAACTGCTCTGAATAGGCTTAAATGGTGACAGCACCAAGGGAACTTTTAATTTTTAAATCTTTGTTTTAATTGAAACAGGTAAGAAAAGATCATCCAAAAAGCTCCCTGCAGTAGTGCCCAGGGTAAGTAGGGTATTGCTGAATTATTATGTAATAAAGGTAATGCTAATATGGGAAAAATAGGTGAAAAACCCAGCATGTCCATCTGTTCATTGTGCTACATAACTGATACATTGGCTGTGAAACAAGAGTATGCCAGTAAACATTTTCCCCATTGACAGCATCTCCTGGGATCTCATGAACCATTTGTTGATTGGGATTTTACTGGGTGATTTCCACTCACAAGCAATCACCTCTTGTTCTGAGAAAAGTATTGACAGGATGGAGCATCATCTCGGATCAGAGCTGGTCTTAGATACCTGCCTCCTGATTTATCAGGTCACTGAATAGCCTGGCTATACAAGACAGACATTTCCAATTTCTCCCCAGCCCCTTCAGCAGATACCCTCTTCTGTAACACAACAGGGATAGTCTTCAGCTGTGGGTGAGCATAGTCTGTGTATCAAATACAGTTCTGCACAACATATGCCAAAGACAGCACAGAGCATGAACACTACCAGTTACATGAGATTATAAGGGCCAGGCTGTTATTAGGTACCCAGAATGATGGAGCATTGGTGCCCTTTTTTAGACGCAATGAAGGGCAATGCCCTGGATGATGCTCCCATGCACTGACATGAGGGCTTGCCGCAGGATATGGGAATGTGACCCACAGGTGGCTGCCCCTCCTTCCCTTCACTCTGTGCCTGGATTCACTCAAGGATGACTTAGGCGCGGCTATCACTCTAGCAAGGCTCTCCTCTGTCTGAAAACAAAGGCGGCATACCTGTCTGTTGCTGCAGAGTCGGCTTGTGTTGTTCCCATAGGTCTGTGCTGTGGGGCTGGACTTTGTTTGGCAGAGTTGGTTCCTGAAGGGGGGCCACGATGTTCTAATAACATCAAACAAAAAACAGAATTAGATAGACCTCTAAAAACACACTGTGTGCATGAAGGGAGAAAACAGCACACGAGAGTTAATTGCTGTTCTGAGTATTTCTGACTCTTTCAGGTACACAGCAGCTCTTGCTGTTAGCTGCCCAGAGCGAGAATGCAGGGTTTTAATTTAAAATTTCAGGAGAAACAGAATTTCCATTTTCTTTAGGATAAGGTACGGGGCAGGTCTGTGCCTGGTGACCGTCACATTCCAGGCTGCTGCTGCAGTGAAGGGGAGGAGTGTTGATTTCTAGATTCAGTTCCATAAATCAGGGTATTTGGTGAAGTTCATCCTTCCCCGTGGAGGAATTTCTGCTAAGCAAAACTACTTTATTCTAGGAATGAGAGCACAGATTAATTTGGTGAATCAAACACACAGATATTTAGATTGCCTGTAACCTGGTAAAGGTAGGAGCAGTGTCAAAACTAGACAGATCCACAGGACGGATCGTCTCCCCATCCCCCCCACAAAAAAGTATTAGACAGTGATTTAACAAATAATCAGAAAGATCAGCATGATGCCTGCCACACCCCTACTCCAGCTCCATTGTGAACAAGTTTTGAGCCCAACCCAGCAGGGCTCCTGGAAGTGCCACTGATAGTCATCTGCTAATCCATGGTGGAAAACATCTATCACAGGCAAACTCTCAGGGAAAGGTTACAAATGGTTCCTGAAATTGTATTAAATGAGATATTTTAATCAGAATTGGAATATCGGAATTTTCTCCCTCTCCCCAAAGAGCCTTAACAGACAATTTACCTATAATGACATTTAACAAAATCCCTCTTAGTAGCCTTCACAAAGTGAATCTGTCTCTGACAGAGAACACATTTACTGTACATGTCTGTATTTTAAAACATGGTGAGGTTTTTCATTTGATCAAAGTGACTGCCACTCAAACACCAGAGCAAACCATATTCCACTAAAATGCACTCAAACCCTAAAGGGCAAGTTTTAGCCTGGAATGAACATTTATAGTTCAGTTGTAAACCCTGAAAATAAGGGCTTATAATGTAAAGTGTCACAGGCATTCCAGTCCACTGTTGCTAGGAGTGTGTTAGCTAAATGCATTTCTGAGTAATAATTGAAAAACACAAGTAATTATGCACCTTGAGGTAAAGGAAAGCATATTAGTGCTTCTCAGTACAGACTATTAAATTAGATTGCAGCATTTCTCAGCTATACCAGACCCTGCAGAGTTCATCACAGGGCTGTCTGGCCTTATTGCTAGGACATGCCTCAAAGAGGTTTTTTCCCCCCTCAGAGACAAATGTCAACATTTATTCCTGGCATACATTCAAAGTTTTAGTTAATAAGCACAGGTAAGAAAAAGGCCATCTGTCTGCATGAGTTCTCGGCTCCACTCATCCTGCTCTCCCATGTTTTTGGTTAGTACATGATACAGACTGTTATAGAATGTCTTCAGGGGCATGGAGTGGAATTCACGTATTTGAGAATTAGATAGAATCGGGACAAAGACTGAACATAAAGAACGCACATTTGTGAAGGCTGGAGGGGAGTAGCAGAGGGATGAGAGCTGCATTCTAGCATTTTCACTGCCAATCTAAGAAGTCAACACAGAAGATGCACTGGGGAACAGCAAAGTTAGTCAAGGCTTGAGCGCTATGGTGCTGAATAGCTTCTGGCTAAATGGGTACTTCTCTTTCCCCTCAGTGTTATTCACAATGCAACTAAGTAGTGGCAGCAGTAGCCAATCCTAGAAAGCCCAACCTGCTTCCCAGAATATGTAACTGATTGAGAAATGTGCATGATCCAATGTCTGCACTTGTTTTCCCCAGGGTCTGACTGCTCTAAGGAGGATAGTGCCTGCCTAGTATTTTGTGATCTGGAACTTGGTGCTCACGGCAGCTGTGCCATTAACTGAACTACATTCCCCAAGCTTAAACCAGTGATTATTTTAGAAACAGTAATTTACGGTTATTTATGAGCAACATGGATTTCTGTATTTCCTCCAAATATTACATAAATCTCCAAGCTACACGGCTTCTCTTATTGGTCACTTTGGACTGGTTTTATAATCCATTACTGACTTTTTTTCCCCCAACACTGATTCTCACTGAGGTTCGTGTTTTACCTCTGAATTTTATGTGCAAATCCCATATGATTTAGGAATGCAGAAGAGCTTAGATCAGGGTTTCTACAGGGTGTGTGAAAAGGGGTGTTACATTCAGATAGTAATGGCAGAGGCAATTTATCTCAGACACAAGATTGATTAAAAACTAGATAGAAATGGACTTCAGCGCAAGCTCAACTTAAAATTTCAACCACATTAAAGGCAGGGTGATTGCTTTGAGCTGCATCCCTTTGGCCTGAATTAGATTTGATAAAAATGAAAGCTTCATTGAAATGTAATGGATTTTATAAATAAAAAGGGACTCTCTGTTTCAAGCATTAATGAGTAGGTAAATTAAGTCTTGGCCTTTCATATAGAATATCAAAGATCTCATGTTAAATATTTGCAATGAATGTGAAATAAGAGGGAATCATTTGTTGGCTTTATCCACATGCTGGCTTTATGTGTTTATTATTTAACAACGGAGAAGCCAATCTTACTGGAAAAATAATTATAGCAACTTTAAACCTACAATCAGCAATCCAGGAAAATGCAATGGTAAGCAGGACTGGAAAAAAGCTGTCTTCAAATGATTGGATTTATAGTGAACTGTTTGTGTAGGGAACAATATAATATTGAGAGCAGTGTTGCATGGGAGCTTTCATTAGAAAATGCCGTTTCTGAAGGTGGGACTTTGGCATCACAAATATTTTTTATTTTCCTAAATCTGACGTCTTTGTAATATCTCCTTTTTGGCTTGTTAACTTAAGAAGATATGTCCAGACTCTGGGACTTTGCAGCTATTTTATTACAGAAGTACGTGGTGATCATGTGGCAGGACACCCCACCCTGCAGGCTGTGCCACATTAGTGTCCGCACTGGAGAGAAATAAGCAGGCATTTTTCTTACCTTCCTCAGCAACGACAGTCAGTGTGACCACGTGACCTGCATCTTTAATCAGCTGCACTATACTGTCATGGGAGAGCTCTACGATTGACTGCCCATTCACAGCTGAGATACGGTCTCCCACTTTCAGCTTCCCACATTGATCAGCTGGGCTCCCTTCAATAACACGCCCGATCTTGTGAGGAATCACTAGGGAACCAAGAAGAGGCACGTCAGCTTTTTCAGCGTACATTTTACTTAATAGGCAGCTGCGGTTACTGTTCATTTACATGAAGCACTACAAATGTAAGAGATTCCTGTTAACTGTCTCAGATAAATCAGAGTGGCTCTACCATGGAGTGCTTATAACTTGAGAGGAACTAGCTATTTAGTGTCACTGTGACCTGCATGTTTGAATCTCGCTAACAACAGGCAGGGAGGTGGGGTTGGTATAGAGAATTCCACACACCATGCAATACTGGCCGCCTGAACTGTGCAGGTTGAGTACTAAGAAGAAGTGGATCTTGTGCTGGTGTTTCATTTTGTTGGCAGCTAAGGTTCATTTACCCTTAAATCAGAACAAATTAAAATCAAGAGCCTTTGAAATTGTATGATGCCATTTTTTGCTAAGAGTTCTCTCTCCATTGCATACCTGGAAGGAGGCACTATCAGAACGAATGACAATAAATCAACCCTGTTACATTGGTTTGCAAGACAAATACGAATGCATGTAAGCAGAGAAATGTTCAGAGAAATGAGGGGGGGGGGGGGAGAAAGACTTCCTCTGATTTGCTCTGGGCGATTTGCTAAGCCTGTAACTAGATAAAATGGAGAGAAAGGTAAAACATGGTCAGTTCCACTTTCAAAGCTGTTCCTTGGTGCACCAATCTGGCAGATCACAGGACACACATTACTTATGCACACCCTTCCTTAAAAGGATCTTAAAGTTTGCCATTATGAAACACAGGTTATCAGGATAAATTTCCTACCATGCCTCCTTCCGTTTATAGCAAATGTGTAATTATAGGCAACATGGCTCAGATAACCTCCTCGAGGTGGCATCACTTCCAGTAGCCACTTCTGCCACTGGCTGGCTATCACTAGGCAATCAACAGTTACTGACTCTCCACTCCTTGGATTTATCCTTCTGTGGTTTGAACAGGGAATGGTTTTTATACTAAAACAGAATAGGTCATAAGGGGTCGTGTACTAAGTTTTTCATCTAAAACAAATTTTACTTGTGCCAATGAATGAAACAAAATAAATACATCAGCTTTGTGGCTTCTTGGGGATGCATCAGATGTGCTTAGCAGTAATTCAGTCTACACACAGGATATCTGGGCATTACTAGAATGTGCTTTTTAGATTCTCCATATGGGCAAGGTGGTGTGCAAACAAGAGAGAAGGCATGGTCCCCTATCGTCTAAAAGGCACACAGACATAAGGGAAGGAAGAGGGGCAACAACATAAGATATTAGGCAACTGACCAGATGTTTTAATATCAATGTTAAAAATAATTAGATAGATTCTCCAAGAACTCATGAAAGAGCCACTCAGCCTGTTAGTGTCTTACAAACATCGCCATGAACGAGGGTATTTTAGAGGGACGTGAATGAGAAGGCTGTGGCCTACAGAGCATCTCAAGAAAGGTAGTCCATCCATAAATGCACTATAATGTATAATATATAATAAAATTAATATGGCTAATATGTTATAGCACACAAAAAGTAGGAGTTATATTGTGAAAGGAGTAGGCATTCCTATGGAACACACAGTGTACTCAGTGTGGAATACCACCCAGTCCTTCTATAATGCCTTTGATTAGTAGATCCATAGGCACTAGGCATCAAGAAGGCTGGGGATTAATAGGTGGCTGAAACTGGTATCACTGGCAGAGTGGGGAAGAGGGTCACTATGAAAACAGAAAAGAATAGCTGAGTGGGAAAGGGTTAAAGTTTACAGGCTCCTAAGGGTGACTATGGGAACCCTACCAGACCACTGGTACCAAGGAGCATTCGTACTGTTCAGGTGCCGCTGGAGTCTTGGCCTGACTGATCCTCCTCTTGGCCATGGTCACTCCTAACAAGACTGACCACAATGTGCCTCTTTCAGGAATGCCACATGGGACCAGGCAGTGCCACTGTATGGCGTTCCAGTCTGGGATACATGGGGATAGGCACGTTCCATTTCCAATTCCCTGGTATCTCTCTGCATGCTCCATACAACAGCGAAGTCAAAGGTTTGCAAACAGCTTTATGCTGCACACTCTAAAACTTCCATCTCCACGGTCATTTTCCTTTCATTACAGCTTGCCAGACAGTTTTGTACACAAACAAGCCAACTATGACATATCCACTGGAACAACAAAAATACTCAAGCAGCATGCAAAGCCAACGAAGTGAAGGAAAAATATTAACCAGGCAAAGCCACTAAGAGCCTTCCCCTGGCACACGAGAGCTATTATTATGCCTGAACAAAAGCCTTTAAAGGAAGCAGATCACATCTGCACGGAATGAATAAAATCTTATGCATCAGATTCTCTGAGGCAATTTGTTCTGCCATATTGCCTGGTTTCTCTCTCGCTTGCTTAGAAGTACTGAAGCATCCTTTGGAGGGAGGAATAGATATAAAGAGCCAGTATGAGGCAGCAATGGCAAATCTAGGGGCACAGATTTGACCTGTACAGTACAAATACTTTGCAATACTTAAGTACACTAGGGAAACATTCAGACAACATAGTCACTTTAGAATGGGGCTCACACAGTGGTGCTGGGTGTAGTCAGACAATGCAAAAGTGATCCAGAGAAGTAACGGTTCTGGACAAAGATTTTCCTACTTCTGCATTTTTGGGCTTCAAGATGGATCTGCACCTGTAACCCCCCCTGGTGTTTTTCATATAGTAAGTTTTAACCAGCCCTCCAGCTCAGCTTATCCAGGCTGCTCCCCTCCCCTCTCCTTAATACACTCCTTTAAGGGCCAGAGCAAAGGGACTGGGAAAGAGAAGGGGAAGCAGAACATAAGGGAGAGTATTTTTAAGGGGCTCACTTTCCCTGGTCCGGACCAAGCGATGGGTTGAGTATAGGAGGGGGCAGAAATAAAAAGCCTCCAATGGGCAGAGGAAAGTTCCACTGGTAGAAAACATGAGCATCCTTTTCTCAGAAATACAATACTTTTCTTCAGGCTTCTGTTCATCAGAGATCAGCCAGTATCTCTACTCCCCAGCAGCTCCCACAGGCTCTACCAACTAGCAAGATCTGGAGTGATGCTAATGGAAAATTGTAGGTTGGTGGTTGATGATCTGTAAGTCAATACAGCAAATTGCACTCAGCAGCTCACACAAAGCCAATGCACCAGTAAGGAGCCTACAGAGATCTCAGCTCATTGTGCTGCCTGAGTGACACTACACTGGTGCCAGAGGAACTTCACATTAAAATCAAAGCCCATCTGCCAGTGTGCTGCCTTCCCATGCAACCAGAGCTGCCTTTAATTTACCTGGATCCCTGAAGGTGTCACAAAGATGGTTCCCCTCTGCCTGGATCTTTAAAGTCTCTCACAATGGCTCTTGGACCAGCTGCCCATAAAACCCCACTCAGAGCACAGAACTTGCAGTGCTCACATTGCTACCTTAGACGGTCACCAAAGATCTTGCTTCGTTCCAGCCACTGATCCCTTCCACTGATGCTCTTCCTGTTGCAACTGAAATTTCACCTGAAATCCCTTATGTGCACCCAAAGCCTAATGGAGGGAGAATGTGTCTCTGTCCTCTTCCTACCTTCTTTATTGCTATTGCTCTCCCAAGCATGCTTCACTGAAAGGGAACGGATGGTGAAAGGAGAGAGAGGGGTGCAGAATTATGTGCTTAACGAGATCATCATTTGGCATTTCAAACTATGACAGCAAATCTCAAACTTTCAGAAAGTCATCAGAAACCTGACAATACACCATTCAGGCTTGTAATTCATGAGCTAGCAAGCACTTGTTACCTGCTATAAAGGAGCAGACATTGATGCATCTCAATTTTTACCTCCATTTAGAGTTTTAATTGTATTGGCTTTAATTTCTTCTTCCATTTTTAAGGCCTACATTTTTAATATCATTTATGTTAGAGTTATCGGAGTCCTTACCGCCAGGAGGAGGTTTGTTTTTTGAGGTGAGGATGACAAAGCCAAATCCTTCATTCTCTTTCCGCTGTAGCAGGATATCATAGGCCTCTGGGGACTGTCTGCTTGTGACCTCTACTCGGCTCAGGCGGGGAGATCCATTTTGAGTGGAAATGGGTGGCTGCGACTCCTCTTCTGGCTGTTTGTCGACTACAAACACCACAAAAATCAAGATAGAATCAGTCAGTGCGCTGTGGAGCTAGATAACTACAGGGATAAACATGATCAGATTAATAAGACCAGGGGGTTTATTAACAAGGCAACTGACCAGAGATAGAATCAGAATATGGGGTAGAGCCATTTACACTTTGGGCTGAAGTTGCTGCAGAGGTTTAAGAATGTGTAATCGGAGAGTTTAATGTTTGCCAACTCCATCCTGCAATACACATACAGACAGGAACAGTCTGGCTCCAATGGCCAAGCTACCAGACTCTGGCAAACCTAGAGGGACTGGGTTTAGTGTGGACACCTGGCACATACCACCAAAGAAGATCTTCCTCCGGACAGTAAGCAGGACTTGTCCATTCCGTGCAGCACTGGTCATTAAGTCCAGGACCTGTTTGTGTGATTTCCCTTTGACAGAGATTCCATCAATGCACATCAGCTCATCAGCAGCTCGGAGTCGGCCGTCTTTCTCGGCTGCTCCCAGTGGGATGATGGCCCCAATATAGATCTGTCAACAGAGTGTCATCATTGGTCTTGGGGTGTAGAAGACACAATGTGTCATGTTTGAATCCCCAGATAGAGACTTTTTGCAGGCTTTCCTTTAAAAAAATATTTTCCCCACTTAAAACTAGCAGAAAGAAACTCACGCTACATAAGCAATACTAGAACAACCTTATTTGTGACAGTCCCAACTTCTTGATGTTCAAACTCAGTGCTCATCTTGTTTTAAGGTTTGTTTTTATGACTGCCATATAATATTCATGAATTCCTATCAACTTGCGTGTCACCACCGAATGAGTGGGTAAAGCTCTGTATTTGTACACTTACCTGTCTGTCTTGCTGTTTTAGAGTATTTGCGTGTTATTTATGTATTTGTTCTATGCATCCAAAATTACTCAAAATTATTTAAAAGAAATGCCTGTGTCATTCAATCAACACAACAAAGACACACTATCATTACTGAGACCTGCTAGTGACCCCACAGTAGAATTTAAAGTTCAGCAAAGAGCCTAAGAGCACAGCTTCTCAGAAACTGCCGCACTCAAAATCTGCAATGTGCAAGTATTGGTGATTACAGCATGAATTTAAACAGCTGCAGCACTCACACCCCTTTGGCCTACACCTTTTCTCCCAAGCAAACATCAGCTAAATAATAGACACAGGAGCACAAAACATGAGTAGTTTTATGTGCTAGAAAAAAGTTCAGTTTAAGTGAAAGATTAAAACCAATTATGTCCAACAGGTGTCCAAGGTTAAGTAGCAGAGAGCATGTTCATTCCAAAGCCCCATCTTCATATTGCACTCAGGGCACTGCTAGGACTATTACCAACACAGCTACAGTTGCTATAGCAACAAAACAGTAGAATAGAATAAAAACCTAAAATTGCTTATTATTTACTCTAGAAAAAGCACTCTGTTCTTCCTTTCCTTTAACTGCTAGTCAGAAAACAAACAGGCATTGGATCTCAGAAGTGAATGGAGAATGCATTTTAATTAGATATGAAAAGACATGCTATCAGTGTGTCTATCCCAAAAGCTGTAGCACCTTTGGGGATTGGCAGGAGAGGAGCAGTCACTGCCATATAATCAGGGATAGAGTTCTACTTTTCTGGGTGAAGCTGAGAGAAACAGCAGAATTTCCTAACCAGGCATAGCATGAATAGGGACTCCAGGAATTTCCTTCCATGTCTGCCAATCTGCCTCCATTCTCTTCTCTGAAGCAGGATCTGCCGCTTGAGTCAAATTGTAGGACAGCTTTCTAGAGTGAAGCCAAAAAACTTCACTAATTAGTGACCTAAAACCATATCTGAACTCCAATATCCAGAAGCAAAAAACTTACAAAAACTATTTAAAAAAAAGATTTGTAATTTTCTCCTTGCTCCCTCCCCTGCTGCAGCATAATAATGCAACAAGACGGTAAAGCTGGAGGTGATTTTTCTGGGGTAGCCAGAAAGCCCTCTCCACTTGTTTATTTCCCAGTTAAACTGACATGCATGTTGTACGGAGCATTGGTACAGCGTGCATTGGTGCCAAGTCCATTAATAAGATTAGGTACTATAATGTGCAAAGGCTTGGTGTCAACTCCATCTCTGAGAGCACTCTCAGGATAGAACAATTATGGTGTAAATGCTGGATGGAGAACTGCTGCCGCCAAAGAAGATTCTAGACAAAAAGTAAGAGCCTGGGAGGGACTGAAATCCAGCATGAAGAGGAAAAGGAAGAAAGGTAACAAACCATTTTATCTTCTTCCATTGGATTTTAATGGGACTGGAGTTAAATCGCTGTTTAGCCAGAACTGTTTCTTTTTAAAAAAAATCTGGTCTAACACCACATCAAAAAGCTCCAAACTCAATTTGATTCATTAACTATTGCCATAGGTCCTCTCTGCAGTCACTCATCAGCATTCAATTGAGAACCAGGCCACATTAAATTATATATCCCAGGACAGACGCAGTGCATGTTTGCCCATGTTCATCCTGGTAGAGCAAGTTAAGTGCCAAACATTCAGAGAAGGGTTCTTCCCCTAGATTTAATTTAACCCATAACTTTTTAACATGCCTTGTCACTGAAGCCCTTCTCTCTCCATTAAGACACAAGTGTTGCTATGGAAGAGTATCCCAGTGATGCTTGCAGAAATGCAACAATTGCTGACTTTGGCAAAGAACTCTGCTGATCACTGAATAAAAGATAGCTCAACCAGCCTGCCCAATTCATTTACTCTTTTTACCCAGTTGAAGCTTTAGCTCAACATCTGATGGCTGAAGTATCTCTGTTCTTTCACTGCTAGAACACGGGGCTATCTCCCTCTGTAGGCATCTGGAGTACTGTATTTCTCTTCATCCACCTGACAAATTAACCTGAGTTGCCACCTCCATTTGAGGAAGGCCACTCCCAAGGTGATGAGCTCCCCACTCACCCCAGACTCTGTAAATTTGGCCCAGGTTGTGTTTGAATACTGGGCAACAGTAGAGACTGGACAGCTTTCACGGTGAGTGACCAAATGGAATTTTCTTCCAAGTTTCATTAGGGCTCAACTGAATAAGTCATGTTTGTAGATCCTCCCATAACACACCAAGCCCCTTTTCCCCAGTCTGTTGATTGGTGTGAACTTATAGTATGAATATTATTTCTCTAAAACTTAAAGACTGAGCCAAATGTCTTTGCCTTCCCTTATCAATTATCTACTGCACATTTGCAACCAAATTTGCAGCAACTTATCTCCGAAATCATTTGGAGAAAGCCAACTTGACCCATAAATGAAGCAGTATAAAAACATACTGCATTTGTTTAAGGTGACTATGATAAAAAGTATAACGGTTTATGGTGAAGATGGAAATAAAGCTTATCCACTTAACTCAACATGGGGAAAAATTAAAATGATCATGTGAAGAGGACGTTACAAGAGCTACCGCACAAGCTCCCGAAGTTCAGGTAACAGATAACTTAATTCACTTACTGACTGGTCCGGTCCATCCCCTCCGAGCACACGGAAGCCAAACCCAGACTCCTGCTTTCTCAGGAAAACATCCAAATCTTTTGTGTTTGGAGCTAGTTAAGACAAATACGAAAAGTGCATGATAAATGGCATTTGATTATTGGAGAGAAGTTTAAAATGTTTTTTTACATCTTTCTTTAATCAACACAGTTGTGCAACCAGTTCTAAGCTTGTAGCTTTCCATTAACAAAACAGAGTGCTCAGGTTGTTTTAGTAAGAAATGTCACCAATTCCTCAATGATGTTATCTTCCTAGCATGTGGAGTGATGAGTATGTAATAAGTGCATATCAGCCTGTCTGTAGCCAAAGTAAATTCAAATTTCAATGAAGCATTTCTTAAGAAATGTCTTGCATGTTATCTTGAAAGGGCTGATACTATCCAATCATCAAAGCTTATGTCTGCAAAACTATAAAAAAGTGCTGATAGGTAGAATGGAAATTAAATAGTAATAAAATATTGAAGACCATTACATAATATTAATTAGGTCAATGTCAGAGAACCTGACGGCTGATTTCCTATTTCATGTATGAAATTTATTGCTGGGTAATGAGTGTTACTGAGGGAAAATGTTAAGGTTAATTTTCTCGAGTCAGATGTTCTGAAATGAAAAGCAGCAGCAGCTTATTGGGGTATCAGGTTAAGATAAAGTACAGATGTGCCATACTCCAGGCCACCAGCTTAGGAAAATGAACTTGTGTTTGCTTTTCCTAGGCCTGCAAAGCAACCACTTTACCCAGAACTAACCATTTAGACAAACAACGCAAATCTAATTAAGAGCATGTTTACAGCATTTCTGTTAAGTGCCATATAATTAAATGTATGGCTGAAACACCGCACTAGGGAGCATGTTTGTTCACAGTGAGAAATTCACAAGCAACAAGCCCTTTGTGACCTTGGTGAGGCTGCTCTGCTTCATCTGTAGTTATGTAACTGTTTATTTTCATGTTGCAGCTCGTCTGCTGGTGCTGTATCCCCCTTATTTACTATAAAACGTATTCTTGGCTGGTCATTTATGGGGATACTTCAATCCCTACCAGCTCACCCAGGAGTGTGTTTATTTTATATGGCATGTTTGGCATGCCAAATAGCTTTGGTTTATCCAGTGTATACCATTACATCTAAAATCATAGCTAGGCAGCAGTTCTGTATCTGCACCTGTATCATACACCATTTGTAAATTTTTGCTAGTAAACAGACACTGCTATCCACACAAAACAGATGGACTGCTGAACTGTGATTTCCAATGGAATCATTAGCTAGGCCAGAATCACACAAACTACCATGGTCATTTTACTTCCTCATAGTCTCTCTAAATATGCCCTGAGGAGAACCAAGTTTAAAGACTTATAAACACAAGTGGACATGCATGAAGGAAATACAGAACACATCCTGTTGTGCTATAGCATATTCCCAGCATAAGAGGTCTGTGTACTTACGCTTGTCTTCAAATATTGTCTTAGACTTCAGATAGACTTCTGAAGGGTCTAGTTTTGGAGAACCTGACCTCACAGCTGCAGGTGGGAATGGCATAGGCTGTGGAATGGAATCACTGATAGCTTCTAAGCTTCCTGAACTCTCCTGCTTATCTGCTTTCTGAAACAAAAAAAGCAGAGTAAGAAAAGTATAGTAAGTTCAAAATCATCAATAAACTGGCTTAAATAGGTGAGAAAAAACAATAAAATAGTAAACTTGTAATGCACGGCATGCAACTGCATAATCTACTCCAGTTCAACCCAGCTTCTCCCAGAAAGATAAGGGCTTCCTACACAGAATGCTTCTGTTCAGCCTATTCAAAACTTGAAGGGGGGGTGGGGTGGGGTGGAAACCACCTCTTCTATTGGAGAATGGGCCTGGAAACAATGTGTTTGAAGTGGCTCATGCGCAGAGTGTGAGCAAGTGTATGTAATTTCCCATGTACACTGCCTGTATTGTAACTCTTCTTGTGTCAAGTGTTATTTGGTACACACAACTGAAAAGGACTCAACATATACAGAGGATAAGGCTTTTGTTTTTCTCCCTTTACTTGGTAATAAGGTTGTGGGTCTCAGAGATCATCTTTTAAGCTGGCATTTCCCCAACTCTGGTCTGCATAACATGGCAGGTGGGCTGCAGAGAGCTGGCTGGTCACAGGGTGCTGGTTCTCCTAATTCCAAGTTGCCAAATTGCATCAAAAATACATCAGGTTCCTCTCCAGTGTCAGTTTTCCACATAAGAATTTGTTGTATTTATCATATGAATATTATGCCACCATGGATTGTAGAAGAGGTAACTATGCAATTGTGAACAGGAAAGGTGGTGAACAACGACACTATTAAAATGCATTCCATGCTATGAAAACGTTTGAGTCCAGGACCTACATTGTCCCAGTTAGTCAGTTTATATTACTCTTACTACAAACTTCTTTAAGTGGTCCTTGAACATAACTGCTGGTTGATTGCTTTCAGAGTGAAATGCAGAGGAGATTGTCTTTTTATAGACACATCTTCTTCCAGAAAAATCACTGAACTATGTTAATTTCATTTGTTCCATCTGAAGCTGGAAATCATCGAGTATTCTCTTTTAGGTTAATTTGGCAGCTACAACTGAAAATAATTTGAGTATCTATCCTGAAATCTTGCCCCGTCAAGCAGGTGATCTCTGATCAGTGTACAGATGGAGAGCATAGAGGTAAGAAGGAGTGCTTCTGCTACTTACCTTCTGCAAGATAATGGCAACTGAGCACTTTCTACACAAACTCAGCCAAACTAGAAAGTAACATGAAAAAGCATGAACTCCCCTCAACCATTACCCCGATGATCAGTGACAGGTTTCAAAAGAAATGGACCCCCTTAGCATATCTGACTTTTGTAATGAATTGAAACTGACCAAACTGCAATAGTCAAACAAACCCAGAGTGGGAGGTTGAGGCACTTCTTCTAAACAACTGAGCTATGAAGCTGCAGTGGAGAAAATACTTACCTATTTTTTAGAATCTGAATCCTGAAAGAACCTTGAGATACAGCAGGAAACCAAGGGATAAGTTTAAGGTTTCAGTGTTGATTTTCTCATGTCTTATTACTTGTCACAAATGGTCTCTGCTAAATCAGTGCTCCCAGTTTCATCCATTTGCTGCACCCTGGAAGTTTTAAATCTAGAGTCCTATTCTAGTTTCTATGCCGAAGCTCAGTATTGGTTAGCACAGAACTAAGGATTTGTTTTTGTATGCAAGCCAGGTTCTGCTAGTTTGCCTCTCTAAAAAGTCCTGTAAACAAACAGGAAAGGAAATTTCCTCAGAAGGAAATCTCCCTGAATAAGAGGGAAAATATTCAGGGGGAATTAAAGTTAAGAAAATTGAAACACTTCGAATTCCTCCCCTAGATATTATAGCAGGAAGGACTCAACACAACACCACTGGTAGAAGTGACATTACAGTCATCTCTGTGGTTTCAAATCCTCATTTCCAAAGGTTGATATAGAAAGATGACTTTACATGTTTTCTCTAGCCCGAAACCCAACCTGAAAAGTCTCAGTGTGGCAGTACATGTGTGTGTTTAATATAAGCAAAATTAGAATAGATTCAGGTCTGCCCTTTTGAGAGCAGAAGAAAATCCCCCAGAGGGTTCAATAGTTTAAGACTTTTTACATGTTTATAGACACAAGACCTTGGCCTTTTTTAACTGAACCAGCTCATCTGAATTAATGCCACTGAGCATTGGGTTTTGTTCAGGGAAATTGCTACTGCACATGCGCTGTAATGTTATTTCATGAGTATTTTCAGCGTGTGTGCACATTGTGCATTGGCACTATGACTGGTAGGTGTTTTTATATTGCAAAGTTTTTATTCAGGGAATGTCTTTAGCAGTTATATTTCTGCTTAGGAATTAAATTAGCCATTTTTTGCAGTATATGCTCTGTTTTAATGTGGAGAGAGAACATACTCATGTTAGCTCCACTGTTAACTGTCAGCAACAGCCTGGGCTTCAGGTTAGAAATGAATTAATGTATTTGCACAGTGCAAACATGGTTGAGAAAAAATTTACATCTATACCTTGGGAATGGAAGTTTTGTTAAAATGCAGTGAACTGCAATGCACAAGAATTCTTCTTGCCAAAATGACAATTCCTGTAGGCTTCCCTCCTCCCCCACCCACATCCAGCCATTAGAAGGGCATATAATGAACCCCATGCTGAAAAGCAGTCTCTTCCACAACATAACACTGATCCCTATTAACAACCTGTATTCTTTGACCTCCAGTGTATTTCATTAAGCCAAAGGCTGTACAATTTTTTCCCCCACCAGATCCAGTTTAAATCAATCCTAGTGGACCAATCTTTTCCAACAACAAATATCAGAAATACAGATACCTTAATGACTCTGGGAAAATATAGATTGCCATTCAAACACAACAGGAAATGGTGATAAGCTAGGCACTCAAGAGGGGAACATTGAATTTCATTTTTGGAGGTTTCTCATAAAACAAAACAAAGTTCTCCCAAGAAAGTAAAATGCAAACTTCAAGTTTTCTTTTAGAATACACAGCGCAGGCAATTAGCAAGAGAAAAAAAACATCAGGTGGTGTTTTCCCTTCAATGGCCATCCACACAGCCTTTAAATAGGGAAATTAATTTGCATCAGGCAACAAAGCTTTGATAAAGAATAATCACTGCAGACTCTTACAAGGAGATCAGGGTGAGAGCAGGTTTTAAAAACTGGATAAAGCACATGGGAAGATGTTAAACTATGGGGTTTACTTATTTTAAAAAAATAAATACATGGTTTCAGGTGCAGTGTGAGTGCCTGAGTCTGGGAACATAAAGAAATTGGAGTTACAAGGCCGTGTTTACTGATAGCCCACCAATGCGACATGCAGCCTCACAATCATGCAGCCTCTTTGCACCTTTCCTGTTCTTCCCTGCAACACTAATCCTGGAAATGATTCCCACTCTGATAGCAGAGATGACTAATCCAGCTTCTCCTTTAGATGATGTAGGTTCTTTTGAGGAAAGTCACAGATGTGCTCCAGGCTGCTTTGTTCCCTATGTTTTCTATCAAAATAAAAAACCCTACATTTTCAAGGGAAGAAAGCAGAACCCACAACAATTAAGTTATTGGAGTGCCTAGACAGGACACACAAAGGCAGCTACCCTCTCTCTCCCCACTAACAATCACTGTCAATGAAACGAGGATTCATTTCATGTATCTGATGTGCATAATAAATTATGATCCTTAATAACTGACCTTACTTATTCCCATGAGGCAGAGGCTAAATGTAGAGAATTTCACCAGATACACTGGAGATCTGTTTGTGATTAAATAGCATTTTGAAAAAAATATCCTTACAGAGACAACAAGCAGAACCCCCATCCACAAACGGAGGGAAAAAAACCCAACAGCAGTTGTAACTGGGTGACTAAAAACCACAGACAGCCTGGCATAGCCTGTAGGAGCCCTCTGCATCATGTATAAATGGTCACAGATGTGTCTACTGTAGCACACTCCATGCCTGTCTGGCAATCAGCGGACACCTGTGCCTGAACACACAGAAGAGCTCAGGGATCAATAAGTTAGTTAACAGGCTGCCACGAATCAGAGAATCAGGCTGCCATGGAGATCCATGAATCTGTTATTTTGTGACTGAAAATCCAGTCCATCCATCAGCACTAAACACAAATATAATCACCAGGATGACATCAATACTCACCACTTTGGCAGTTTTAGCAGGTGAGGGGGGACCTAAAAAAAAGGAAAAATATCTGAATATAAGAAGCAACTTTACTACTTAAAACCTCACTATTTTACATTGAACAGAGCCAATATTCATCCACTCCCCTTGTGAAGACATAAGATATGCTACATGTTTTATGATTCTTTTAAAATTCTAAGTGAATATTTACTTGGCCAACAATATTGACTAGCAGACATCCCTTAAACTGCAACTAACAGCACCAAAATGAAACACACATTTCTCATGTTGCCAGGGCCTGTGGTTTGAGGATACATACTCTGATTAATGTGCCGAAGCAAGTTAATGAGTTTGGCAGGTAGAACACTGATTACTCCCAAGGAAATCTGATTTTTTACCCCTCATTGCTAGTCAAACTGGAAATGGTAACATGTATATAGTGAAGACTTTGGTGTCTTTGCAAATGCGAGGCCTGTGTCTTGAGGAGGTTTTACTGAGGCTGGAAGAGCCTGAAAAGGGGCTCAGAGGGTCAGATCTCCCCTTGCAAACAAGTTTCTACAGTACAGATCATCACTGACAAGGCTCTGTTAGGCTTCCCACAGGGCCAACAATGCCGAATCCTGGTAGCTTTCTAGACAGAGAGGTATTAACAAAGAGGAGATGTCAATGTGACAGTTGGCTTCTTCTTACAGGCGCTGACCCAAAAACTACTGAAGTCTATGGGAATCCATTTATTTGTTTACCGGGCTTTGGATCAGGCCCTTGCCTACTCTTCTTTCCCCATCATATTAATAGGAGTTAGGCCAATGTGTTACTTGTCTCTCTACTTTTAGTCTTTGGTTTGAGCAGTTGGCAGAGACTGTAATAGTCACTAGTATTCCTGGTCTACTCTGGGTGGTGGAGGGGGGGGGGGGTGTCTTCAGGATTGGTGTCTAAAATGACGATACCAGCACAGTCCACTCTTTCAGCCCAGTGGCCTTCTTGCCCTTTATAAATGTTCCATGAGCACTAGTCAGCACGGAAGAGGCTACAGCTGAACTGATTTCTGCCCTCAGCAGAAAAGATGTAGCTTAATGTTGGTCTCCAGTAGACTATCCACAGAGTATTAATAGGTAGTCAGCCTGTACCTTACAGTAGGCCATAATGGGGACGTGAATGTTGGGTTTGTTTAGTCAGGAAAAGCAAATCAGATCAATCAACACCTTTCCTCTGAATGGAGTGCTGAAATCTTTACAACACAGCAAGATGAGTGTAACAATGGTATGGGAATAATATTTTACTATGGTATATCTGCCTCACTAAAAGGCACTGTCAGGGTGCCCAGAGAAGCAGAGAAAAACAAGAGTGAAGTAGATAAAAGTAAAGAGGCCCCATTTGCATAGAATGTGCACAAGAACATACTAGAGTTCAGTCCAATAAAAACATGACCTGCTCAGAAATGGAGAATGGGGACGTCCCTTAGGAGTATGAACTGGAGAAGAGAACTAGGAAGGGGGAATTCTTGGTTCTCTTCTTGACTAAGCTGAATTACTGTATGACCTTGGATACATCGCTAACTTCTGGGTCTCCATTTGTTCGGAGGCACCAAGGGGCAGAAGGGTTAATTTGTT
Organism: Sternotherus odoratus; assembly: GCA_032164245.1. Lineage (NCBI taxonomy): Eukaryota > Metazoa > Chordata > Testudines > Kinosternidae > Sternotherus > Sternotherus odoratus. The sequence goes on along the minus strand of JAVMKO010000022.1, from coordinate 13,823,420 downwards.
AATGTGTGTAAACATAATTATTATGAAGATAAATAAAAAATAAATATTTTGAGATGCTTGGACAAACTAGGTCATATAAATGCAAAGTATTATTATGGTTACTGCATCACATATCCTCAAAAAGGGCCAATTATTCTGTGGGCTGAGATTATACAGTGCACATCAGCGGCAGCCTCTGTGGGAGTCTTTGATAAAACAACCTGTGCCGATTTCCTTTGTCTCTGCTGGCAATAGAAAGGGTGAGAGAATGTCAGCAAAATATCTTATGGCAGCAAAACAAAATAGACTAAGTCCCTATAAGTAATGCCAATATGAATATTCTCAGGAATCAAACAACAGATAGATAAAATAGAAGAAAAAACAAGTTGTAGAGGGCACCAATGAGCTCATTTATAACCAGGAAATGGCACAGAAAGGATCCTGTCTGGCAGCCATCGAACTGAGCCTTCTGGCAAATGCACACTAATTACAGTTAGTCTATGGGGAGAGGAGATGTTCCGATCTGTAATGATTGGCAATTAAGAGAGATAAATACACACAAAAAGGACAACACCTTCCAGAGTTCCAGGTAGCAAGGCTCATGTTATCTTAGAGGTGCTTCCCTCCAAGATACCTGTGATCACCTTCATAATAAGCCAGTGCCTCTGGACCATCCTCAAAAGGAGAAAGAAAAAAATCCCTTTCCCTGCTATCTTCAGGTCAGACTGGGGGATGTGCATCTTTGCTCTAATATTCCCTGAAGAGCCAGAACCGACTGCATTCAGCAGCAGCCTACAATCAAATCGGCAGTAAAACATAAAACTAATAACATGCTCAATACCAGGCGCATAGCTTACACTTAGAGCAGGGTAGAGAATTGAGCTGACAGCCCATTTTCTACTTTTTAAAGCAGGGGTGTCAAACTCAAATGACCACGAGGGCCGCATGAGGACTAGTGCACTGGCTCGAGGGCCGCACCACTGACACACACACACCCTCGCTGCCCCGGCTGTGCCCCCACTCCACCCCTTCCATGAGGACTAGTGCACTGGCCCGAGGGCCGCACCACTGGCCCCACCCTTGCTGCCCTGGCTCCGCCCCCACTCCACCCCTTCCAAGAGGTCCCACCCCTGCCCCACCTCCTCGTCTGAGCACGCAGCTCCCCATTCCCTCCTGGAAAGCGCTAGGCACCGCCAACAGCTGTTTGGCAAACAAAGCAAGAGCAATCTAGGAAGTCCAGAGCTAGAAACACACGCAGCCCAGCCAGGCAGCAGAGAAGCCTCCACTTCTGGCCCCTCCGTCCTGCAAACTGCTATGGGGGAACCGGGGGGGGGGGGGGGAGAGGGGGCGCCAGGAAGCTTGGCGGGCCGCAGGGAAGGGCTTTGCGGGCCGCACGTGGCCCCCGGGCCGCATGTTTGAGACCCCTGTTTTAAAGCTTTGTACAGTCTCATTCCCACCTACCTCCCCTTAAGATAAGCAGTGGGACCTCAGCTCCCACTGGAAACTGCTTCAGCAGCTCCACCACCTGCAGATGTGTCAAGTTCTGTACGTTCTGATGGTAAATCTCTTGGATTACATCCCCCTTCTGAAGGCCATGGCACCATTGGCTGTCTAAAATCATCTTAACTTTCTGCCCTGAAGGGCTGTCTGCAATTGCAAACCCAAATCCTTTAGGGCTCTTGACCAGAGGAATAGTGATTAGTTCTGGCTGGGAGCCTCCTGGAGTGGATACGGAGATTCTCTGTTCATTTGGGTCCATGGAAGGGCTGTTCAGGCGACCATTAACCAAAATGTGACCTGGTTTCCCATTTTGGTCTAAAATGACTGTTCCAGGTATTAAATCTTGGCTGGTTATGCATATATCTCCTTTGGTCATTGGCTGGCCATTGACGACGGGTGTAGCTGTAACAATGTCTACAGCAGGGTCTTCGCTGTCATCAGGAAGCGGGTAACCGCGACACAAAGTCATATTCACATATTGGTTGACAGGAACTAGCTGAAACATCTGAACAACATCTGCATGGGTATGGCCAAGGACACAGCTGCCATTTATGTCTACGATGACATCACCTGTTATAAAAATGAGATCATAATTAAACTAAATCATTTCTACTTTTAAAATATTCTAATATAAGGCACAGAATGAAACACTGACCACCCCCACTCTCTAGCAACTACAAAGCGACATTATGGGCAATCATTTCAGATATTAATGAATAGGGGGTTCTCATTCTCCACATGCTACCAGAAGGGTAGGATTTTCTCTTAGCTGAAATATAGACTACTAAATTAAAAGACACTTCTAAATATATAAAATTTAAATTGTCACAGATTTAGAGAATGACACTATATGGGCATCAGAAAAGGAAACAGTGCGCACATTAGTGCAAGCAGCTGTCATATACTTTAACTCATGTTATACAACAGTCTAAACTCAATCCAGAATGAATCAGATTTTTTTTTTCCTGGTTTCTGTGGGTTTGGCTCAACTTAAACTAAGATTCTACCACACACAGTTCTTGGAGTGCCTCTCTATTTTGAATTTGCTTAGACTGAAAATACATTCTCATCTGTGCATATTAAATAGCAGCAAGTGTTCCATCTTGGAAGTCTGTTTCGGCATGTGTACATTTTTGAGCATGGAAATATAGAGTGAGTTGTAAGGCAACGTCCTTTTCTTCATGTGCCAATATATATTTATGCCTATATCTGTATTTTTCACTCCATGCATCTGAAGTAGTAGGTTTTTTACCCACGAAAGCTTATGCCCAATTAAATCGGTTAGTCTTTAAGGTGCTACCGGACTCCTCATTGTTTTTGTGGATACAGACTAACATGGTTACCCCTCTGACACTTAGGCTTCTTTGTCTTCAAAATAATAACTCTTGTACAAGAATAATTATAATATGTACACACATACCATTTTTCATATAAAGATCTCAAGGCACTATACAATACTGGTAAGGTACTAACCTCATTTTTACATGTGAGGAAAAAGAAAGACAAGAAAAGTAGCTTGCCAAGATCAAAGCACAGGTCAGCTGCAGAGTTAGGAATTCGTTACTAAGGTCTTCTCTTATTTGAATTAGTATTAAAATTAAGTATAAAGTTATTTTCTTACCAGAACAGTAAGAGTGGTTATCCAATACATAGAGGTACATAGTGGGAACACATCTTAGTGAAGGCAGTATAAATTATAGGTTCCAGAGACAATTTAATTAAACTAATGTAACTAATAGCCACAATGTGCTTAATTCCTCACATTGTGCAGGGTTCTCTCACCTCTCCTGTCTCCCTACTGGCCCATTCTGTGCTGCTTGCTTTATTCCTACTGCTGTTCCACTGTCAGTTTTAACATTTGGCATTTTACTTTTGGCAGCGATCACTCACAACATTGACCTGGATCCAAATTTGCTCCCAGGCAGAGAAAATGCATTCTTTTTACATTGTGTGTATACAGGGAGCAGAGACCATTCAATAATGAGACTAAACAACTCCTAAATCTTATGAAGCCATTTATACAGAAGAGTATATCTTATGTATAGCTTAAAAAGCAGAAGTAAAGCTGAAATAAATGGTTACTTTCCAGGAAGAAGGCCATATATTCATAAATGTTAATGAAATAAATAATGCCTATCTATTCTAGAGCACTTGTCATCAGCAGATCTCGAAGTGCTTTACAAAGAAGATCAGTATCATTATCTTCATTTTACAGATGGGGAATTTGGGGCACAGAGCAAATGTGATTTTCCCAAGGTCACCCAGCAGGTCAGGGGCAGAGCCTGGAATAGAATTTAGGTCTCTCAAGTCCCAGACCAGTGCTTCAATCACTAGACCACATGCAAGCCATAGGACATGTTTCATTCAAATAACTTGGTAACGGAATGTATATTGTACTTATATACTGACAAGCTGTTTTATACGTTTAAAAAAAAAATGAGAGAGACAGAACTTGAGAAAAATGGAGGAACAAGCAACACAGCCAAGGAAGATTTAAGTCAAATGTTTCCACAGCCCTCACGTAAGCAATTTAAATATACAAGAATAATATGCAATGCCACATAAGCCTGCGCTGTTATGTCATGCATGGTTAAGCTAAACCAGAATCTAAAATTAGAAAATCCTGCAAGAATGAAGAACAGCTGCGACTCATCCCAGCCCCAAACTGGAAAAGTAGAATGAAAAAAAAATCAATAATTGAAAGAGCAAATATCGTTAATCTTGAAGTCACCCCAATCCTTTAAAATAGTGATTAGTGCATGTGCATTCGAAAGTAAAAGCTGTTCCTGAATAATTTTTGTTTGTTTGTGTCTTATAAAGGCCACTCAGGAAATTCTTTTTTTTAGTGTATTATTCATTGTTATTTATTAACCAGAGTTTACACAAGCTGAAAATCAAAACCTACTTCCTTGTGATATTTTTCCTTCATCGGGGGGCTTTGTGGCCAAGGGCTAAGCTGCATGTGCGTACATAAATTTGTTGCTATAAAGGTAAATTTGAGAGTGTGAGGTTGCTGACAACAAAATGAAACAATACAAAAGCTTATGCCCAAATAAATCTTAGTCTTTAAGGTGCTACCAGACTCTGTTTTTAACATACAGTAAAACCTCGATTTAACGGAACTAATTCGGGCGAGGGGGTGTCCGTTAAATCAGAAAGTCTGTTATTTAATAATTAAAAAAAAAAGCTGTCTGAGCAGCAGCCCGCCTGCTGCCGGGACCCGGGCGGCAGCCGGGAGCCGGGAGCCAGCCCACCCGGCTGTATGTATATATATACACATGCAAAGCCCCAGGATTGCTCACGCTATTGAAAGCGCTATCAAAATATCTGACTTTGCAAAGCAACTAAAACCACGTAAATAAGGTATGTGGCATCCAATACAATGGTTGCCTGGCAATGGACCAGAAAGACAGGATGGGTAAGGTAATATCTTTTACTGGACCAACTTCTATTGGTGAAAGACAAGCTGTTGACCTATACAGAGCTCTTTTTCAGGTCTGGGAAAAGTACTCAAGAGTGTCATAACTAAATACAAGGTGGAAAAGATTGTTTTGCATAAGTAGTTAATATATAGTCTAGGAGACCATTCAAGGTGAAGTTGCTGTTAACACCTTTCCAGTCAAAGGACCAAAAAGGGGGGTTAAAGATTGTTGTAAAAGCCATACAAGCAGTCTCTTTATTAAAGCCATGACTTTCAGTGTCTAGCAAACCTATGAATCTAAGAATCCATGCTTCTCTTGAAGGTGTTGTGCAGGTTTCCTCTGAGGATGAGGACTGAAGTCAGATAGAGTGATTGTTTTGTGAAAAGTTTTCTCCCCCAGATGATAGTGTTTTTTGGTGTTTTATCACTAACACACTAAGTTTCTAACACTTTTTTTTAACAAGTATTTTTTTAATACATTTCCTTTTTACCTTTGCCTTATTTCTTTCTCCCTTTCACACCAAGGTTGCCACAGAAAGGAGGAATGAGAGAAGAGAGCACTCACTGTTCTGTGTATATCAGCATGTCTCCCCAAGCTCTGCTCCCTCTGCAAGATAACCTCTATATCCTTAACACACTTTCCACCTATTTTACATTTTTAAGGGCTGAGAAGTTCAGTCGTTAGACTTGAATCTAGCCTCCTCTCTGTCACTGACTCAGTGGGCGACTTAGGCCAAATAACTCCACCTGTCTCTCGCATACAGAGATTCTTGCAAAAATGGGTACGGCTTTTTTCAGGGTGCAGCATCTTTCGGGGATTGATTTCTCTCATCTTGTCTAGATAGATAAATTGATCCCTGAGCACTCTTCTATCAACTCTGGAACTCCACCACACCGAGAGGCACAGGCGGAGTTGATGGGGAGCAACTCAGCATCATGAAGACACCGAGGTAAGTCGACCTACATATATCGACTTCAGCTACGCTATTCACGTAGCTGAAGTTGCATATGTTAGGTTGACTCCTCCCCCCCAGTGTAGACCAGGACTAAGTGTCAAAAGGAAAACATTACAGAACAGTATAATTTCAACCTTTTAAATTCTCAGCCCACCAGCTCCAATTTTTTAGGAACAGTTAACTAAGCTCACAAAACAAATACTGTAAAAAATAATTCACATTACAGTTTATACCACGACAACAACAAACATAAGCAGCAAGGTTTAACATTCATACTACCATCACCTTGAGCTAGCTTATTAAGGACTACAATGTAATAAATATTTATTACCCAATTATCCCTCCTCCACTTTGTTGTTTTTTATACTCATTTGTAGAGTCTTATCTTAAATTAGATCATAAGCTTTGGGGGAACAGACTGCTACTTTCTGCATGCGTGCCCAGCACAATGGAGCTCCAAACAAATAATAAAATGAACATGATAGGTTCAAAGGATCCTTCAAGTGGCCCACTGGGGGAGTTTGAAAATCTTTTTAACATGCAGCAAAAGATTTGCAATAGACAGAACCACTGAACTCTCACAAATTTCCAAAACATGGATTTGTATTAAAATATTACTTCTTTTCTAATTAAGGGTTTTGGAAACTGCCTAATATTTTCCCCACTCTGATAAACAGCAGCTTCAGTTAGGTGGGCATTTCAAAAAGAATGTCTGCAGGTGGAGCCATCTAATTCTCCATAGCCCATCAGCTGTTTCCCTTTCTTTTGGCCAAGCAGGATCACTTGAAATGGAGAAATGCTACTTCACCTGGTGCAATTTTCCCATCCTGTGCAGCAGGTCCATCTTTCAGCACATTCTTCACCTGGAGGAACTCATCAGGCCTGTCTCCACCAATGATTGTGAAACCAAATCCCATAGTGCTTTTCTTCAGTGATGTCCGTATGAGGGCTCCTGTAAGTTGGGCTGGATCTCTGGTGAAGAGTGACTTCTCTGGCTCTGCACATAAAGAGAAGTCAACACATTAGTCTGGTAAGAGAAGACTGAAGGTGGACATAACTTTTTATGTACTTGAAAACTGTTACAAGGAGGAGGGACAAAAATTATACTTAACCTCTGAGGATAGGACAAGAAGCAATGGGCTTAAATTGCAGTAACCGAGATTTAGGTTGGCCAGTGGACAGGAAACACTAATGTTGCCTTAAGGAATTAATAATGCATATATACTCAGAGATGAAGCTGCGTACACAACTTGCAATAGTCAGACATTAATTGAGCTTTGACCTACTGCAGCCTGTTAAGGCTATGTGTGCATAATTTACTAATTATGTTGACAGACACAAGCTGACCTATGCTGACTGCTATAGAACCAGTAACTTGTTCTGAAAAAGCTAGAAAATTAAATACAATAAACTAAATTAAAGCAACATTTTCAAGATTTCATAAATCAGCATACAAAATGCCAGAAATGTGAAAATACCAATTAAAACTGTTTTTTTCAACTTAACTTCTGTACTTCCTATACTCCATACACTAAAGCACTTCAATTTAGTCCTAGTTTTCATCTCAATAGAAAGTCAGAAAAAAACCTCTTATTTAGGATCACACTGAACATTTAAACTAATGGCAAAAATGCAAACTGAAGATCTACTTGAACTAAAACACCCAGAAAATTTTCTTTTGAGATGGCTCTTCATTCATAATGATACTGCAGCTAATAGTGAATAACAGACACTTAAAGTACCTGGTTTTGAAGGGCCAACATCAGTCTGTCCTAGCTGTTTTTTTCTCTTGGCTTCCAATACTGGATTTTCAAACTGGGTTTTCTGGTTAATGTGACTGCAAAATATACAAATATGTTAGGGTAAAAAGCTTTCTTCTAATTTCACAACGAAACCAGCTACAGGTGGTTTTAGTACAAATATTATTTTGCTTTATCTTAAACACCAAGGAGCGATGAACACTAAGATAATATTATTGCCATCAATAGGAATAACAGTGACTTTTTTTTATCCAGACACTTTGATTTACTTTTCAAAGCCATTAAGGCGTTTAGTGCCTGTAAGATGCTTACAGAAGCAAACCGAATCATGTTCTGGCTCTTCAGGAGCCTTAATAACAACGTATTTCAGCAAAGAGACATGCTGTTCAGTAAATTCCAATCTCTTTTCCAAAATTTGTGACTTGGCTCCATTTTAAAGTGACATGCAATGTTATTAGTGAAGAGTTCTAATCATCAAAATCACAGAAAGTGGCTAAATCAGCACTCAAGGCTTCTTGAAAGTACAGGAGGTTTGTATGTATTTAAATAGGTTGAACCCATACACAAACGTGCTCAAAGTCTCAAGCAAGTTTGGCATCCATTTTGTTCTCTATTTACTATGCGAGCATTTAACAGCTCCATACAGTTCGAAGAAACGTATATGCAGTCTCAGCACTGCATATCTGCCTTACCCTTGTTTCAACTGTGGATTGCAATTCTTGGAAAGATGAAACAACAAGCTTCAGAACTCAGATTTTGAGGAATATGGTTATGGGGTATATAATTTCATTAACAGTGCATGATTAATATATTTCCTGCAATTCTGGTGAGGGAAGAATGGAGGGGTGACACTGCACCCCATATTGATCATACTTATGATTAGGATATGATTATGGCATAATCACAATCCTTTTTGTACAAGATAGGTCATGTGAGGTGTCATTGGAAAAGTTATGATTTGCCAAATATGATTATTCTATTTCTGTACATGTATCAATTTTGTACCTGAAGTTATGAATATTGACAATGTATTTGTGTTTCAAATGTGCTTACTCTAGGTAACACCCACAACTAGTCTTTCAGGTACAACAATGGCTCTTCAAGACAATGGACCATGGAAGAGCTTAGCCTTCCTGTGAACATTTCAGTCAGTCAATGAATAATGGCTGCTATGACTCTCTCTCTTTCAAAGATTTCTTTGAATTTTATGCGCCTTTAAGATTTAGTTCTTTTATTGTATTTTTTATAAATATGGTCCAGTTTGCTAATACAATAAAATGTGATGCTTGGAAATTACTTGTTTTCCCTAATAAGAATCAACATACAATGTAAATTTACAATGTACATTTTACAGCACTGAATATATTTAAGAGCCAGCATCACAGCCGTTAAATTACAGAAATCCATATATTCTGCTCCTCTCTCTCAAAGGGTAATTGCAATTGAGAACTAAAATTTAAAGTCTAATTTTAAAAGTTACACAAAGCCTCATCTTAATAGCTTGTTCCCCTGTAGTATGTGCAATTCAAACACAACAGCATTGCACCAATTCGTAAGTGCAAAGAAAATGAATAGCCTATTTTAATTATCTAAACAGAGAGAAAAATTAAAAGAAAATTACAATGAAAAAAACAGATCATCAAAACCTAAGGAATTTCAACTAACACCACAGGAAAGAAAACTGTTAAAACATGTTCAAATATCTTAACTAGCTATTCAGGACAATGCTATAGTTTCCTGTTCAGAAGCAGGACCAACCGTCTCCTCACGAGAAGCTCAAAGATTAATCCTTTGAAGAATACTCCAACAACTGATTTCTCAATACTCAAAACAGAAACTCAACAACTATACAATTCAGCCTTGACTTTTGAGGCTGCTTATGGTGTGACAGAATGAACTCTGAGTAATAAGCATATTATCTATTTTAACATCACTTTGCACATTTCAAAAGAGATGCTGTAGACCATAATATTGGGCAAGAAGAGAACTGCTTAGCGAAACAAACACCAAATGGATGCTGCTTCCATATATCCATGGTATTTGTTGCTTATGTTGCTAAACACTGAAATATGAAAGCACAGCTGAAGTATCAAAATATTTATTAGCATGGACAATATTAAAACAACAGTGCTGGCTCTGCAGAGGTCTCTAACATTTTTCCAAAAATGCTAATATTTTCGATTCTCTGCTAATTTTTCTCTTGATGATTGAAGGTGGTTTTCATTCAGCCTGAGTTGAAGAATGAGCAAGTCAGCCACAATAGTTTAGGGATTTTCTGCTACATGGTGCTGTTTTGGAACCCAAAGAGGAGGGAAAAGCTATTTCCTGCTGGTCTGTGAATAGCAAGTGCTATACTGTTTTAATCAAGAGGCCCCATTTTAAAGAGTATTTCAGAACAGAATAGAGATTCTGATCTGTGTAACTGTTTAACAACATTCAGCATCTTCAGTTATTACAATAAGGATATTAAGAGATTCAACCATTTGGGCAAAGTCATTCATGCCAGATAAAGTTACTGTTGTAACAAACTAGTTATAAAAGAAGAGTCACGTGGACATTTCTGAGGCAGAGAAGCCAAGTGAATCCTACTGCTTACTTGCCGTTCTCCGGTTTCCAGCCAAAGGCAGTGGTTACTACCTGATTCTTCCCCTCCAGATGATAGATGGATGTATCTCAATTAGTGTGACGGGAAGCTACACACATTATCAGCCTACATATTAGCTCATGGGAAGAGTGCACAATTCAGTTACAGCCTCAAGAACTGGCCCTTAATTTTACTGAATACATAGTCATTAAATGAGCTGCATTATAATTTTCATTACATATCAACCGTTTCATTGTTCTTTACCATATCTGCTGTCCACATGAAGTGAATAATTGGTGTAAACACTTACTCAACGTAGTATGTTCCATATTGAGGGTCTTCTATTTTCTCCCAGCCATAAGGAAGTTCTGTAATTAGAACAGAAGAATGAACAAAATTCTGCACTATAATGGAAAAGTATTTGAAAATGTCAAAGTTCATGTGGAAAAAAAATTAGTGGAGAGATTATGGGCTGACTGTGTGAGAAATATGAAAGCAATTTATATAGTCCCATGAATTGAGTGCTTGCATTTCACAGAGGGAACCGCCCTCCCCCCCCCCCCTCACTGATCTACTGGAGGAGGAAACTTGCATTTTAAACAAATTAAATTTTAACAAGCTTCAAAGTGAAGCAGGGAAATATCTTAAGTAACAAAAGGAGGAAAAGAAAGACAAAGGTCTCATTTTATTAGACACAGCCAATGAATGAATGAATGAAATAACTAGTTTCATTTGTGTAGTTTGGTTTTTAACTCCCCAATCTGTAACTATAGGATAGCACTGTCTACGGATGACTCCGTGTGCAAAGGAGATATTGAAGCTATTCCCAAAAAGGTACTTTCAATCCATCTCAGCCCTGAACTGTAGGACCATGCTATTCCAGTCATATTGTACTTCCAGAAACATCTGCCAAGAGGGCCTAAATTCTGACCTGCAACCCCCTTGTTATTCCCATTTTACACACACATCCCCTTAACACCAATGTATTTCAAGCCAGACCTGCAACATAAGACTCCTCACCTAGTTCTCCCAATGCACTGCAATCCTGACCTGCATGCCATGCAACTTTACACCTAGGCTCCCAAATCAGAATCAAAGAGGCAGTATAGTGGTGACAAGGACACATGACTAAAAATATGATAACCCCAAACTCATTTCCATTTGTGTGTGTTATTTGAATCCAAGTCTCCAGAGTAACAAATCTAGAGGGAAGCTAATGATCCCATATTCTGAAAGTTGTGTGCAAAATGAAATTAAATCTGTACAAAATAAACACTCATATTGAAACAGCATAAAAATCCGAAAGCTCCCTCGTTTCTGAACTAAATTCAAATTCTTGTAGGATGGCTGCTAGAATCAGAGCATTACTGGTTGAATGCAACAAGCTGTCACTACAGAGGCCTGATTGCTATAGTTTTGTCACTCTAATTTGACCATAGAAATGTAAATATGGAAATGCTGTTTGAAAGGAGCTTGGTGTGAAAGTTAAGACCAAATGGAAACATTGTTCCATTTGGAACACAAATTGCCTTTTATTTTTCTTTTAGACGTCTGGATTGTTTGAAAGGTAAGATTTCTGTATAATTATTGTGTTTGTTGCTTGTTGCTGCCCCAGGCTTGAAGGGAACAGGAATTTTCTTAGCATGTGGCAGCATGTTACCAATTATGAATATCAGTACAGCTCAGCAGAACTTGACAAATGTCCCAGTGGGACTATTTATTTAAGTGCTGTTCATTAGGATGTCCTGCATCTTTCTCTTTAAAATGCCTTTTTTTAATCCCATCCTCTCCCAGTAGTGGGCTTCACATATGTTTAATAAAGCAGCAGTATGAGGCAATGGCTCAATCTGGCTTCATTAAGAATAGATTTAGGAGAATGAGAGGCTGTTTTCAGTCTTGCCTCGGCACCTATTGACTCTTGTAACACAGGAGATGTTTGCTGCAGAGACTGCTTCTCTGTACATTTTTATTTTATTGGCTGGCTACACTGCACCACTGCTTTGCAAGCGTCTGCAGGATTTGCCTGTAGGCTGATTACCACCAACATTCTCACAGATCGGATTCACAATGTGAAGCCTTAATGCAAGAGGTGAATAGAAACAAATATAAGTCAGCTCCTATCCTCTCCCCAAACAATCAAATTATGACAGAGGGCTACCCTTAGTTACCTACTGCCAGCCAGCCTGTCACTTCCAAGCATTGTCCTATATTAGAGAAGATAGTGAATATGCATTACTTTTGAAAAGCCGGTTGGGGTGCAAGAGAACTGAAAATACTAGAAGTTTATTTTCCATACTAAATCCAAGATCGTACGGAAGGAATTAAGGGTTCCATATTAAAATGGAAAGAATATATCCCTGGTGCTGCACTCTCTGAAGAAATAAGGAATCCGGATGAAAGGTAGCATCAGATGGGTAGCCGTGTTGGTTTGGATCTGCAAAAGCGACAGAGTCTTGTAGCACCTTATAGACTAACTTATGTTTAGGAGCATAAGCTTTCGTGGGCGAAGTGGGAACTTGAGAACGGGATTAAAATGTCTGAAAGGCCAGATGCAGCCCCCACCCCTGGGCTAGACCAACATTATTTCACAGACAAATTCACTCTCTCTGACTCTGCATGGCAGCTGTGATCAATGGGAATGCTACAGATGAGGATACATGTAGGGGTCAGGATTAGAGTGTTTGAGAATCACTAGCTATGGAAATTCTGTATCACTGGAGAACAGGCAGAGTCCAAGCACTGCCACACACAGGACACAAATCTCAGACTCCTCCTTCCCCCAACAGTGACTGCAGATCACCAAGGCATCCTTCTGTGGAACTAAAACACCAGTTGTAGCCCATTATTTCAACAACACACTCCCCAACAGCAATGAGTCACTACTAACAACATTAGGTAGCTAGTTTGATACTGCAGCTTGGCATTCACCTCTTTTCTATTTAACTGATAGGATTTTGCTTGAAGAAAAAGCATGACAGAGAAGCACTTTAACCATGGGACCCTGCTTAGATTATGATTCTCAAACATCTCTGTCACTCTGTGAAGCAGTAAAATTCTGTCAGTGTTCAGCCCACTTTAAGCTTTATTTAGGGAAGGGTTAAGCTCTGCAATCATAGGGAGACGCAAGACAGCTTAGGCAAAATGAATTCTCCGGGGCACTTCCACATATCAGGGACTTGCACTTCTGTGGAAAAATTATCCACATGAAACCAGACAAACAGGGAAATGTTAAAGTCAAATTAATTTAGACAGGGTTGAGATGCTGGAGGGATAGGAGAGGAGTGTAAGGATTTCTTAAAAACTTATTGTATTTTCTAGCATCTAAAAAGAGGTTAATTATTTTCAAATTTGCTAATACAGATGCTAATCTTGATTATAAACTATATTATACTATACTTTCAGGCTCCCCTCAAATGGAAATAAGACATTGATGCTTAAAACATGCAACTGCTTCAGAGATTTTAAAATACTCCTACAACAAAGCCAGCTATTATTGTGCAGCCTCACTCCCAAGCCTTGCAGCTTGGTTTATGCCTCCTGCACCTGGCCCAATTAAGGGTCAATGCATACGAAGTCCAAAGGCTCTTCCATCCCTTCACTTTGGGACTACCATTTATCTTAGCAGTCCTCATAAGTCAACATCCTGTCTCCAACAATGACCAATACCAGAAGCTTCAGTGGATGGTACAGAAATCTCTTACTAGACAATGAAGTTTCTTCCTAAAATTAATTAGGTGGTGCTTATGCTTTAAAGCATGAGTATTTATATCTCTTCTTTAAAAATATCTATCTATCGTCATTGGATCCTCTCATTCTTACAAATGTCTAATCCTTGTAAAAAATGTATTACGATTTTGGCCCCAATAATCTTTAGTGACAATGAGTTTTTCATGGGTTATTTATACATTGTATTTTGTATTTAATTTTATCACTTTTAAATCTGCCACCTTCAATTTAACGCAAAGTGCCCTTCTTCTTGTATTATAACAGTGGGTAAGAGGGAGAACCTGATTTACCTTTTGTTTACTGTTTGTTATTTTGTACACTTATTGTATCCCTAGTTTTTTTCACATTGTCCTCAAAAGCTTTTCCATTATTCTAATAAAATTTCACTTCTTTCTCTCAACTAGAAACTGAACAGAGTATTTCAGGTGAGAGTCTATCATTGATATAAAGTGACAAGGCAGTACTTTCAGTATTATACTGTAGCACATCATCTATGCATTCTAGTATTTGGGGGCTTTTCCTTTGCACATTTAAACAATGGTGTTCATTGAGCTGTCTACAAAGATAGCCCTGGTCTTTCCCCTCGGTGGTTACAGCGAATTTAGAACCAAGTAATGTGTCATTCTGCTCTCCAGAATTTGTGTGTATCCACAATTCACTTAAACTCCATTGTTCCAGTGAAAATATACAAAGCCACTCTCTCAAGCCCAGTCATTCTACCGCTGCTGCCAAAATAGGCACTTAACTCCATACCCTAATGGCTTCAGAGTAATGTAGAAAGAATATAAATTATAAACTTCAGGTAGGAACTTCTGTCTTCGCAGTGATAGATCTTACTGAATTGTAAAGAACCCTGGAAGTGACTCCATAAGGGACATCTGACTGTCACAAACAGCATTATCCAAAGACCCCTGAATAACTTAAATCTCCCATCAGTGCAGAGGACATTCTTAGGAATGACCCAGTTCTCCTTGAAGATGAACTTGATATAAAATATGTAATATGCATAAGGAAAAGACTTTCCAAATGGCTTAAGGATTCATTACCACCAAACCAGACAGAAAGTCCCTTCATGAATCAAGTAAAAGTAACTAAATAGCCAGTTCCATAGGACTCTAGACTAAATTTGGTTGGTAAACAAGCAAATACAGCCGATCAGTTAGGAATTCTATTTGGTTTCATAACTCTTAACCAGAGCCATACTTTGTGCCTTCGTAAGCTCTACTGATAACATGCTAATTGGATACCATTTGAGTCTGGTTTTCAAGTAGAAAAAACAACATCCAAACATGCATTACATATAGCAGACAGACTTCTGAACATCTCACCTCCATCCTCACAGTCTTCAGGAGCTTTGGCTTTCTTACAGAGCCGAGGATCAAGCCAAGTGGTTGTCTTGGTGTTGTGACTGCGGAATATAGGACAGCCCAATCAGGAGCAGAAAAACAGCAGGAGATAAAGGGAGAGAGACAAAAAAGACTCCGAAGGAAGAGATTTAATAGCACTTCTCTTCATAAGTTTCCTTCCACATGCAAATCTTTGCCTCCAGGTCAGCATACCTGCTGTTCTCACCTTTGTCGCATCAAAAATGTCAACAAGGAAAGGTACCACTTAAATACAACTATTAACATACTCGGGGCTCTTCTGTACCACTGTGACATAGGAGGTTATAGCGGTGTAAACATTTCTGAGCAGTAAAAAAATATTTTAAAGGTACATGTTCACAGCCATAGTCTCCACAGTTTCACTCTAAAAGTAGCAGGTTTGTTGGGAGTGAGGCAAGTCTAGGTTTCATCTGTCAAAAAATACTGGATATCTCAATAGTCGATGCAACCTGTGAATGGAGCTGAATTCAGAGGCTCCGTGGAACTGCGCAGATGTACCGTATTTTTCGTCTTATAGGACGCTCCGGCCTATAAGACGCCCCCTCGTTTTTTAATAAAAAAGCCGGACCCAAAAAAAAAAAAAAAAAGCGCCTCGCTCTCCCGTCCCCGCCGCGCGGGCGGGCTGCCGAGGTTCCCCCCTCCCCGCGGCGGGCGGGCTGCCGGGAGCGTCCCGGTTCCCCCCTCCCCGCCGTGGGCGGGGAGGGGGGATCCGGGACGCTCCCGGCAGCCCGCCCGCCGCGGGGAGGGGGGATCCGGGACGCTCCCGGCAGCCCGCCCGCGGCGGGGAGGGGGGATCCGGGACGCTCCCGGCAGCCCGCCCGCGGCGGGGAGGGGGGAACCTCGGCAGCCCGCCCGCGGCGGGAACCGGGACGCTCCCGGCAGCCCGCCCGCGGCGGGGAGGGGGGAACCGGGGCGCACATTCGCCCTATAAGACGCACCAACTTTCCCCCCCCCCCCCGTTTTGGGGAAGAAAAAGTGCGTCTTATAGGGCGAAAAATACGGTATATATAAAGTAGAGAACAAACAGAACCAATGAAATAAGAGCCCAGTGAATACATCTGTCCCTTTTGGTTCTCATCAGAACAGACCCAAAATACAAGCTTTTTCCTTACCTGGTTTTAAAAATTTAATTATAGGGAACAGATATTAAAAAGAGCACAAAACTTTTCCTAAGGTGTTTGACACCACCTCTAAAATAGGTTGACCATGGAAAGAGCCATGGGAAAAGTAATGGAGAAAAACTGATAAGCCCTAAAAGAGCATCTTATAGCTGTTAAAAACTTAATACAACCTAAGTATTCCAGAAAACAGACATTTTAAGTCACAATATAAATATAAATGTAAAGGCTGCTACCACTCTGAACCAAAGTACATAAGAAATTACCAGTGAGTTTGCAAGATTAGTGATTTTGCTCTTCCATGACAAGAAGTACTTATCATGGCACTGCAGGAACATATGGTACATGTTAACTCTGAGATAACAGTAACATAAGTGAGCAGAGTTATCCAGAAACCATACTTTATCTCAGGTCTATTGACACTGATTATAAACCCATTTACTCAAGGATTTCTAACTCTGCCCTATACATCTGCATTAGACAGCACAACCTCTTCGCCATCCAATATTTTTTTCTGTGTACAAAGTATGGTATTTACCATTGAAGCTACTACAAAAAATCATATTGGAGGATAGATACTTTTCACCTTGGGGGAAATAAAACCTTAACTTCTGCCTATGCTTAGCCGTCAGTGTAGTCTGATGCTTTACAATTCATGAAACAGATTATTACAAATTCTAGTAGCTGGTTTTTACATTCCATTTCATACCAGAGATCACAGGCAGAGCAAAGAGAATAAGGAAATCTCATGGATTACAATGAAGGTTTGCATAGCAAAAGTACACATACAATTAGACCCTTATCCAGGAACACAGAAGCTGAGCTTTGCATTCAGTGCAATACAGAATTCACATCATAAATAAGTTAACAGACTTTGCAGATGGAACCACTGTTTTCCCACCTAACTTATTCAGACACACAAAACACTATCAAACTAATAGCATTTACATGGGTTCTTTCGCCATCTGCATTTTCTCTATGAAAATTAACACTACCCTGTAGCTAAGATACCTGTGCAAGTATCTATGAAGATTACCAGAAAGGAAAAGCTACTTGGATGAAAATGCTGGTGACACCAAGTAGGGATACTGTGAAAGATAGATATAGATATAGATGAAAATAAAATTCCTGCAGCTTATTACTCAAATCAACATCACTGTCCTTTCTAAGTGACATTGTTATAATCATCACAGGAACCACTATGAAAAATCACACACACAACTGGTGGCATTTGGCGAGGCCTACAGAGTGAGAACAGATTGCAACTTCAAAGTCAGATGATTATATTTTCATGCAAGACATCAGCAATAAAAAGTGGATAGGGAGGAAGATATGTAAAAATCAGCAGAAATATCTCTAGAGACTGAGTAGTGACTCTCTGAGCTCATACATCTGAGGAAGGTACATTAACTCTATAAAGATACAAACTTCTACTCACTCTATGAAGTAGACCATGCCTGTGTCTGTGTAGGCCATCTCCCAGTTCTTGGGTAGAGGTTCTAGGCTCTCATCCCTCAACAAATAATTTCTGAAATCCATGGAGCTGCTTGTCTGGTTGTAACTCGGAACAGGCTTCATCCAGTCAGAAGAATCTGAATGTCTCTCTTTGTTTTCTGGAAGTTGTTTAAAGCAAAGTGTTACGGTTAAGATTTTCATGCTGCTTTGCTCACAAAGAACCACCCCTTTTGCTCTCACTAGGAGAGAATGCCAAACACCACTATATTTTGTCTGTATTTTTCTACTACATTTTTTTCTGCTGTGAACTTTAAAAAACTGAAGTGAACACACTGAGTTCTGTTCTTCCCATGCCAAACAGCATTAACCTCATACTTGTTTTCCTCAGCCTCGGCTCAGACAACGCTGGAACACATCTAGATAGACTACTTACTGCATTTCCTATCAAAGAGAATAGCATTTGTACTGCTCATTATAGAATCCACACCATCATCCCTCTCAGTGAATCAAAACCCAACTGTGGTTCAAGACCCACAATGAGTGGTACGAGGAAAACAACAGTGCAGCAGGTTTTAAATAGTGTGAATTTAAGCACTTCAGTTTAGAAACCATTGCTAATAACCTCAGTTTTACAATTAAGTATTTGTGACAAACTAATATGGACTGCAGCCAGATCACCTGTGCTCTGATTCTTTCAGCTCTGAAGGTAAACAGTATTGGGCCAGATCCATACTTGAATGGATAACTTCCAAGAAATGCCTAGATGCAGCATAATTTTCACATTTAATGTGCTGGTTGTCCCCCTTTTGAGATAAAGATGTTTAAAAGGACAGGATCTCAGACTAATCTTTGCAACACCCCACTGGACACCTTGTTCCAGTTTCAATGCATTTTTCTCCATCATCACTTGCTCTGAACCTTCCTTCACCTAGTTTTCGGATCATGTGACAGTGCTCTTACCCAAGCTAATCTGAAAATTTAAGAGTAACAATTTGATCGATTAAAATCTTAAATGCAGTCAGGAATTTCTCCACTTATAACTGACCTGCACCTCCACTGCCATTAACTGCTTCCTTCTCTTCCTCCTCTTCCTCCTCAGGGAGAGAGCTATCCATTCTTTGCATCTTGCTGACTGACGTGGTTCTTTTTCTCTGGGATTCTGCATCAAAATCATTGTCAAAAAGAACCTGATCCACTGGGTCTGGCTGAAAGGGACTGGGCTCTGCTGGAGGCTTTGGAGTACCATAGAAATTACCTGGCATTAAGAAACAGATGGTACAAAAGAGAAGCAATGATATTTGGTAAAGATGTCTACAGTCACAGGAATGGCTCAAGTCACAGTACATATTCTACTGCCACAGTAACAGTTTTGAGAAATACCTTAATGAAAAGGTAATTGATTACACTACTTAAGACCTCAGCATTATCAGTAGATGATGAATACATAAAATCTGGAATTTACAGCTACACTGTATTTCTGCTAATGTTGCCATTGTGCATCTAGGTATAATGCATTTAATTTCAAAGTGGCTGTTCTACACAGGTTTCCAAATCAAGAGACTGGTTTGTTTTTACCTTGCACTCACTAATGCTCCAGAATGAGATTGGTAGGAGTAAAGGGGAGGATTACCTGGACAATCAAAATAATTTCTGTTCTAATGTACAGCATACAGTAATTAACGAATCTGGAGTAACCTGTAGCCTGTAGGCAGGTTGAAGCTAAAAAGCAAATTAATTTTGTGCTGAAACACTAAATATCTATTTGCACAAAAGCAATTTTTAAAAAATCATTTCTTAGAGCTGTAATCCTATGTTTTCAGATGATAATTTTCTTACCTAATAAAGCTATTAATGCAATAATGAATTATACCTGAGAAAACTGATTTTTTTTTTATTTTCTAACATGCTGTATAAGTTCAAAGGATCAGCATTTTTCTCCAAAAAAAAAAAATAAAAATGCTCAAACAGAATTTAAATAATTGGCTCTCTCCTCTTAATTAATCATGTGATTTTAATTAGTTGAGCAGAGAGCTTAGCAGGACTCCTGCTGGGTTAACATTTGGTAGATAAGATTTTGTTTTGACTGCATGAAATATTAAATAAACCCCCCTATATTCAAATATCTTTAAGGATGAGGCTTCAACTGAAAATGGGAGTTAAGGTGAAAGCTTCGTTTTAGCCTGGCTTGTTAAAGTCTAGTTGCTGAGGAGATCTTAGATGCTGGGAAATTGTGCTGCAAAACCATGGCACAATCAGAAGAGCTTGGCTTAGAGAGCCTCTCAAGGAATTTCGTTCTTTTGGTTATTTTAACAGTAATATACCTTTTCATTTATTTTATTTTTCATATTAGTGAAGAATTAAACCTCAAAAAAATGTCCAATACATCATAATAGTTCTTTACAAGTTTCATCATCTTTTACACAGAGAAGGTTTCATACAATTTCTAGAATGTGTTTACTCTTGAAGAAGCTTTAGTCACTGAAGTAATCGCTTGAAATTTACATAATCTATATTAATAGAGATATATCTACTGGAAATTTTTTATGCATAAAATGGCCTTTTTACTTTAGTTTTCATATATTTTTCTTGGGGAAAACATGGAGTTAAGGGTCCCTAAACAAGGATGTTTTAATATATTGTAAAAACAAATTTTACAACTTTCAACATCAGGTTTCAATCCAGAAGAAAATGTAAGAGGAGCCACATTATGATGTTATATAAAAAAGGGTTTACATCTGACCCATTGATTTAGCTACTGTAGCCATTATCTTTAAGAACAGAGCCCATGCCTGCCTGGTCCTTGAGCAAAAGGATATTAACTATATCACCCCTATGCCTAGTTAAATACTTTAGGAAGATGAAAAGTATTAATGGACCTAATCAGTGACTCCTGCTCAGGGTAGAAACAGGAAAAACAACTTCAATAACTCATACCAAAAGAGAAAAGCTCAGGTCAGTGTGCAGACCATGTTAACAATAGGCCGACAGCAAAAGACAAGTTCTCTTACCCACAAATCACAATTAATGCTAGCTATGACAAGATCATGTGCGTTTCCACAGGGATTTAATTAAGAGGAGGATGGATCACAATGGAAGGTTGTGATCTGAACTTTTCTATCAAAAGAAGCACTATTGTGTGTGCATGTCTATACATATTTTACTCCTGAGGGAATTCTGTGCCAAAAATTAAAAATTATGCACACAATATTATGCCAAGTCTCATTGCCCCTGCCACCGAGCCTCTTTGCATCCAGATCTCCCACTGAGCTGCCCACACCAATTGCCCCACACCAGGAGCGCCCCCTCCACACTTGGATCCTGCTGGACTGATGAGCCTGACCATCCACACCTGGTGCACCTGGGGCAGAGCCCCGGGGTGTTTCTGGGGCAGGCCCACCCCTTGCACTGTCAGGGTCTAGTGCAGCCTCACTGCCAAGTCTCGTACCAAGGGAAGTGGGGACTTCGGGGTCATCTCCCAGCTCAATGCAGCCAATGCCCTGGGCTCCCACTGCCATATTGGGGCCACATTTATTGATTTTCCACACCTCCGAGTGACGTAGTTATTCTGACATAAGTTGCTACTTTAGACCAAGCCCGAGACAAAAATGCTGGAAACCAATGCCATTAAGTTCTTCCAGGTCTTTATTCCCATTCTTATAAAAAACTGTAGGTACATGTGTTCAAATTCTGTAACATACCATCATATGTTCCACTTTCCAGCAAGGCTCCACTTTCTTCCAATGCTTTAAACTGTTCAACAGGAATGAAATTATAGTCCACCCCTGGGACCTCCCCATCCCTGGGAGCCCTTGTAGTGCCTGAGAAGACAGAAAAAAACTGTTGTATGGTTGTCTAATGTTGTTGGTTTACAAAATACTCTCTCTTGCAGAATTCAACATAAAAAGGAACAGTGGTTATTTGAAGCTTTGCACAGCTACAGTGCCGCTCTGGCAAGATAAGGATCAGAACAGTCTCATGAAAGTGAACATTGCAGTATGTGAAACTAGGTCAATAAATTATGTAGGAATAAGAAAGGATATTTTAACAAGAAATAGAATCCCTCATGAATTTATTAAATCTACTGTCATGAATGGCATACAAAAAGGTTTTTTGATACCAGAGTTTAAACTTCCTAAGAACTAACATTCAAATCCCAATATAGCAGGACCTTGATTTTATGAATGCCAATCTTATGACTAACTAGTTGTATGAATGAATCTTTTCCCAACTGGAAAATAATGAAGCAATCGCATGTCTAAAAAGTGATGTCCAGGAAAAAGAAGTCAACATCCTTTCACATTCCAATGCCTTCAAACATTGGGATCACTTTGAGGTGGTTTGAAGGACAAGAAAGCGATGCAGTACACCCATGCTGCAACTTACCTCTGGTAATTGTAATATGTTCAATTTTAAGAATTTCTTGGTGTTATGAACTCCTCAGTCCCCAACTTTCATTAATATGGCAACAACTCTGAATGCTTTCTATATTATGGTTTGCAATGAACACTCATCAGTATATATAGCTACAATCCATTCATATAATAGTCAAAATTCAAACTGAACAAAGCAAAAGTTTACATTTCCACTGCTTCTACTATTCAGGTTACAATTGCACCTGCACCACAATCCCCCATTTTAAAATTTCATTATTAAAATACAAACAACTGCTCATTGCTCTGAGTTATTTTGGGGATGTAAGGTATATATATTTCTAACATTTTTATGACCATAGCTATTTTTCTGGACAAGTCGTACACATCCATAAAGGAACTACTCCAAATATCTGATGCTTTTTCCTTCCTATAAAACTCAAAACAGCATGGAATAGCTTTAGTGTTTTTGAAATCGTATCAAATTACACGAATAGGGCACATTTCATCCTGCCAAGATGGTCCTTTCAAGGGTCTCTGTAGCACCTAATGGTGCTGAGCAGCAGAATCTATATGTGGAGAGGTTGCACAGAAGGACCTCCGCACTGTCTGCATGCTTTGAAGGGGTATCTACTACACCAGTTTCTCATAGGCCAGGGTAGAGAACGGCAAGGGGTGGTCACATCTTTGTGGCTAGTGGTCCTAGCGCTCCTCACAAATGGTGCAGAGGAATGAAGACTATAGTTCCAGTGTATAGGCTAACTAGCAGCCATTTTAGAAAGGACAGTAAGTTGCACTGTCACCTGGTGCTGTGAACCTAGCATGAGGGTAGATTTTTCTCTCTCAGCTCATGTTCATTTCACCAACATCAAGCCTGATTGCAAAGGGTTTTTTAATGCAGGTGCAGCAAATTTCATCCTATGAGTGTAACTTATAAACATACAAAACAAAAAAAACCTATAAAAAGTTTAATTTCCAGTCTCTACAAATTACTGAAATTACTGAGTAAATAAGAATTATACAACTTGATAGTTACAACTGAAACAAAATGAATTTCATTTGGCAACTTGTCAGATAATTGCAGGTTACGAACTGCCCTGGACAACAGTTAATTCTACATCCATTTCATGATCTCTAGAATTTTGACAATCTGCTAGCAAATGGACAAGTGATAAGCAGCATCAAAAACACGCTGGTTCAAATTGTTTTGTAGAAATACCTGAGGTGTTTTGGCTTCATTGGCTACCATTCCTATGGCTTTCATTGTATTCAAGCTTGACACCAAATATTGATACAAAACATGCATAAGCCTTTGATCCCCACCTCCAATAAACGACATCTGTATGTGACAGCAGTTTATATCTTTCAATCTAATCTTATGAAAATTTAAATTTACAATTACATTCTCATCTCAATTTTGTCTAGATTGATTGGTAGGTCATTCACATAAAACTAACATTTAACTTGTGAACAGAATTTATAGTAAATAACAGAATTTATAGTAAACGTTCTGATGAGAATGTAGGTGTTATACAATACTAATTAAAAACAGTTTTTTGATACCATGCAAAATGTTCCCCTTCACTGTACACAGACTGAAGACAAACAATGTTATCCTGTGAGATGGAAACATTAGGTGTGTGAAGGAACGCATGCTGAAGCACGGTTTTAAATATCAACTCACTTCAACTCCTTCAATTACTTCATTAACTAAAGGATTTTTCTTAAAGACCAGAGCACAAGATAAATTAAGTATGGAAAAACACCCACACACTGGAAAGACACCATCTCAGGTCAGAAGAAATTAATATACAGTAGATATTACTGTATCAAGAAAAGAATAGCTTGAGGTTTCAATGAGACTTACTCCCCAAAAACAAATGAGATTCCTTGGTGAACCTGAGCTTTTATCATCAGAGTGGTAGTCGTGTTAGTCTGGATCTACAAAAGCAACAAAGAGTTCTGTGGCACCTGACAGACTAATACATCTGTTAGTCTATAAGGTGCCACAGGACTCTGTCACCTGAGCTTTTATTGTAATGTCTATTTAACCAAAAGGAAATGGCAAATATTTCCTCTCCTTCACCTTTCTGGATGTCTCTCATCATACATATCATCCTTTTAAACAGAAGTCATGCAATGGCTTGGTAAGTTTGGTCCCTCGTCTCTGATATACCAGTGAGCTGCCTGTAAATCCCAGTGAAGTTTGTAGATAACAGGAAGTCACTCAGCCTAAAAAGGTCTTGCCATTCTAATTACTTCCTTGGGCTATTTATCAGTGGTGCTCAGCACCCAGCCTATTCCACTGAAGTCAGTCGGAACTTCCCAGTGAGCAGCACTCTTGAAAATCAGGTTACCTATTTGGTGTCTAAGTACTGAGTTAGGAGCCTTAAGTTTAAGATCTCATTTTTTAAAATCTTGTGCTCTTTGTTCTTGGAGACATGATAGTGCTCAGACTGGAGTTCGGTTTTGCTGCTTATAGAACTGCAACACTATACGCCTAGAATCACATACTGTTTCAAAACACCTCAACCTGTAGAAAAGGGGGGCCTGTGGACTTCATTACTAAAGTCTCCTTATTTCACAGGGAAAGGAGAGGTGTATTTTACTCACTATTCACAGCTCAATGGCTTTTTTGTCCTTTTTAATGAGTTTTCAAATCAACATTTTTTCTTTCCTCAAACAAATTATTCACTTGTTAGATCAGTGATTTCCATTCTGCAGTGTTGGTATTCATACATGTGGGTGTTCCTAATTTCACAATGTGCAGCATTAATTGAAAGCAAAGTTATGGCTGGCAGGAGTTACCTAATGAGAAACAATTAAAGATAAGGCAAACCCATTATTATAATGAAAATGACTTGTACATAGCTTTTTATGAAGCAGTATTATTTAAAGAATGAGATAGTGTTATAGCGTGCTCGGCTATATCAGCATACAGGCGCACACTGTTGAAAAGATGGGAAAATTGGAGGTAATAAGGGAGCATCAATCATCTTGCTATTATTTTAGGAGGAAAAGAGTCTTAGAAATTATGCTAAGAGGAAGACAGAGACAATAAAAGCTGGAGGATGAGGTGATGTGAGAAAGAAAAATGTTCTCACATGCTGTGAGCCGGACTGATTTATTGTACAGAAGTTGGTGAAGACCTGGACCAATCAATATTAATTGAGGTTTTTGGGGAGGTATGGAATAGCTGTATGCAGTCCTGCCACCATTATGATGATGCATCATTTCCTTAATGTCTCCTGAATGGTCTTGGAAAGTTAGTAATTAATGACATCACTACCAAAGCAAAATTGATTCTGACCACCTATTACATAATTGGGTTGGATCAAATTTCTTTCAGTCTTCTCAGTAATTTCTATGACTGTACTCTATTATTAGACTAATTCATTTCTGTTTTTATAATGCAGAATGTAACCCAAGTCTGTAAATCATCATGGAGCCTGGAATGTGGTGTTGCCACCACATGAATTTTCCTGTAAGTAAACAATGCTGGAGAGCAAAAAACCTAAATGTTCAAAGCAAATCTAGCAAACTGGTCATGCTAATTCAGATATGTTCAAAATGTACAAGTCTAACAAACAAGGAAGCTCTAGCTAACATAAGCATTATTAATGCTCTCCTGAAGCAAGGATTATAGTGATTCATTATTGCATACCATCTTGTTTAACCTCAACAATCTTTTAAAAACTTATCAATTTACTCCAACGAACAACCTGAACACCTCTGTCAGTAAGTGAACCTCATTTCTATTACACTGAATATTTTTTTTTAAAGTCCTCATTCTTTCAATAAGATTAAGTGGATATTTTATTTCCCCTGGTGTAATCCTGGGCATGCTGAATGTTAGAACCACTCATTATCAACTTGTAAAGACCCAAGCCATTAATTACACTGGTCACAAATAATGGGTAAATAAAAAATGTTGTGTTAAAAAAAAAAAAAAAACAAGCAGCCTGAAGATACTACAAAAAATGCTTTAACATGTAATTAATAGATTCTAAGGCAAGAAAGGACCACTGGGATCATCTAATCTGACCTAGCTGACATCCGCTTGATGATGATTCCCTGTTTACAATTACATTTTGAGGCTCACCAACCAGTTTTTTTGTATTAATTTAATATGTGCCATGTTAATTCAATATACATTTTTTAAATAAAAATACTTCAAAGAAAACTTGTGGTCAGTCATCCAAATGAGTAAATAGCTCATATGGAAGGTACAGCATGGCTTTTGGATAATTGAGAAATAGAACAGCATGATAATGGTGAAAAGCACCACACAGGAATTTCAGTAGTTGTGGGGCTGTCCTTTAAACTGAAAGATACTATCTGATAAGATGGAAAAGTATATTATTTTTATCCAAGCTGTCAGTTTGTGGTGGTTCTAAAAGCTATGATTACCCAATTGGGCCCTCATAACTTCCTTAAAAAAATTCAGATTGCATTTTAGAATTGCAAAATGATTTTCAATATCCATTAGCATTCATATTAATGAATAAAGATGAGGTGCTTTAGACCTTATGTTTGTTCAGAACTGGCCTGTATCAGTCATTCACTTCAGCAAAGCTTTGCCTTGGCTTGTTTGTTAATTAAATAGTAAATATTCTTGCATCAAAAAGTACACTGAATACTTTATTTTTTAGTAATTAAGATAATGAGCTTAAAATGCACTGCTTCAATTAACAATTTTAACCTCGGTAAAGTCTAAGAGCTCAATAATATCATACAAGCAGACAATCAGTGTTAAGCATTTTAACCATATTTATAAAGAGCCTTTGAAGCTAATCAGTGGTGGGTGACTGAAATGAGAGAAATTGAGAAGATAATGCTTTACACAGGCTGCAGGAGCAGCAACCTCTTAATGATTCCTGGCTGAAGACATACTAGCAGGTGGGCTGTATGGATGGGGAAATACTACGAGATGCCAGCCATTCCAGCCTGCAGCAGATTAAGAGGCCATGCTCATCCCACAGTGCCCTCTCATTAATGCTTGCTCTGCAACTCTACTGTGCCTCTTCTAATGTAGGAAGGCTGCCCCTCCTTTCCCCAACCATTGGGCCATGCTACAGGTCCCTCCTCCATCCCATTTAATTTCAGGCTAAGACATGTTACAAGTGCACCCATAACTTCCCTTGTGTGCCCCACTTGGTTATGTTCCAGCTCAGTCTCCTTCCTCACAAACAGCTCTTCTACAATTATACTCTCTTCCCTCCTTTCTGTTTTTTCTAATACCCAGCCTAACTACAGGTGGTCACCTGGAGGTCTTAATCTCCCCTTTTGTGAGAATCCACAAAACTGGCTAGGCGGGTGTGTGCGCGGTGAGAGAGTGCCACAAAATCAATGGTGGGAGTTATATTATACTAGTTATAGTAATGATGTCTCACTCCCCCTAGGTTTACTCTTATGCTGACATGAAATCTTTATCTGTTGCATTCTTTAATGTTTTTTAGAAGCAGTACCAATGAGTAAATTTCTCTCTCTCTCTCTCTCTCTCTCTCTCTCTATATATATATATATATATATATATCTACCTACACACACACACATTCTTGATCTGAACTTGGAATTTTGAAAAACCAGCAAAAACGTCAATTCTTTAATATATATAAATATGGTTTATCAATAGACTGATTTTCCACAG
This sequence comes from Sternotherus odoratus, assembly GCA_032164245.1. Taxonomy (NCBI): domain Eukaryota; kingdom Metazoa; phylum Chordata; order Testudines; family Kinosternidae; genus Sternotherus; species Sternotherus odoratus. The sequence continues at coordinate 13,795,516 of JAVMKO010000022.1, read as the reverse complement.
CATCCCAAGTTAACTTAGAACATTTCTTAATATGGATTCTAACAAAGAGCATACCTAAAAATAGCCTTTATGCAAAGAAATGCCCACTGAAAGGGTGAAAATCTGAAACAACACAGGATCAAAGGAAAAAAGCTTAAAGGATTTGAGAGTTATGTGGCATTTACCTGAAATAGATTAATTTATGCGAGCACTCTACATACTTACATGGGATGGTTCTCAGGTAAAGATTGTCTCTGATCACCTGTTGGAGTTTATGGTCTATTGAGCCTTTCTGGAACTGCAAGCTCAGGTAGTGACGCAAGTCTTTGTTGATCACTTTTCCTTTAAAATATAAGAAAACAATATAATGAAAAACTTGCAAAAAATATAGATTGGATAGAAAAGCTGCATGCTCCCGGGGCCAGATCTGCAGCTGATGTAAATTGATGTAGCTCCATGGACTTAAATCAAAGTCAAAAGGGTTACGCTGTTTTATAATCAGCTGATGATCTGGCGCCTGGATTATTAGATTTCCACCAGTCCTGTTGATACAGAACATGAGTCCCTGTGACAAGACTCACCCCTTTTATGCAGGACAGATGGAATGTTACGACTTTAAAACTTCACTAAAAGTTAGGAGCAGAATACTTTTAGACAACCCATATTTGTGCATCAAAGAACATGTAAGCCCACGAAGAAGCCTAAGTGCAACATCAATTTTAGTGTCTGCTGCAGACAGTAAGAAAAATATAGGTAAAGTACTAAAGTGCTACGGATTACTGGCTACAACAGATGTGCCACTGGCTAAGGACTATTGCATTTCCAAACCATTTTAGGGGAATGGATAAATGAGTAGAATGGCCCAGGAACTGAATAATAGCATAGAGCCTATAGTTTAATGAGAGACTACTGCAGGATAGCATACAAAAAGTACTGGCAAATTGGGCTTTAAAAAAATGACATTTTACAGTGCTTGCAACTGCTTCACATGAAGGTAGTGGAGAGACTGTACAATCCAGGCATGTGACTAGATAATCAACTCAGAGCCCAGCTGGAGATTAAATGTTTCCTCCATCATCAATGTGTTCATCACTAATCAGAAAATCATGTTAGGTTCTATTTATTAATCCACAAATAATAAAGCCAGACATTTTACTTCAAATTTGTAAACTGTGTCAGGAAGTCTTAAAATTGTTTGATTTGCAAGCTTTTATTTTATTGATTTATAAGAAAATAAATGTATAAACCCTGATGAAAGTTACAAATCCCACTTTGGATCCATAAATCTTATTACAGATTTGCAAATTGAAAGAAAATAAATCCAAAATACAAATTTTTTTATTTACAACTTCTCACGGGTTTCTAATGACTGTTCTGTAATGCCACTCCTTATCAGGTTTAAAAACTAAGATTTGAACTTAGTCCCTACCATTAAAAACTGCATCTGTGCTTCAGCAGCAGTTTCTTATTTTATAATGGGAGATGCCATGTGTACCCAACCAACCAGTGACTCTCAAAGCCCATAATTCAAGAGCTACCCATTATTGCAGTACAGTGGCCAGTTCAAACAGTTGAAAATAGAACAGCTCCAATTGGGAAGCATAACAAAAATGTTAACTGTCATCATAGTGATTCCATTTCAAAATTCCTTACAGAATATTTGTTCCAACCATGACAATTAAGGGTGTGTGAAAAAATTGAACAGAGTTAGAGATCACCTGAAATTTAATAATAAATCGAATTATTTGCAACTAGAGACTTAACTATGCGCTTTGCACAGCAGTTTTCGTTATCTAATAGGATAACTAGCATATGGACTAAGGATCTGAATATTGTGTCCTTATGCTTCTGGCAGACTACAACAAATGGCACATATTACAAAGAAGTGTTGTGGTACAATAAAACCCATTTCCTCCCCCACTTAAAAGGTTTCTACTGTGCAAATGGATTTTTCTGGAGCACCTTCTACTGACTTATCTGTGTTGACAGATTTTTGCAGTTTAGAACATAAAAATGATTAAGATAATAAAACTACGTTTAGAAATCATTTAAATAATTAACGTTCTCTCTACAAAGCTCTCTTTATATAGTATTGTTGCTGTATATGGCCACTGCAATTGAGAGAATCAGATTTTATTAATCAAAGTAGTGAAATATACAATAATCAAGAAAATCAGCTGGTCAAGTTAATCATGAGGCGCAGCTGTTGCTGTAACAGAGTGAGACCAGGTCAGGGAATAAGAACTTGTGTTCCATCCCTAATTCCCATCATCACATGTTCCAAACCCCATTAAATCAGGTAACAATAACACTTCCTATTGGAAGTAAGCAAATAGATTATGCATCTAAACTAGATCAGTTGTCAAAAGGGATCCTGCATTCGTGGTGTTCCAAGAAAAGTGTTTTGTGGTTTTTTTGTTTTAAGTATTATGTTACAGGAAGGTTCTTTACAATTATTCCTTTGTGACACTTCTGTCAGGTACCATTAGCAAACCTGTCATATTGCCAGATAACCACTGCCTCTCTAGCACACAAATAACTCAGCCCTTGTTTTACTGCTTTATCCCTCTGATAGAAGGGTACAAAGCAATCTATTGTACACTGTCATCTTCAGAGAAAGCACACACACTTGGGTTCAGTGAGTGCTGCAAATTAAAGTTCTGTACTTCATCAGAATGTCCAAGTCTTAAAGTGGAGGAATTTAAATGATCATTTGTTTTCAAGGGCTATAAAAAGGACGGTATATGGAGGTATATGGCAGAATCACAACAATAAAGGCACTGAACCTTATACTCGTATGTTTCTTTGCAACTTTCAGCACAGAATATGTACCTCTGGACCTAGTAATGTCACCAGCAATTTTCACAACCCAAGCAATACATTAGATGATATATAAAATTAACTCTTTAGATTATAAATTCTTAACGGAGTAAAATGTCTTGTGTGTTGTTGTAACAGTGCCAGCACAATGTGAATTGGATTCTAACATTCATATACTCCATGATTCAGCCACCATTCTGCAGGACATGCTTCTATGCTGGTGAAGTTCAGTCACAAATTTAACACACTTTTTTTTAAATTAACTCCTTGGGGGGGAGAATTGTATGTCTCCTGCTCTGTTTTACTCACATTCGGTCTTATATTTCATGATATAGCAATCTCGGATGATGACCCAGCACATTGTTTGATTTACAAACACAGTCACTACAGATTTGACAAAACGGAAAGAAGGTACCAATGTGAGATTTCTAAAAATTGCTAATCACTTGCCCCAAGGTTTAAGAATCTGAAGTGGCATCCAAAATCTGAGAGGGGCGAGGTGTGGAGCACGCTTTCAGAAGTCTTAAAAGAACCTTATTTTGATATGGAAACTACAGAACCCGAACCACCAAAGAAGAAAATCACCCTTCTGCTGGTGGCATCAGACTCGGATGATAAAAATGAATATGCATTGGTCCATTCTGCTTTGGATGGTTATCGAGCAGAACACATCATCAGCATGGATTCATATCCTCTGGAATGATGCTTAAAGAATGGACATAAGAATCTTTAGCATATCCGGCATGTAAATATCTTGTGACACCAGTTACAACACTGCCATGCGAACACATGTTCTCACTTTCAGGTGACATTGTAAACAAGAAGTGGGCGGGCTGCATCATCTCCTGCAAATTTTAACCAAACCTGTTTGTCTCCGTGATTAGCTTAAGTAGGACTGGGTGGATTTGTAGGCTTAAGTTTTTCATTGTTTTATTTTTGAATGCAGTTAATAGTACATTACAAGTTTGACTTTCGTACACTACAGTACTTATATTAGCTAAAATGAAATATACTATTTCTTTTGTTATTTAAAGTGCAAATATTTGTAATAAAAATATAAAATAAGCACTGTACACTTTGTATTCTGTGTTTAATTGAAATCAATATTTGAAATGTAGAAAACATCCAAAAATATTTAAATAAATGGTATTCTATTAATAGTGTGATTAATCGTGCAATTAATTTTTTTTAATTGCCTGACAGCCCTAGCCACAATACAAATAAACCACCATATAGTACTACTGCAACTACAAGAACAACTAGCATGGAGAATAGGATTTCAAGGGATATTTTCTAAAACCAATACTTTTTAATCCATATTTATCTATAGCTAATAATTAACAGGCTCAAAATTTTGAAATACTTTTAAATGGCTGTAAAATTGGGGGGGGGGGGGGGAAACCTGTCATCATACTGACACGTGTCCAAAAAGGCTGCTGTGAGCTAGCTGGGTAACATTCCATACCAAAGAGTTCTGTAGGTATCGCTGTCCCCGGTTACTCAGCAGCAGTTATTTGGATCTCCTCACTGAAAACCTGCAACGTTATGAAGTTACAATTGTGAAAAACATTTTGCACCTTTCTGACCAGTGCTGGCACCATGTGTCATTCCAAAAACAGACCAGGCTATTGCAGAGACAAGAGAACTTGCTGCTACTTTTGATGGGTTAACACTTTACTGACTCAGGGGTAGTAAATGGGTAATTCTTAGTGTGTCATCATGTGTTGTCAGTATTAAAAAGGACACACTCAAAGTTGCCTGGAAAAAGAGTGACTGATTAGATATAGAAAATAGAGCATTGGCACAAGGAAGGCCGTGGTCTTCCTTCCAGGAGAGAGCCAAGGGAGGAATTATGGCTATAATTGCAGCATAAGATGGCGGAAAAACAAAAGGCCCAGGGCACTATCACACATCTATAAACCACATTTCACTTGGGTGTTTGAAATCAAGAAACAAGAAGTCCAAAAGAACGAGGTAGAGAGGAAATCAGGTTCACGTAATAGTGAGGTTATTTTTAAATCACAGCAGCCAGGTCAATTAAGAATGATTTTTAAGTGAGGAGGAGGAAAAAACAGCTCTGCACATTTCCTTTTCTGAATGCAACATTAATCAAGAATTTATACGAGAAGATTCAAAATGTCACATACAGTTTTCAAGATGCTGACAAAAATATATGCAGGCAGAGAATAAAACATTGTAATTTTTTTCTTTTCTTTTTTTTTTTGTTAAGCATTCAGTCCACTCTGCATAATCAGCACCAATGTTCTCAATATTCCATCAGTAAAAACTTCAGCTTAATTTTTCTCAGCATCTCTTATTTTATGAACACAGAGTGTCCTATCAGCTACCTTAATGCAAAATGCTATTTTAATGCTAGATTTTGCTCTGGTTTCAAAATGACCAACATTTCACCCAAATGGACATTCCTCACCTTATATTTAGTAAAACAGAATATAGTAAACTATTCCCTTTCTACCCCTAGAGCTCACCAACTGGAGACCTGGATTGTTTCTTAAATATCCAGCTCTGAAGGCAGCACAGAAATAAGGGTGGCAACACTGTGAACCCTCCTTAAATTAACCTTGTGACCCCCCTCCCCCTCAAACTTCCTTTTTGGGCCAGGAACCCCAATTTGAGAAATGCTGGTCTCCCCCCTTGAAATCTTTATATTATAAGGTAAAAGCATACAAAATCCTAGATTTCACAGTCCATGATGTCTTTTTCATGGCTGGAAATGTGGTAGGGCCCTACCCATATTACTGCAAGGACAGAGTTGTCATAATAGAAGTAAGAAGACAGATGATCACTGAAAGGGGCTTGTCGCAACAATACAAATATACAGAGCAATTATTTATAAAGTAATGTCGATAAGTCCATGGTATGTGCACACCTAGAATACTGTGTGTAGTTCTGGTTGCCCCATCTCAAAAAAGAAAGATATCAGAAATGGAAAAGATACAGAGAAGGGCAACAAAAAACGATGAAGGGTATGAACACCTTCCATCTGAGGAAAGATTAAGATGACTGGGACTATTCAGCTTGGAAAAGAGCCAACAGGAGATATAAAAGAGGTCTATAAAATCATGAATGGTATGAAGAAAATGACTATGGAAGGGTTATTTAGAGTAGCAGGGCCGCAACTCACCCCTGCGGCTCCTCCTGCTGGTCTGCCCGGGAATTAGCTTTTCCAGCGTCCAGAGCACCCTCTGCAGGCCGATGTCCCGCTTGCTGCTCTGGACCCATGTTCCTCCCGGACCCCGGTGCCCTCTTACCGAGGGTGCTGCACCCCTGCAGTACCCCCACAGTCTCAGGGTCTCCTCTCCACAGGGGGACCCCTAACCCCTATCCCCACCTTGCCTCAGTCTAAGCAACTGCCAGTCACCACTTGCCCCCATTCTCTGATTGCAGTATCATTGCCATTCATCACAGGCAAGGAGGGTTTGGCCTGCTGCCTCTGTAGCTCTGGGCTGTCCCCTGCAACCCCAGTACCTTGTTGGGCCTTCACCTAGGCCCTGCAGCCTGGGGGGTTTCCAGGTCAGAGCTTCCCCAGCTCCTCTTGCCTTACCCCAGCCCTGCACCACTCTAGGTACCCTGTCAAGCTTACCCAGCATCCAGGCCTGTCTGCCTCTGTTACCAGAGGAGACCGTCTCCCTGAGCACCAAACTCTGGGCCCTTATATCAGGGCCAACTGGGCCCTAATAGACACAGTCACAGCTGTGGCTGCTCTGCCCAATCAGCCTGGTAGCTGCTTGCCCCCAGCCACAGCCCTTCCCTGGGCTGTTTTAAGCCCTTTTTCCTGGAGTGGAGCTGCCACCCCACTACATTTACCCCTTCACATAACAGAATAACCAGGGGTGACCCGATGAAATTAGGAGACAGCAGGTTTAAAACAAACATAAGGACATACTTCACACAATGCTCAGTCAACCTTTGGAACTCATTGCCAGCGGATGTTGTGAAGGCCAAAACTATAACTGGATTCAAAACAGAATTAGATAAATTCTTGGAGGACAGGTCCATCTATGGCTATTAGCCAGTACCGTCAGGATACAACCCCATGCTCTGGGTCTCCTGAGGCCTCTGACTGCCAGATACTGGGACTAGATGACAGCAAATGGATCATTTGATGATTGCCCTGTTCTGTTCATTAACTTTGAAACATCTGGATTTGGTTACTATCAGAAGACAGGACATTGGTCTAGATGGATCATTGGTCTGACCCAGCCATTCTTATATTCTTACTTCTGATAAGTATTTTTCAGACACAGCGAAGGTTAAGAAAGGACTTCATTTTAATATCATCGAGATGAGATATTCTTTAATCTTTGTGCCACAGTTTCCCAGTTTTAAAATAGATCAATAATGCTTACCTACTGTCTTGACAGGGAAATTGAGAGACTTAATATCTAGTATATGATTTTTATTCAAGTTCACTTCACAACATAATTACTCAAAATATGGGAGCTGGCTCAAGTGCAGTCAGCTGGTGAATTTCAGAAATGGCAAGGCCAGATTAGCATATCCAGAGGTTAATGCATCTAGAAATCTGGTCTTCCCATAAATGCCATGTCTTAAGTACAAAAAACTAGTTTTGAATTGCAGAAAACCTCTGGGCTGGCCACAATTCTCAGCACCTTCCCCCCTCTAATTTTGTAACTTTAATAACTTGCATAACTTTAATAAATGTAGGTGCTGGGAAAGCTCATAAGCAAACAGCAAAAGAATAAAATTCTGATTGTGTCAATATTTGGGAGAGAGTGCCCCTTAAATCCATTAATAATCTGGGTTAAAAGAGGCTGTAGCACTCCACTGGATGCTATTTTTTGCTAGGTTGAGAGTAAAAATCCACTTTGAACCAGTGTCACCCACACAGAGCTTTAAGCCAACAATAATACAAGTCTGCAAGTATGTACTCTAGGTGTGTAACACCTGGTTTCCATTAGTTTCTTTCCAGTAAAATAGTGGACAAAAGGAAAATTTCCAGATTGAACTCTATATCTACAGAGAAAGGTGTTGAGTGGATTTAATCACCTTAACATTTCCACTTTCCTCCTAAAATAGGAACTAGCAAAAGAACACTAGCATGTACCAACATGCAGTGCTTAGTACTAGCAATTTGTTTCTCAGTTTCATTTATTAATGTCTGCTATTTAAATAATTATTTTTAGAAGCATAACAATAGTATTAAAGATGCCATAATGCAACCCTCAGTTTTTTTAGCAAGTGACCAACAGTTTATATAGTTTTTATCACAAAGAGGGTGAGTATTTTACAACAGTGGCAGATTTTCCAAACAAACTCAAACAACTCACCACTATTCTCCTTGGTTAAGCATTCTTTGTTGTTATGGCAGTGTGAATGTTATGAAACACAAACCTTGAACTGAATTCCCTCTTTTGTGGTCATTAACTGTTCTGCACAAAGCTTTGGATTTGCTTCCTACAGCATAATGAGCAAGACATGTCATGGAAAATTAAAATAAATGGTGTAATCTCCAGCACAAAAAAGTACTGGTTTATTGCTCAGACAAGCTGATTTCTCAATATTGAAAAAAATGTTTCGCTACTCAAATGGTCCCTATATCTCCAAGACGCAGTTAGATTTGTTACATTTCACTTTAACAATATAAGTATTTCACTTACATAAACTAGATGAATCTGATTGTTAACTAGGTCAGACAGCTGCATGTTCTGAGAAACTTTATAAAAGGTAAAATACATAAAGAGAGCCCCCTTATAGCAAATGGAATGTTACTCACTAAACATTTGCCAATAAATATCAATATGCATGGTACAGACAAAGTATAAATAAAGCTCTTAAAGACAGACTGACATGAAGGAGTTGGTCTTAAAAAACACAAACCTAATGCAAGCATTTGGCTGTATTCTCAGAATAATTCAGGACTAAATTATGATACAGAACCTCTGAAATGATCCTCCTGGGGAAGACCGAATAAAGGCAGACAAAATATTGGGAGAAACAAATTGCCAGAAACCCACCCAGAGAATGGTAACATGAATTAGAAAGCACAAAGTAAAGTGATAGCAAAGATGCTTTAGGCAAGCTCTGAAGCTATTCTTATTGAAGAATAGTTACTACCACTCCCAGAGAGCCCATGATTCCTCTGAAAAACATCCCATCAGCCCGTGTGACAGCACCTCAGACATTAGGATTTCTATTCATTGTGCTACAAAATTATCCCAGAGGGGAAACAGATGAAATATAGGAGCCAGTCAAAGAAAGTAATGTACATTAAACATACTTTGGGATCTCTATACTGTGTGCGAGCAAGCTTCTTTTGTTCTCTCACCACTTAATTTATTTTACACACTTCCTCCTAAAGTCACCCTATCTGACTTTCATCCTTGGGAGAGAACTAATTGTTGAAAAATAAAACTTAATTTGAGTGATCTGGCACCTATTTCACCCATTTTAGCTATAATCCTATCACAGTATGAATAATTTATAATGTCAGAGAGAGTGGCAGTGTGGTCTGGACACAGAAGGGAAAACCAGGAACTTTCTAGTTCTAATGCCAGCTCAGACAAATTACAGAGGCTTTAAGGCCTTGTTTACACTACCAGGTTTTGTCACAAAAACTGAAAGTTTGTCGACACAAACAGTGAGTGCGTGCACACTGCATGGCAACTTTTGTCAGAGAAAATGCCTGGTTTTGGCAACAAAATACATCCACCCACATCAGATTTAAGTCTTTTCTTCTACATTTTTGTTGACAAAATGCAAGCAGACACACCATGCTTCATTTCACAGCTGTAGGAATTGGGATACTTTCTCCACACCAGTCATGATTTTGGTTTTTAAGGCACCAGTCATGATTTTATAGACTTCTATAATATCCCTCCTTAGTCATCTCTTTTCCAAGATGAAAAGTCCCAATCTTATTAATCTCTCATTTGGAAGTTGTTTCACACCTCTAATTTTTGTTGCCCTTTTCTGAACCTTTTCCAATTCCAATACATTTTTCTTGAGATGGGGAGACCACATCTGCATGTAATATGCAAGATGTGGGCACTCCATATTTTATATAGAGGCAATATGATATTTTTCCTGTTTTATTATCTATCCCTTTCTTAACTACCCGCAATGATTCCAAGATCTCTCTCGAAGTGGTAACAGCTAATTTAGACCCCATTATTTTATTTGAATAGTTGGGATGATATTTTCCAATGTGCATTACAGACGAGATCATAATGATCCCTTCTGGACTTAAAATCTCTGAAGTCAGACATCTGATGAAGATGAGATTGATTTTTAAAAAAAAATCTTAGTGACATCTGATCTCTAAACCAGATTTTTTTTAAACTGAGTCCTTTATAAGAATTGAATTTTGTGAATGAGTTGTGGAAAATGCACTGAACTGTATGTAGTATTTTATTACAGTAGCAATTTGTAAAATGGATAATTATTTTCCTATCTTAAATGGAAAGAAAAAAGTATAAGTGCATCAAATCTGTTAATGGTATTGTTGAATGATATTACTAGAGAGTCTAAAAACAACTTAGAAGTTTAACTACTTCTTTGTACTTAGTCTTCATTTCTTGTAAAGCAGCAAAATAAATGTCAGTTTACCAAAGCAGTTTTTCAGAAAAAGTAGTTTATCAGGAAGTTGCCTTTGAATCCTGTCAGAAGATGAGACCCCTGTCTCTTAAAGCTTAACTTTTCTGTGTCTGCACTGGGGGAATTCTCTCCTAGCCCATTGTATGTCCCATATGACTCTCATATGCTACTGAGATGGCATATAGAGGCCAGAATGAGGGAGAGAAGCAGTCCCCAAAATCTTGAGTTCTGCATGATTCTTCAGTGTTTCACAAACCATCCAACTCTTCGACAGACTGTACAGGCAAGTCAGTGCACACTTAACACCGGTACCCATAATTCAAAATATGAAACACTGGGCTTCATTTTACTTACTTGTCTTATTGTCCCTTTGGGTGAAATGAAATTGTATTATTTCCTCTAGATTTATGTAATTTTTTATAATATAGTTTCTCTATGGAAACACTATTTTATTTATAGTTCCATTCAGTATTTTTGAGAAACCATTGAAAAAACTAGCAACATAAGATTTTTATGAAACAGGAATGTTAGTCTGAATCAATAAATGCAGAGCGATTTCATGTTGATATGGTCATGGTGAATGGATAATTTTATATAGTTGTTTTTACTTATACTGTCCTTTGTGTTGTCATACAGTGCCTCCAAATGTCTTGCCCACCAACTTATCATTACTCTTCCCTTAAGTAACCATTGAAAGCTTTTACCACATGTCCTGTTTGGGAAGCCACAATAGAGCCCTAAGAACCAACAATTATGTCTTATTGAAATTTACTTAGTTGTGCACTGTTTTAATACTTGTTAGTAAGGCTGTGTTATTTATTAGTTAACAGAGGTTAAGACTTTAAAGCTGAAGTTAATTTAATAGATTTTTGTGCATCGTTATTTAAAGGGGAAACCTACATAAATTATGTAAGCTGCGTTTGTACGATAAGAACATATGAAAAGGAAGGAATTTTAAAATAACGTTAGTAAGATTTTTGAGTATGATAAGAATTATCAGTGGGTTTTGCTCTCTTCTAATAAAACTCCATTTTAGTAGCATCTGGAGTGAAGAATTTTCCCTTCGGGTAATGTTTTAATAGCCTTCTATACTTCTCCCAGCACTGATTGGAAACTTCGGTTTGTTTTGATCAGTCCAATTTATATGACGAAGCTGCACTATCTTCTTTAACAAAAATAAATTCCCCTTTAGCTACAATTGTAATTGTGACTTATGTAATGTTTCATAATGTTTTAAATGCTCTGGAATTTGCTGGGGGATATAGGGGATTGGCAATGCATCTAGGAATTTCATCCAGCTTTGCCATATTACTAACTTTGTTTTCAGGCTTTCTGGTTTCAGTTGAAAGGCCAACTTCCTTCCGTAACTTTTCTTTGAGCACGTTTGTTTAATCTTAGTTTTTGTTCAGTAGTTGTGTACTAAGCTCCTTTTTCCTTCTGATCTTAAATATTTTAGCACACATCAGTTTAGATATTAGAGACACACAAATAAGGAAATTCTCTTTCAACTCCTTCAATACAAGTAATTAAATGGTAAATATATATTCATAATAATAAACTCTTTCTTAGCAATGAAAAACAATAATGGCCCTCTACTGACAGACAGCTTCTGCTGATTACTCTGTTGTATAATAAAGACTGTTACTTGGCTAAATGTTACTTGTGTCAATCTCCCTTTAGAAAAACTAATTAAGGATCTTTTATGTAGTTGAACTATAGCTATGTCATTAAAGATATTTTGCCAGTTCAGGAAAAATAAAGGATCAATGTGTCAGAATGGTCTAATTACATCCACATGATAGGTGCAGAACAACTGCCAGCAGAAGTTATAGTCTTTTGTTGAGAAAGATCTCAACACACTTTATAACCATAATAACCCATTAACCAGAGTCACACACCAACTGAAATTTTAAAATATCAGAAAGGTTTACCTTAAAGCACTTGTTTAAATTTAGTTTATTATATGCTGCACAATAAAACCTTGATATGTATTCACCTTTATGATGAGCACACAGTAACACCAGACAACGTAGAAAAATTCTGGAACAGTAAGAAAGAGCTTTTAGTCTCATTAGACCATTTACCTAGGACAGCAGAAAATACTGAAATCTTCTTAATTGCTTTATAGTGTTTTTTAAAAAATCTATTTTTATATAAACCGATTTAAGAAATAAAAAACATCCAAGTACCACATCATCATATTTTGAGTATTTCACTCTACCCTGGGGTACTCCAATTCTTTGTTAGCAACCTGATGCTGCCCTGACACCCAACCAATTACCCCAATTTCGATAAACAAGGACCCAAAGTAAATGTTTACCCACAATTCAAACTCAGCCCAAACTGAATCTTTAAAGATATTTTTGGATAAATTTTTCCTTCAGTATTTTTCATCCATGCTATCTCTGCACTTCTTGGACACTTCTTAGTTACAAGAAGCACAGCTAGTGGCACTGTCATAACACCATGAGAAAAGTGACAGCTACACCAGAAATAGGAAGTACCAACAATTTTAAAACTGTTTTTAAAATTCTCCAGATTTAGGAGATAAAAAATTTATTATAATCTTATGGACACTTATCTAGAGAAATCTTTTGAGAATCATATATCATAAAAGTTTACATTGGTCAAAATCCTAGCTGAAGACAACACATATTCACTTATGCTGAAACAAAAGGGTATCTTCGGAACAATTACAGACTTTTCATATAACCGTATCGCAGTCCCAACCCCTTGATAACTGATCAGCAATGCAAAGCACTAGCACCAAGCCAGGTCTCTATAGGCATATTTTAACCATTAGCAAATTCCTGTTGTAAGAGGAAATTAAACTGATATGATTAATTGGTCATCAAAAGAAATTAATTTTTTAAAGAAAAATACTATGGCCTTCCACAACCCTCACTTTCTTCACCTATATTTAGACAACAGGTTTTTTGACAACTAAATGTAAAGAACAGAAGGTGAATAAAGTATGATTAACTCTGAAAGACACTCTGAAGCTGAGCTGGAAAAGCAATCAAAATACAGCAGGAGCTTATATTTAGCCCTTTAGCAAACTGATAACCAGTGAAATATAGAAACAGCAGAGTCAGCTGTGAAAAGTGCCTAGATTTTTGAGGAGCCACAGCTGAATTCCCCATCTGCCATAAAAAGTGCTTGTTTCCTGCAGGAATAAGAGGCAGAACCAGAAAAATACTGGCAGAATGTAGATGGCATTACATGGATTCATTCCTGGAGTGCCATTTGGCTAGTGTATGAAAAAAGCACTTGTTACCCAACTAATTCAACAGCTGCCTCAGCCTTCAAACCAGACATGTAAAATAAAACTGCACCAAGCTTGGGAACGAACAATACTGTGTCCGGCTTTTCTGAACAGAAAGGGTTTTTGAAATGTTGTTAGGAATATCTATCATCTATTACTCTCCCCTCCTCCTCCCTTTCTTTAGTGTAGAACCATTTGCCAACATCAACATTTTCTGGCCAATGAGCTTCCGCTTACAACATAAAACCACTCTAATGAAAAGGTTTGCAGCAACTGGAATAGAAGCAAAATCCACCTCCTATTACAGACCAGTGACTATTCTGCATAAAGCTGATAGTGTACATAACTATAGATACATTCTGTATAAAGGCACAGTTTTAACATTATATACCCGTTTAGAGCACATCAATTAACAGATGCTCTTCCCATGCTCTGGAAACCCTTAACACATTTTTAAAATTCCATCATGCACAGACACAATGAACTTCGGCAACCTACCTTATAATTGTAGTTAATTATAACCGTGACAGACAAAAAGCATGAAGATGCATTAAACCCTCCCCACTCAACTTGAATCTCTCCCAAATTACCAAAGAACTGGGGAAGCATAACTGGAAGGTTAACAAGTCTGATCTAAGGTGGACCAAACAGCAAGCAATTTCAGAGTCTTGGGGACTTCATGGGGAGCACACTGGTGGTACCTCTGCCACTCAGCCAGCACCTCTGTAGACCTCATGTGCAGCAGTATGGCACAAGGAGAGAAATTGGTCTATTACAGCCCTGTTCTAAACTGCTGCAGACATTGTAAATTAAAACCAACACCACAAACTCCACCTTGAAACCCACAGAGAAGAATCACATCAAGTGTACCATGCAGAGAACGCAGTATGCCACTGAAGACAGTTGCACTGCCAAACGCTGGCAGGTGGCAGTATATGTAAGCTACATGCATCAGTGTAAAGTAAGGTGTGTCCACACTGCAATGTGCAGCTGTATGCGTCAATGAAAGGCTCTGTCACGGGGGAGGCAACAGGAAAGGCTGCATCAGGATGGGAGATGGGGGGTTAAACCTGGTGAGCACTGTGAGCCTGTGTTCAGGGATCAGGTTCCAATGTCTGGAGCAAGTGGCAAAGCCACACTCACAAAACAGGAAAGGGCTACAGGAGTCATTGCTGTGAGTTTGCTGTGTAACTCACCCTCTTGACCCGTTCCCCCCTCCTCTCGGGCAGCAACCCCCACTCTCCCACCCCACAAGCCTGAGAAAGATTGGGAACCACTATACTAGACTTTTAAAAGGGATATTTTTCTGGCATGATGTAACACCTTCAGGAGTGTTACAATAGTTACAGTTTAAGCCAGCTGTGGACAGGACATTTGGCCATTCATGCAAACAGTGAGGCTAACATGCAATGTTAGCAACCAGCCCTTTTTTTCATCTGTGCTCCATTACGCAACAGCTGACTGAACAGCTCACAATCTCTACAAATACTGGAGGAAATGGGAGCTGGAGGGCAGTGCAAGGCACTGAATTACATTCCACAATTTCAGAGGGACTGAACAGCTATGAAAATGGGTTGTGATGTAATTGAGTCACAGAATTTAACAAAAGCTGAGAATCCCAGAAGACTGACTATATTGGAAAAAAAATAAAATTCTGTAGCGCTTCCCTGAATTGGGCTCAATCACAGTTACGCTTAAATGTTTTCCCTAGTAATGGAATATTCCAAGAAGCCAAAATAAAACAATTTACATGTGATCTAAAAAGCAGGGGCTATTGACTGAGCCATCTCAGAGTGATCTGGCCTAGTTAAAACTTAATCAATCAAGGACGTGTCCAGCCTGCTAATATTCTTGCATATTTGAGGTCACTCTCTGTACACCATACTGCTGCACTTAACATCACCAGGAATGCTTGAGCTGAAGCCTTGTTGGTATAAATCAGAAGGAACTGCTGACTGGGCATTTTCTACCAGGGTTCCACACCTTTAGAACTCATATCTTGGCCTAATAACCATCAAAACATGCCACAAATCGCAAATTTTCCTTAGGATTCTGAAAACAGAGGGAAATTGTGAACAGAATAAAGTCATGGAGAAGGTGGTTGGTTTTAGCTTTTTTTAGTTGCCTGGTTTACTAGTTATGGGTCATATTGGATGACACTGTTGCACTTTTAGTTAGTTGTAATTTAATATCCACATCAATATTACATTATGTCAAAGATACCTAGTACACAGCAATACAAATTCTTGATTAGATGGAGTGTAAATTCAAGTGTTTATTACTACTTATTAGAGATTTAGCAAAAAGATGTGAACAGTCAACACTACATTACCATTATTTCGAGGATGACAAATTTAATTAACAAAAAAGTGACAGAATTACCAGTAAGAAAAGTGAGAATGAGTTAAATCAAGACCTAGAGAGCTGCAGTCTGTGTGATTTCTGTGAAACTACACGGGGAGTCATTCTAAGTATACTTTAGATCAGGGATAAGGCAACTTATGGAATGTGTGCCAAAGCTGATGTTCGGTGGCACTCTCACTGCCTGGGTCCTGGCCACCAGTCTGGGGGGCTCTGCATTTTAATTTAATTTTAAATGAAGCTTCTTACCCATTTAAAAAATCGTATTTACTTTATATACAACAACAGTTTAGTGATATAATATAGACATACAAAAAAAAAAGACCTTCTAAAAATGTTAAAATGTATTACTGGCACACAAAACCTTAAATGAGTGTGAATAAATGAAGACTCGGCACACCACTTCTAAAAGGTTGCCAGCCCCTGCTTTACATGCTGCATTCAAATGCATCTTTTTTTCATCTCCAAATTCAAGGATTCTTAAAATGAAGAGCCTTAAAGTGAAACAGTATGAAGGTCTGGATGCCAAATTTCTCAAACATACCAGTCAGATATGATTGTAATTATACACCATGTGCAACTGCGCACATGAAAATCCCTTAACCATGAAGATGCAGTCAGCAGAATTACCAGTGAGTAGGATTTTTTCTAATGCCAAGCATTCCTGCATAGCCATTATTAAACTGGAGAATGGTAAGGCACAAAGACAGCTGTTTCTGATATAAGATAAGACAAAGCAGCAGATATGAAAAGAACTCAATCATTAAAATAATGAATAAAATGTGAACGTAACTCTTTCAAATTACTAGTGGGTAGAGTGACCAGATGTCCCGATTTTATAGGGACAGTCCCAATTTTGGGATCGTTTTTTCACCTAGGCACTTATTACCCCCGCCTCCTGTCACAATTTTTGACACTTGCTATCTGGTCAGTCTACAAACGGGAAGAAAAAATGCAACAATTTTTCACAAGAGAATAGCTTGACCTTCTGTACTATACAGGGAAATATTTCCTTTCATCTGTTTGACTTGATATTTTCTCAAAAAGAGAGCTTTGCACTGAACAAACCAATGTTCAATGTTCAACTGCAAGTGCCTGTTTTTCAGCACTCTTTAAATAATTTAATTTGAGATTTCTCTGAGGATGCCTGTAAGATGACTTGCAAAACATCAAGTTTTTCAACCTCCCAGCAGACTGTGGATGAGCTGCATAGGCAGCGTACTTAACCTATGGAACACTTCACATCTCCCTACAGAAGGGTGTCACAGTAATTGTGTGAAAAGAGCTTAATTTTGTTAATTATTGTTTGTGGGCCCTGATACAGATTTAGGACTATGTACTACCCACAATCCATCGAGGACTGTACAACCATTGATACCAGAGGGAGGTTGGGACGGAGATCCATGGCAGAACCTCACCTTTGCGTAGTTGTCACAATGTGTGGAATAACTCATGACTATCAACCTCACAGCATACTGTCAAAAAGCAGGGTAGAAACCCCAAACTAGCTGTATGTTCTATAATTAGATTTCACCAACCCAGAAACAAGTGTGAACTCCTAAAACACTGTAACAGTCTTATCATGGAGTCACAAACAGTCCCCTTGGACACTCTGGTTTATCTTGCCACCCAGGAAATCTGGACTATATGATAGATGGTCACTTTAAACCAAAAATAATATTCAGGTTACTCCCAATCTCAAAGGACCAGTCATAGAATATCAGGGTTGGAAGGGACCTCAGGAGATCATCCAGTCCAACACCCCGCTCAAAGCAGGACCAATCCCCAGTTAAATCATCCAACAGAGTTTTGCCCCAGATCCCTAAATGGTCCCCCTCAAGGACTGAACTCACAACCCTGGGTTTAGCAGGCCAATGCTCAAACCACAGCCTATAGCCAACCCTGTATTAAACTAAAGATTTTCTTAACTAAGAAAATAAATCAGTTATTTACAAGGTTAAAACAGGGAACATACACAAACAAACGAGTTACAATCTTAGATTTCAAAGGATAATACAAACTTCTATAATAAGCAGCTCTGTATATCCTTTATGGCAGACCCACACCAAGCAGCATGGGGATCTCTTGCTTATGTATGTTTAGGAATCTTTGATCCTAAGAGTCCAGTATTTTTAGCCCCTTAACCCCAAAAATCCAAGCAGATGCAATGAGTGCCTCCCCTTTCCTGGTGGCAGTGAGGAATGCCATCAACAAGGTCTGTTCTCTGATGCTAAACAAGGCCTCATTTGCCTTTAGTGGGCCATCTTGTGTGCAGAACAAGCACTTTACCTTCATTAATTCTTCCTTTCTGTTTGGAGAGGAACACAGTTACAGAGATTTGCCAAGGTTTACAATGCAAATACTTTGTACCTTGGGATACAAATATTAAAAGTAGGATTAAATACATGCAGCATCCTACACACATTCCATAAAAGCTTAAACCCGGAGCACATTCTTATAAACACTAAAATCTATTTTAACTATACTAATCCACAGGTATGACAAACTGGTTGCCAGGTATGCATTTGTCAGTGAGGCCCTGGGCCTTTGGCGTAAGATGGCACGTGGACTGCCGCATCACTGTAGTAACTAAATTTTAGTTATTATTTAAGCATCTTAGTGTTGCATTTGGTATCATTCAGGGGGAAAATACGATTCCCTTTTGGGATCACCACTATATCCTCCTTTGTTTCTCCACTTCTCCCCTACGTTTTTCTCTCCCTATCCCTTTCTTTCCTCTACATTTTCCCTGCTGCAGCAACTTCAAATTCTATCTACTTAGACTACCATCCCCATCTTACTCCATTTCATCCCACCTTCTAAAATCATCAGCAATTAAATTTCAACTCCATTTCAAGTATCAACATTAGGCTTTAAGAATTAACACATTGAATGGGAAGAATAGGCATGGAGGATACTTACACCTCTCATAGCATTTATTGTTTGCAAACTCAAGATGAGGGCGTGGAATAAATATATGTTTTGAAGGTTTTTTGAAACCATGAGGGCTAGCAACGTTGGGGGTGAAGAATGTTTTTTTAAAAAACAAAAGCTTAGATTTTGCAGGATATGCATTTGTCATATGGTTCACAAATATCAAGCAAGTTAGATCAGACTTGAATGCCAAATATTTGACACCATTGCTATAGAGCAGTACAAATGTGCAACTACAGAGCTTCAGAAATTGTAGTTGTCAACTAACTAGATCATAATGTCAGATCCCTGCCTTTGACTTTGAGTTATGTTGCATTCCACCTGCTTAGCTATCGATACCCTACCATGTTTCATTGCTTAGGGAGTGTGAAGTTCTACAGAACAACTGATACATTTCAGTCACACCTGCAACTCAAAAAATGCCTTAGCCTAGCAGCTGCTGTCCATGTCAACTAAATGGCTCTCTTCTGTCAGAGCCTTGGCATTGTGTTCAGAGTGAAATATACATATTCACATACAAAAGAGTAGGCAATTTAATAAAAGGCAACATCTCTGCAAGTGAGTGCACATGCTTCTCCTTCTATTCCTCCTTCCCCAATCCTTAAGACTGTAAGAAAAGGTTAAAATATAGGAAAATGTCTTACTGAAGCTGTGTAACTAGCTCTGGGCTGCTTTAAATTCTTATCTTGTGTTATGCATTCCTGGAGGCACTACTGGGCCTCACAGGGTTCAAACTCCTATCTTGTCCTGTACATTTTATACGTTTGTCTTACCTCATCTGTTTTAGCTCATATCTGCATGTATTCTTACCCCATATGTACCATTTCATGATAGGAACTTTGTGTTTGTATGTCCTGTTCTTTCTAGACAAATAAGTAAATAGATAGGAAACAACGTCATGTTTTTCACCTGTTAATTTGCATGAGGCCCTTCTTGCCTCCTCCTCCATGTAAAGAACCATATAAAAAGTCTTGTAATGATGTATGAGGGGAAGCCATCATTTGAGAGCTATCTCTGTGGCTTCACTTCACTAGCGAATAAACTTTTGCATTCAAGCTTTCTCCAGGGCCTGCCTGTTCTTTGAAGGTAAATTGGGACACCTCCAAAGGAAACGAGCCATTGTGCAACAAGGCTCGCGTTCTCTTCCGTCACCAAAGACTCTAGGCCTTTTTCATACTATCCTCTATAATCAGAGCAGCATCCCTCCATCTATTCAACAAGCACTCCTTGCTTCAAAATTCCCTACTAATCTTTCCTCTCCAGCAGTGCTTGCACTTCCTTTGTGCCACCTGATCATTACTCATCATGTTTTATCTAATTCAGACTGTAAGCTCCTCCTCTATATATACAGTAAACCCCCGATTTAACGGACTTCGGATGCAACGGACAAAATTTCCGCTGCATCCGAAATCCATTTTTCGGGGTCCCGCCTGCGGGCGGGCGGGCTGCCGGCTGCCGGGTCCCGCCTGCGGCGGGTGGGCTGCCGGCTTCCGCCCGGGTCCCGGCAGCAGGAGAGCTCGCTGCCGGTTCCCGCCCGCGGGCAGGCTGATGGCTCCCGCCCGGGTCCCAACAGCCGGGACCCGGGCGGGCGGGTTGACGGCTCCCGGACGTAAAACCTCCATATAATGGACTAATTCGGGCGAGGGGGTGTCCATTGTCAGCCGAAAGTCCGTTATTTAATAATTTAAAAAAATTATTAAATAACGGACTTTCGGCCTTATATCGAGGTTTTCAGTGAAGTGCTGAGAGTACATAAATAAAATACCACCATCATGAGCGCCGGTCATATGAAGTATGCCTTCCAAGTACAGTCACCATACCAAGCTGAAATGCATCATTCAGTTTTTAAAGGTATAGAAGTTTACTTAACATTGACAGAAAAATTCCTCTGTCAATGTAAGTAGACGTCTATGCCTTTAAAGACAGAATGACGTTTAAGAATAATTTGCTTTTATTTCCTCACTAAATTTATTGCTGAAGCAAAAAGGCCCAGTGTCTGGAAGGGAGCACTAGATTTTTGCACTACCATCTGAAGTTCAGGGCTCACCCAGGGACCACCAGTACCACCCCCTGTCCTCTGACACAGCTGCTGCTGGGAACCAGAGGAGACGCAGCTCAGTGGAAAGGCATGGGGCAGGGTTGGGAGGGGAGGGGGGTGTCTGCTCCTTTCCCCACTGTGGTTCCCAGGAGAGCCCTGAACTCCCAGGAATCGCAGTTTGAAAGGAGCAGAATGTGGGGCAACCGGGCGGCCCCACAGCTGTAGCTTCGCCAGCACAGCTGCTGTACAGATGAAGGAGACCCTGTGTAGAAGGGCTGGGGGTGGTGGGGCTGCAGCCCCACATTCTGTGTTCCTTCTCTTTCCAGTATGCCATACCGGTTATAAATATCTTGGTGACACAGCATACAGGACCGCCCTGCTTGTACTGCTGGTTTAATCTGACCTAAACTTCTTAATTTAACTAACTCCACATTCATCCTTGCTCTGATCACATCCACCAAAATTAAAAAGGTTTGATTATTAGATGAAGACAGGAACTATAAGCTAACACATTACAAGTAATGGAACTTCCCCAACAACTCTTTTTAATATTAAAGAATGTATTCTTGGTCTGACTTTCTTTCAAATCACATACTTACCTGCTAAAGTATAGGTTAATTTGCTCTAATAAAAAGGGTATACCGAAATAGAATCCAACCCAGTATTTCATCTAATGTGGTTAGCTAGCGTGATGTAAGAGACTTCCATTTTAAGTATTACAATTAAGCTCGTTAATGGGTAAATTAACAGAACATTCTTATTCAAAATAATTTCAAGCAAGCACTATTAGCATATTGCCACTTAACTAGTAAAATATCAGATTAAGAAAACTAAAATGAAAAAAATTAAGACCCCTTTAAATACTTTCCCAAACCTACAAAATTTTACAGTGGCAAATACATCTTTATACAAGATTCCATTCTGGACTTAGAGCAACTGTAATACATGTTGTTCTAATGGCAGTTCACTCCAATTTTCATGGCTCCCATCTCATTTCTTTTTCTCTACTTTTCCTATAAGCTGTCTTCTTCCATAAATATTTTACTATGATCAAATTATGTGCTGAGATCTTTTCCTATCTTTGAATAAAGCATTAACATCCAGAGAGTAATCTTAATGAAATCAGAGGTTTTTCCAAGTTATTCATATTTAAGTATGGTGGAAACTCAAATGTCGCATTTAAATCAAGTAATAATTAAGATACAAGAGCCTTTTTCCTATTTTTCATGCATTGTGATTAATTCCTTACAGGGCACCCACTAGCTAGCATTTTTGTTTCTGCCTTTGCTTGGAGATGTAGCTAACCCTAGATGCACTAAGTGACACTAGAGATGCAGGTAATCCTGCCTCATTCAGAAGAGTCTGCTTGGGAAAAGAAAATAAGATTTTGATCAAGTTACCTCCTGAGAATACACCAAGTCCTAAATGACCATATGTAAACTGAACAGTGAAATTATGAAGGACATTAATTAGGTCATTCAGTGTAGGTCTAGTCATCCAATGGACATACTATATGACAGCTGTTGCTAATACTATGGAATTCTTCCATATTATGAAATAATGCATCACGGGAAGTGTCTGAAGCACAAATGTGGATGAAAACGTTTAAAGAGTTTTTTTGGTACAAGGTGAAAATAAACCTTTCCAGTCAAATCTGCTCTCTCTTGCTTTGACCCAATATTTATCTTTGATCAAGAATATCAAATAGCTTTTTACATCTTTAGGTTTTTTCAGTACTTTTCATGTCTCAAATTTGGTTCTACAATTTAAATTTTGAAATCATCAAGGTCCCAAAAGCTTTTCAATACAATCAACCTCTTTCTTGTATTTTTGTTTTCAGAAGAATGCTACAAAGTATACAGTTCGCAGGTACAAAAAAAGGAAAAGCAGTTTTACAGACATCAAAGCACAAATCAGGACAATCTCTGCTAAAACTGGGCATCAATTGTTTCCTGTAGCAAAGGTAACTTAAGTAGATAAACACTGCACTGGTATTAAGGCTAATTAAAAAAAATAAAGTTAACAATTTTTGCCTGTAATTAAAATAATGCTCCTGCATGAATGTATGTTTCTGTTTAGACCACAGAAAACCAACTCACTTAGCTTCCTTTATTGAATTCTCAAGCAAGGAAGTTAGTTAATTGAACATTTATTATAATTAACCCCAGTCATAAACACATGAATACTAGGCATTTTGAATCGTCAAGGTAAAAATGTATTCTGTATTTTGGTTTTTCCTTTTTATTTCAAAGCTATTGACACCGGACACAAGGTAATCTACTGAGCATAAGATACTGCATCTTGATCAGTGCTGTAAGGGGTTTCCTTTTCCCACCCTGCTTAAAATTTCTTCCAGATTTTTACACAGTCGTTGCTTTTAATGAATTGGGCTACTTGAACCCTGATGAGTTTATATTTAATATCCTGGAGGTACAATAAAAAAAACACCCACCATTCAAAACTAAAGGGTCTTTAATTCACTTCTTAATTTACTTTGGAAATGAATTAACCTAAACTGAATTAAGGCCACTTCTAATTGGCATTTCTTATAGAAATATATTGTTTATTTTTTAATTTAAATGTATTTAAATAAATTATTCAAAATAAGAAAAATCCATAATACTAAATATTGATAAAGCAATTCTTCTAAAACTAACAGTATGTTGTATTCCAGCAAAGCATTTTCTATTCTTCTAAATTCCTCTAGATCTTTATACAGAGAAAGAGCATGCTCTGAAGATTCACTGCTTGTTGTGAGAAGTTAGCACTACACTGGTTTCACTCGGTCATATTTGGAAGATTATCTTAACAGATATGAGTGCTGGAATTATTTTTTATGAAAGCTCCAGAGAGCTAACAGCCATGACATTTTTAAAAAGAGAAAAATATTATGGATTCTGTGATGAACCATGATAATCTGAGTAATAACCAGCATTATTTACTAATAAAAATATATTACACTTATTAATTCAATACAGTTAAATTTAACTTTGTCCACAGAAAATAATGAGGTTATGTGAACACTGCCCGAGATCTGTATAAGACAGTTAATTATATGGTAACTTAATGGAAAGTGTCTATAATTGTTGAAGTACAAAGTTGTTCTTAATATTTACAAACCCTAAGACTGCCTCAATATTCCTACAAATCTATGGGTTGTATATATAGAGAGAAATTAACATACCGAGCTTGAGTTTGAATTTCACCAATAGATTTTCTGGTAGATACTCCTATCCCATTAAATAAAATTTAACTTAGGGCCTTAACAATATTCAGTAAATATTTTTGTTCTCTTTATAGTAAGGAAGCATAGTCAGTGAAAGTGATTTGGAAGAGAAAGCATGGAAGTTTAGGTTCTCACACAAATCAATCTCAATACTTGTATATATAAATTTAAGGGATACATAATGAAACTTGCTCAAATACCTGAAGTATTAGGGTTTTCATTAGAGTCCACACTTCCAAATTATACATTTCTATTGCCAAGACTATTTCTGGGTTTAGAATCTATTTTTTCCATAACCTTTATGCTCACAGAAATGTCAGTTTCTTTAACCAGCAAAAGGCATTTAAATTATCCTTGAACTGTAAAACATTTGTGACAACTGACACATTGACAAACAGAGCTTGGTAAATCAAAGTCCATGTGCACTGCAGCCTTCAAACACAACTACATGTTTAACAAGCGAAGTACTGCTTATAAACAAACAACTAAATAGACCACATAAGGAATCCACTATCTCAACAAACTTTGTAAAAAGCCTAACGCAGAAAGGAAAACTATATTTTAACTTAAGTGGCAAATTCAGTAGGATATAGAAGACCACAATCAATCTTCAGTTTCCTAGAGCAAGTACAAATTTTACAAGGGAAAAAAGTGTACTTTTTAATCAAGATGACAACCAGAAATATAGACAGGTAGAGAAATAAAACAAAATATCAGCAAATCCCATATGAATCAGGATTGGAATTTGTTCCACATCAGCAATAGAGACTAAGCTGTTGAACATGGCATTTTCTGCTTGGGTAGCTGGGGAGACCAAAGCATAAACAGAGATCCCTGGACTTCATAACCCAGACCGATTTGATGTGAAGTCAGAAACTGTCAAAATCAAATTTGTACTTGATTTTGCAGACATGCTAAATGTTTACATTCACTGTCTAAGGATAAATCAAGGCACAGAATAGACTTTTGAAAGAGTAGGTGGGTGATAGAATGACATTTTTACTTCTTGGCTCCAAAAACTGAAAGAATCAGGTGGTCTGAACAGGTAGCTAGATGGAGCAGTGGACTGAAACAGCAACCTTTAGACAATGACAATTGGGTTCTAAAGTGCTTACATCAGAACTGAAATGAATTTAGAAATTTCTCCACTACTCAGCATAACTGGCACTCTGATCTTGGAACTCATTCCCAGGCAATGTTGTGAAGGTCAGCAATAACTGGGTTCAAAAAGAATTACATCAGTTAATGGAGAACAGGTCCTTCAGGGGCTATCAGAAAAGATGGTCAGAGATGTCATCCCATGTTCTCTCTTGTTGTCCCTAAGCCTGACTGCCAGAAACTGTGACTGAACGACAGGAGATGTATCACTGGATGATTGCCCTGTTTCTCTTCACTCCCTCTAAAGAGTCTGGCACTGGCCACTGTCGGAAGACAAGATACGGAGCAAGATGGTCTGACCCAGTACAGTCATTCATATTCTCTGGTCTAAAGAAGCAGAGAATTAAAATACCAGGTGAGGAGGGACGCCTAGTGACATGAAAATGCAGTTTACAACAGTTATAAAATCTTTTTTACACTAACAATAACCATTTGACATGCAGAAAACAATTAAAAATCTACTGTCAGTAAATATTAAGGGTATTGTTCAAAGGGTTCTGGGATAATTGCCACAGTATTATCTTGAGAGCTAATCTAAAAATGGATATTAATGTATAAAGGCGGATGAGCTCTTTTCAACATGCAGGTTTACTGAGACCTTTATCAACAAAAAGGTCCCGGGCGGGGAAAACATTATTAAATAGAAGAAAAAAAGGGAAGGACATTTTCATATCTTACCTGAGCACAGAAAACATCTAGACCGTTACAAAAATAATACAAAAATAAGTGATGAGAGGTACCCAATATAGATGGAAAAACGCAAAAGGGTGTATCTACCTGTCACTGACTCCACACCACCTTCCAAGGACATCGCTATAAATGTGAGACATCAGTGAGCAGACACAGCTACCTCAGAATCAACAGTGCAAATAAAAACAGACCACGGTTCAGGCTCATATATTATGATGATGGAAATGATTGGCATAGGCACCTAGATAGAGAGACGTCCTTGGGTGATTTACAGGAAGCGAAATAGCCACTAAACTTTCAGAGTTCAACTTTCCATCATTTATTGTGTATTTTATCTATTGGATTTGCAAGAGATTAAATGCCTCACTCTCTGTAGTACTCATGGCTTTAATGGTATTCAGAAGTCTTCAGTAATCACTTGGCATTAATTCGGTTTATGAGGTGTCCTATTTTAGAACATGTTTCAAATGGAAATTCTGTGAGAAGCTTGATGTGAAAGTAAGGCTCACATCTATTGAGACACCATGGCAATTTTTAAGAAACCCACTTGATTTACACAAAAACATACTGAAAAGATGCAAAGTGTTAATGAGGTAGCAAGGCCTACTAAACTAATGGGGGGAAATCTATTATTTTTTATCCTGATTACTAAATTAATAAAACCTCAAAGGCATATAACATTCTAAATGTGTTATGTGCTCGTCTAGTGCTAGTCCACATAGATGATAAAAGCCTATAGCTAATACCAGAGTCTCTACTTTAGTTGTAGCAGTGGTCCAATGTTTCATGATCTGAGGTGAGACTGGTAAGCTAAGGTGGCCTGCTCGTTTGAGAGCAGCGAATCTGTAAATAATGGGTGTCCAGTGGAAGAAGGGCTGGACACTCCAGGGGGGATGCCTGCAAGGCTCACGAGTTGGAATATGCTTATTGCGAATGCGCAGAGGGATGCAGAAGCTGAGATGTGCTTGTTTTGCTCATGGAATTTGGGACCTGACCCCTGGTAGGTAAAGCAAGCCAGCCTCAGCTAGAGTGTAACAGGGTTCGCTCACTGCTGGAGTGCTTTCTTGTGGCTGGGTCTGGAGATTAGCACCTCAGGTCAGACCCTCTCCCCTTCCCCCTGACCCTACTGTGCCTCTCTCTTCTCTCTCCAGGACTCAAGGTGCTCCCTCTTTTTGACTCAGCCCTGCTTCCAGGGTATCAAAGTCCCACTGGGTCAGCTGTCCATCTGCCATTCCACAGTCTTCCAGTCCAAGACCAGCTCTTATGCCACTTCCTCACAGGATGGTAAGGGAACTCAGGCCCACCCACTACTCCGGGTTTCAGCACAGGGACCATATATCTAGCAACTACTGTGGCTTCTTCCCAGGCCCTGATGCTATTTCCCCAGACTCTTTCCCACTTCCCTTCTCCATCTTCTCCCCCCGTGTTTATTTGCCCAGAGATCCCTTCTCTTAGGAAGTGAATACAGACTATTTCTCCTGCAGCCCTCTTCTGTTCTCAGCTCTTTCAGGCATTATGCAAGCTCAGCCCACAAAAAACCCTTAAAACTGCCCAAAGAAAAGGAAGTGATGGAATTCTTTCAGAGGATGCAACTCCAATTAAGATGATAAAATGTACATAAGAGGATTGCCAAGATATTTCTAATAAATTAAAAATATCTCCAGAACTAGCACCTCCCTCTACATCCTCCCTATTTATATAACAACCTGCTAGAGGAAAGCAGATGTTAGGTTACAAAACGGCTAAGAACTTTTAAATCCTTTCTACACAAAAATCAATGTTACTGAAAATTATCAGTGCTGGCGTGGGCAATTTTAAAATATTAGTTTTCAAAACACAAACTTTTCAGTTAGATCTATTTTTACAAAAAGAAAAGAAAATACAGTTAAAGTAAAAAGATCCACTTTCTGAAGAATTGCCTAGGAAAGCAGCACTTAATACAGCATGCAGTAAGTATTTTAAAACTTAAACAACTTCACATGATTTAAATTCCCTTTGAATGCCTCGAGAATATATTTAACACCCACTACACTGAATTTTAAATATTTTAGTTTGAGTACCGGAGTCACATCAGGATGTTAGTATATAGAGTGAGGTACCCTTTAGAGCAAGGAATTCAAGGCCCCTTCACAGTTCTCAGAAAGCTTTTAAAATCTTACCATTTAGAAAATAACTGTAATTTCCGTATTCTTCTTCATTTATTCTTTATGACTAAGGGTATTTGCATGAAAGCAGCATTTGGTCAAGACAGCCTCATTTTCTCCTAACATTTATTCCCCACCTGAAGTTAAAACTTCATGCTGTGATATCACAAGCAGAACGGAAGTTTGTAAAGCACTCTGTAAGGCCTATATATTGCTAAATGTTATTTCCACAACTGTCATGTGACACCCGAAATGCATCTAACCTCAGGAAGCAAACAAAGTGCAGGTCAGGTTCTTAAATATGTGGTTTTTATGCATATATCCACATTATTTAAAGGGAAGGCATGAACAATTGTGCATACAAAGTTATTTTTAACCAAATGTGTCTCTCTCAAGGCATTAGTAGATCTTTAAGAACAAAACTAGATAGTGTGCTTCCCCTACAGCATTTCCACAGTTTTTAAACCCTGTATTGCAAAGGCAAATAGAACTCATTCACAGAGTTAAATACAGGCACAGGGTAACAATTAAGTTTGTGTCATCAATGTCAATCTCATGGAAAAAGTGAAATTACGGAAGCTCAAATAACCTGGCAATAGAGTGACCATTACATTCAACGAAGACGAGAAATGTAACTTCATAGCATGCGGCATCAAAATTAAAGGTTTTGGTTTCAGTGTTGTATAAGAAAAGGAATGCAACGGAACATGTAGTACAGAAAATTGATTATCTACACTAACATAGGAAGTTTGGATTATAAATCATGAAAGCCATATGCACAAAAAAAAAGGAATTAAAGGAATCTCTGCATTAGAGCAGATGTTAAGGGCTTACTAAAAGGTTACAAACATCAGCACTGGCCAAGCTGTACACCCAAGAAAAGCCAACTGCACAGCAAGCTGCTGCCTGTGATGTACAGGCAGAAGCAGCAGGGAGGGCCAGAGAAATGCCTCTGCAGCACCAGTGCCAGATTTCTGTAACTTGGAAGCTACAATTAACTTTCTACAAAGCATCCAAAGTTTGTTTTTTCATGATCCTACTTTTGAACAGTTGGATATTGTCAATCACTTCAGTACCAGGAAAGATAATGGAGCAAATAATTAAGCAATCAATTTTGCAAACACCTAGAAGACAATAGGGTGATAAGGAACAGTCAGCATAGATTTGTCAGAACAAATAAATATTTTGCTGAGCTTTTAAGTTATGTGCAACAAGCTACAGCTCAGGAAGCCACTACAAAAACAAGTTATGTTCTGGCGTTTAAAATCGCTAAGCAAAGTAAGCCTTCTGCTGAAGGGGAGTTTTTGAAAGACTGCATGGTTGATATTGCAGGCACGCTGTGCCTGAAATACGTTGTGATATTATATTTATAAATAGCAAAGAGGTTTTAATGTTTTTTTCCCACTAAAATATATCTTTATTAAATCGAGTTTATTTGAATATCTTTCCTTCAGAGTTAAATAGATTCACAACAACATTGCTTAATTATGGTTTACTCTGAAGCTAAAATAGGTTGAATATATTTTGGTTATTGCCATGGTCAAATCGAGAAACATTGAGGATTCAACAAACCTAATAACAGATTGTTAAGAAATCAGTAATAAACAGGAAAACTACCAACTTTTTATGTAGTGGAGTACACTGAAAAGTTTTAGCTAATGTACAATGTGTGTACGGAGAGGGGCAAAGTTGTGTGGTAAAAATCAACAAGCAACTCAATGTAATTTTCTAACAGTGCATTATTCAACAGAATTATTTTAATAGTGCTGATTTTGGAACAAACTTGTGGTGTCCGTTTGAACATGAATTGTTAATTTCATGAACATTCATGGTCCACCATACAATTTCCATACCTAGATGTAATACTTGGGCCAAAAAGTTTGCCCACCCCTGCTCTTTTAGGATGAATACTGTTCAACTGATCTGAAAAGGGGGGTAAACAATGAGGTGGCAAAGTTTGCAGATTTACTCAATCTAGTTGTGAGAGTTCAGGCAAGTCACAGCCACTCTGTCCCTCAGCTGCAAAATGGGAATAGCTTTTCCCTACTTCAAAAGGGGGTTGTGAGGATAAATGCATTAAAGACCACAAGGCACTCTGACACTACAGTAATGGGGGGTGGGGGCAGAGAAGCACATCAAATAGATGATAAAAATGAGAGGCTGTAATCCATAGACAGATATAAAAATACGGTGGGTTACTACTGGTGATGATGCGAACTAGAGGCTCTTCACAATACCACCGAGGGTATTTCTCTGAAACAAATAGGACTGTCACAAAGCAGAACTAGTATCTAGAGTTCTTGTAATTTGTTCTGGCTTTGATTAACCCAACTAAGTGCTAAGAAATAATATGTTCAAAATAACTTCAGATGCTAAAAATAGTTCTCCAGATTTTCCCTCAAAATATTTTACCATATTAGATAATAAGCATCTGTGACAAGGAGTAATTTATTTGATTACTAGAAACAGACACGGTTATATAATTTCTTTTGGAGCGAAAGCAGAAGAAACGGAAAAAACCCAAACACACACAAGGGCTAGCAGCTGCTCATTTATATTTCTAATGAGTTGTTTAACCTACCTAGCAGAAAAGCAAGGGCCTTGGGGGAGAATACTGTTTCGGAGAGCAGATTCTGGTAAGTACAGTATAATCACATCATATTCAATTGTACAGTGGGAAGGTGGTCATAAATGATCTTAGTTGCCAAACTCACATACTAAGCCTACTAGCGGTAAACTACATCCCTAGAATTTTTAAATTTAACATTAAATGGCTGCTTGCCCTTTCAGTTCTTCCCAGTCCTGTTACGCAGGGGTCTCAAACTCAAATGACCATGAGGGCCGCATGAGGACTAGTGCACTGGCCCGAGGGCCGCACCACTGACACACACCCTGCCCTCGCTGCCCCGGCTCCGCCCCCACTCCACCCCTTCCAAGAGGTCCCACCCCTGCCCCACCTCCTCCTCTGAGCACGCAGCTCCCCATTTCCTCCTGGAAAGCGCTAGGCACCACCAACAGCTGTTTGGCAAACAAAGCAAGAGCAATATAGGAAGTCCAGAGCTAGAAACACGCGCGGCTCAGTCAGGCAGCAGAGAAGCCTCCACTTCTGGTCCCTCCGTCCTGCAAACTGTTATGGGGGGACCGGGGGGGGAGGGGGGGCACCAGGAAGCTTGGTGGGCCGCAGGGAAGGGCTTTGCGGGCCGCATGTGGCCCCCGGGCCGCATGTTTGAGACCCCTGTGTTACAGCCTTGGCTGATCATCTCCATCTTAGTGAATTTAAGTACAATCAAAGTTCAGGATGCTGCGTTTTCCTTTGTTCACAGTTTGTGTTCAAATATCAGTTTATTTTGTCACTTTACCCATTCAAATCATCACATAAAAAAAGAGTCAGAGCAAGTTAAGGGAATAGGAACATCATATTTTGCTAACAAAGAGTTAAGGATTTCTAAATCAGTTCAACTGACCTTGATATGACTTACTGAAGAGTTGATTGTGTTATGGGTAACACAGATGGTTGACTCCATGCTGCCAATGTTTTAAGCTCAGAAAATGCTTGGTTTAAAAAAAATTCCCCACACTGTGTTTACTGCTTTACATATGCCTCTGACTGCCAAGGAATTGTTAAATAATTGGCATGAGATTCATTTTGTTAGTAAGCAGCTGGGTACTTTAGTCATACAACATCTGCTTCTCAACATTACTTCTTCCTTTTCTTTATCTATTAGTAGTTTGTAAGAAAGTGGTCTCAGCAGAACATATTAACTCAATACTTAGAAGCAGAAATTGATAAATGAGTTTATTGACTATGACCTGTTAATGCTCACAATAACTTAGCCCTCATTTAAGAGGCACTTCCCTCAGGTAGTAGGTGATGTAATCAAAATCTGCATCTCTCATTTTTCCCAAACTATTCAACCTTACTATCACTTATTTTCGTATTTGAGACAGGTAGGCCAATGCACTGAACTAAAACTAAATAAGCAGCAAGGCAAACCAGCCCAAGGTACTTCGTTAGGATGGTGTTGTTATATCAACACCCTATTCAAGCCCCATCAGCTAATCTATTGTGTTCTCAGTTGGCATCCACTTTACTAGACATGTATATAAAAAGTCAATTTCAAGGTCTTCATTATGATTAGAAAACACCGGCAGTTGTGCCTTTTTATGAACAGGTCTCACATACTGGTTTCAGCAAACCTGTGGAATAAACAGCCTCAAATTATTTCATTAAACTATGAGGTTCCTTGAAAACACATAATACTCTATACTTCATTCCACACCAGTGAATTTCTAAACCAGTAAATATGGTGCTTCCCAGAATCTTACCCTCAGAACAATTTTACTGCTGAGTCTAACACACACAGGTGGAAAGCGCAAATATATCTGCAAAATAAAACACCCATAAGATAATATTTCACTGATGTAATCAAAGCTGAATGACAAATAATTCTCAAAGTACCAGTACAGTACTAGAAACAGGTTTAGAGATCTTTGAGGAAGAGTGAAAAATTTGAAGATGAGACCTTTTTATAACATAAATGTTAAGTTAACTTTATCCCACCCCTGTACTTTAAAGACTAATTTTTAAAGCAATGTTTTTAAATGTTTATCTTTTTAAACAGACTAAACAGATGCATACAAATGATAATATGAATGTAATTATCTCATCAGGATTCTAGCCTATTTTTCACGTGCCTATCTCTAAAATGTTTTAAGTATGTGATTTATGTATAATCCATAAATATAAAATACCCCGAGTGCATCTGAATACTGAAGGGAACTCTATGTCAGCTCAAGTTATATGCTAATTTTTGTTTTGCTTGATGAGATTTTGGCGACAAAGTCAGAAACATGCATAAATTTTGAGTATTTCACTTTGAGAAAGTTCATGTGCCTGAATATTTCCTTCTATAAATTTTTTATTTATTGCCTTTCAATTTCATTGTTGTCTCCTTGTTCTTGTATTATCAGAGTGTAAATAGGAATCCAATTTACCTTCTTTATAACATTCATTATTTTGTATACATGTCATGTCCCCCTCTCTAATAAGATCTAATCTTTAATTCCTCCTTAGACCAGGAATGAACAGCAAGTTTCTAAACACTGTTATTGTCGCTGGACACATGTTTCTGTAGTATTTTTTTCAAAGTACAGTTGATCAGAAATGAACAGTTTCCCAGTGACAGCCCTATATACTTAACTGATTAGGTAGAGTCTGCTTCTGTTCCAAATGAAGTAAACAGATTTAAGTGGCAGTAAATTTGGGCCAGTTAAGAATATTACAGTCATCACAATGGTTGCAATTCAGGAAGCCACTTACGCACATGAGCAAGATCTGCTTGAAAAATACTATATACACTTCACTCACATTGCCAAACATTATTTGAATAGTATGTATGGGCATATTACAGAATTTGTACGTTAATTATATACTGTACAAGTAACTTTGAATAATGGCTCCATACTAGCTATGGACAATATTTTTTTTTTTATTTTTTTTAAAAAAGAACTAATCTCAGTTAATATGAGTTAGGTTATGTATGTCTCAGTCTCTTTCCTAGTTTTCTTTTTAATGTCATAGGCAGTCTCATGACTGAAAAATGAGAAAGTCCTTACTTGCCACTGAAATCAAAGTACAGTTATCCCAAGATAGAACGGATAAATTGACAAATTCCAGTGTTCAAAGTAGCATAAATCATAATGAAGAACTTGACTGGAATACAAAATACTGTCACACAAGAGACCTCAATGGGAAGGAATACTTTGAATCAACACATTTTTTTACATCTATAACCTATTACATATCATATAAATCAGAAATAATCAGATTAAATCCCAGAAATAGCAGATGAAAACATCAAAGGCAGCAGCAACAGGTAGTTATACTTATTCAGAACAGTCCCTGAACAAGCAAGCAGAAGCAAGGATGGCCCACTGTAAAATGCTTCTGCAATGCAGACTTGCTGATGGCAGTGAGTGCAGAGAGGAGATCACAAAGCTCATTTATCCTCTCAGAGTGCTTTTTAAGAAGGGTAAAACTTCAATTTTCTTATTACTCCCACAATTGATACTAATCTGTATTGTCCTTTGGTTTAAAACTGCACTTTAAATTTTGCACTTTTAAAAAGGTTTTTCATCTAATTTCATTCTATATTACCTGATTTTAAATGGTTTAAATTTTACTTCTCCATATATAAAATGTTAGTTTCTACAAAACTCATTACAATTTTTGTGCTATGAATAAGAACACAGAATGAAAACACTTAACTTTCAGTGCTACAACTTGGAAATGGCTCATTAAGTGCAAGAAGAATAGAAAAAAGTACTAATAATTCAACATAAATATCATCAATTTTATGGCATACGTAAGACTAGTAATTATACAAACTAATATTTGGTACACCACCATTATATTTGGGCAAACATACGAAGAGTTGGCTTTGGGCAGGACAACTGTTATACACAGGTAGGAAAACTGTAATATATGAAAACCCCAAACCAGCAGCCTGGCCATTTCAAAGGCAAACAGCACAATAGACTGATATCTCAGACAACAGATTTCACTTTTTTTTTAAAATGGTAAAATACAGATTTAAGCAGTGTTAGTACTCTTAATGGATATCTTTTGTCAGGAAAGTTCTGAGATACTCCCCTCAGTCTTGCATCTTGTGTTGATTTACTTACGCATGTGACTACATTCAAACACCCCATTACAGCAACACAGTAAAACTGCCTCCCCAAAATGGCACTGAGCCGTAGTCAATGTACTGTAGTCAACACAACATGAGTTTATGCGTGACCTACATCAATCCTAACAGCGCTTCAGCAGCTCTCCCACGCCTGACACTGATAGCTCTGGACACTATTGGGAACTCCATGAAGCTGCTCCATGAACACTATCAACAATCTCAAACTGTTTTTAATGTCACGCCCCTCAATCTGTCCTTGAAGAAATCCATCTTGTCCCCCATTGCTGCAGTTCTTCTTGTGGCTCTAATTAATACTGGAAAATAGTTTGTCCTTCATTTGCAACATTCATGAGACTAGCACAGAGCTATGTGAGCACAATGCTTGTCAGAAATAGCACACACTGAACGGAACAATGCAGATTTGTGAGATCTTAAAAGGGTGTGAAAATTATGGAATAGGGATGGGATTATGAGATGGAGAACCTGACTGTTCGCTGTGCAACTCATGTCTACCCCCTAACACATTGTGAATATGTCCTGGATAGCAGGATGTGGCACACTGGGACACCTACTCATGGTGCACTGCACTTTGCATTGAAGCAAGCACTCGTAGCAAGTACACAAAACACGAATGGCAAGCAGTCAAATATACATTTGCATGAACAATATGCAGACTGCGGCAGCTGTACATCAAAGCACAGGCAACTAATAGGGGGAACACAAAGGGGAGTCCAGCTAATGGGGGGAGAATGTGACCTCCCCATGTGACTCATCACCACCCCACCACCAGCCCAGGAGCCCCACACTCTCCCCATGCCATGTCACCTCTCCTGGGAGTGAGGGGGGGAGCTCTGCTCCAGTCCCCCTGGCACATGGAGCCACTAATGCACTCTCCCAGAAAGCCTCCGGCTACACTCCCTGACTGGGACGCAGCTCGGTGCAGTATGCTACTTCCCTGGGCTGTCCCGGGCAGACAGCGTGGCCACAGGCTGTCTGGGACAAAAACTAAAAAGTATCAACAATCAAGAAACAACCAGGATGCACTTTTTTCAGTCCATGTCAACTAAGTAACAATGTACAACGGAGTGGGCTCTGCCCTAGGACAAGGTTACTAAATTTGGGAGCTAAAACCATATTTAGATACAAATAACTGAGCTTGGTTTTTGAAAGGTGCTGAGCATCCACAATCCCAATTCATAAACAGGACTTGTGGATGGCAGCACCTCTGAAAAAGCAGACTCCTTATTTGGGATCCTACAGTGTGCACTTGACGTTAAATATCCAAGTTAGAACATTTTGGCTTTGAAATTTCTCACATCCAAGGTGCTTGTCTCTCTTTTCATGGAAGTTAACTGACCATCAGAGGATCACAAACTAAGGAAGTCAAGAGTGAACCACAGTAAAAAGTGCAGAAGGTAGTTCTTCTCTAGGACAGTCTAACTAGAGCTGGTTAGACTCTTTCCTGGACTCAGTGACTAACATTTAGGAAGTTTTTTTCAGATTAATTTTCACTCCAAAGCAATTTCCCCAAGCAAAAGTCCTCAGCAAAATAATTATATTTGTGTAGTCCCTGAGAAATAAAGGGTCATTTCATTTCCAATCATAAAAAGTTCACATTTAGAGTGCTTAGCTCTTCTGTTCTGCTAAGTTTCAATATGGGAAAGTTGCCAATCTTCCATCTTTATGCAGCTGTCTGCAGAGGCTGGACTCATTTATGTCTGCTTAAAAAAATGCTCAGTAAACTCATGATCAACACAGAAAACAATTCCCATAAGAAAACATTTAAAATAAAAAGGTGTCTTAAGGCAAAGTCAATCTAATTTCTTGTCTCTATTCTCAATCTATCACAAGGCAACTATGTATACCCTAAAAGGAAAAAGAAAACTGACAGCAGATTATCCATTTGCTGTATTTACTGAGCAGAGTAAGTCATAAAACATTATTCCCTTTATCACACTCTTCAGACCATAGGCAGGTGGTTTAGAACACAGTGATCTTTTTTAAAAGCTTTAGTATTACCAGAGCAGTGTTTCACAAAACAGACACAGTACAGTATTGTGAATCACAAATTATTCTTTTTTAAATAAAAACGTATTGAAAAGCCTGCACTGAGAGCTTCAATTTATAATATCTTTATAGGGATGGAGTCAAGCTTCAAAAACGAAGCCTCCAGAGACCCAGGTTTTGGGGGCAAATGAAAGAGACCGTTATTACCTCAATCCACTGTAGCATCTAACCTTACCTCTGTTTGTTTAGTCACTTTTACTCAAGATAGGCACATACAAGTGAAAATGGATAGGTAACATTCTCAGCCAGCTGAAAGTAATCTGAATAGGAGACTACACCACATTAAACTGCTACAGGCAAAATGTATTGCATTTTTAACACTACTTCAGAAATAATACAAATAGCAAAGAAGCTATCTACATCTATAAAACTTTGTGAAACTGCTTGTTTTCCATTTCCTATCCACAGCATAAAGGCATGAAAAAATTAATACTGCCAATTATGTTTCTATATTTACATTTACATCCTTAAAAAAAAATCTTACCACCAGCCCCAGTATTTGGGTGATGTTTTACTAATGTTTCATTTCCAAGCTCTTCAGTTATTCAAAAGTTAAGTTCATATTTTCCCCAGTTCTGCTCATTTCAATCCCATTTCTCACTCATTAGTCAGGACTGAATCACCTTGAAAATAACTTTTCATTTTAAATATGGAAACAAAGAACAGGAGAAAAAAAATAAGTTATATAAAATGAGAGCCATGAAATTTTCTTTTTAAAATAATGTAATTATCTGTAGACAAAAGAAAACAACATATGTAATGAAATACCATATAAATCACACGTCCTTAAACAAACAGATATAGCCTTTCTTTAACATTCTCACTAAAATCCATATTGAGTCTTGGAAACCCTACAGATCAGGAAAGATAATGGACTTTTAAATAAACTTGTTGATCCTCTTTTTAAAAAACAAAGTATCTGATATGTAGTTTCCAAGATGGAGCAAACTCTCAGCATTTCAGAAGTGACCTGGTTATATTTTTGGCTGTGGATCGACAACGGTGTGCCCCCAAAGGTGATTCAACAAAGCAGAAATTGATTTATATCCTTTTTGCTGTGCTGCATTACCTTCCATATAAAAAGGGCGGGGGAGGGGGGAGGGAATGGTCAACAGAATGAAGTCTCTCAAGTAGAAACTGATGTACTATTCCTGCAATATGCCACTTGGCATTACACATCAGATTTGGATGACTGAATGGAAGGCAATTTCATTTACAGTAGTCTTGAATTAAAGGGATAAAGAACAGTTGGTGATTTCTGAATAGTTTAAAGCTTCCCTGCGGATATATTACATGCATTTATCATACATAAATATAGATAGATACAAAGATTCATGCAACTCCACTGACCTTGTATCCCAAGGCCACTATCTTCTCCTATAGGGACTAGTATATTTATGTCTTTTCATGTTTAGTGAAAAGAGGCTTTTGACTTGTACCAGGCTCTCTCATTTCTAGGGCCCTACCGAATTCACAGCCATGAAAAATGTGTCAGGGACCATGAAATCTCACCTTTTGTGCCCTTTTATCCTATACCATACTTATTTCTCTGGGAAGACCACAGTTTCTCATATTGGAGGTCCTGACCCAAAAGGGAGGTTGGGGGGGGGGGGGTGTCGGTCATAAGGTTATTTTGAGGGGGGGCCATGGTATTGCCTCCTTTACTTCCATGCTGTCCTCAGAGCTGGGCAGCCATAGAATGGTGGCTGTTGGCCGGGCACAGAGCTCTGAAGGCAGCATCCTGCCAGCAGCAGGTGCAGAAGTAAGTGTGGCAATGCCATACCATGCCACCCTTACTTCTGTGCTGCTGTCTTCAGAGCTGGGCGGATGGGTTGTGGCGGCTGCTGACTGAGGGCCCAGTTCTGCAGGCAGCAGCAGCAGCTCTGCCTTCAGATCTGGGCTACTGGCCAGCAGCCTCCACTCTCCAATTGTCCAGCTCTAACGACAGTGCCGACACGAACAGCAGAGCCAGTGCGCAAGGATATTTTGTGCCCTAGGCAAAAATTCTACCTTGCGCCACTGCTTTTTAGCATCCCCAAATCTGGGGGTGCTGGGAAGAGGGGGGAGGGAACCGGGGTCCCGGTGCTGAGGGGGACACAATCGCATTCCGCCCTGCAGCCAGGCCAGGCGCGGAGCGGGCTGGGTGGAGGGACCGCACCAGGGCTCCTTTCCAGCCTCCCGGGGTGGAGCCGGACTTAGACCATCCGGGAAGCACCCGGCCCCACCCCAGCCTGCAGCTCCACCCCACAACACACCATACAGCAGCATGAGCTGGTCCCAGGTAATGCCCCCACACATCCTCCCTCTCCCCGGAGTCTGTTCGCACTTCCTTGATGGGCCCCCGGGCTCATCCCTTTCCCTGCCCTGGGTGGGGTCACAGGCCCGTTCCCCTGGGGGTGCCACTGCAGCCAGGGCCGGTGCAAGGATATTTTACTCCCTAGGCAAAACTTCCACCTTGCGCCACCACTTTTTTGCACCCCCATATCTTGGCACACTAGGCAGTCATCTGTTCACCTAGTGGTTGCACCAGCCCTGACCAGTAGCAGTGCAGAAGCAAGATTAACAATACTGCACCTCCCCCAATAACCTAGTGACCCCCCAACTTCGTTTGGGTCAGGATCCCTACAATTACACAACCATGAAATTTCACATTTAAATAGCTGAAATCATGAAATTTAGGATTTTTAAAATCCTATGACTGTTAAATTGACCAAAATGGACCATGAATTTGGTAGGGCCCTATTCATTTCCCATTGGCTGGGTAGTGAACTACTAGCTGCAACATTCAGGCCTGCCTCTTTCACCTCTTCACAAAACAGGCACCCGACCAGCCCACCATGATTTGATTTATATGTCTGTGAGAAAGTTCTTTATGGTCAAGTGTCCCATTCTCCTCTTGATGAGTGTGCTATTTACCTCACACCTTTTTAAAGGACCAAATCAGCCCTGTGATATTTCTGAACCCATCCTGCCATTTTTCATTTGTATTCCTGAGTCTATATATCTATCCTTAACCTAGACACACACACACACCCGGGTGAGACTAAAAAGATTAGGGCTGTTCAGTTCAGAAAAGAGACAACTAAGACAGTCTATTCATGAATGGTGGAGAACAGTAAACAGAAGTGTTATTTACCCTTTCCCACAGTATAAAACCAAGGATCATCTGATGAAATTAATAGGCCACAGGTTCAGTACAATCAAGAGAAAGTACTTTTTCTACACAGCACAATTAACTTGTAGAACTCATTGCCAGGGGATGATGGGATGGCCTAAAGTATAACTGGGTTAAAAAAAAAGAGCTAGATAATTTCATGGAGTGATAGAGAAAAAGCGCTTTCAATAAGGACAAAAGTTTGTCTCTTACCAACAGAAGTTGGTCCAATAAAATGTATCCCCTTACACACATTGTCTTTCTAATATCCTGGGACTGACACAGCTATAGCAATACTGCATACACAGAGTATAGATCTACCAGACACCATTAGTCACGATGGTCAGGGACACAACCCCATATTCAGGGGAACCCTACATCTCTGACTGCCAAAAGTTGGGAGGGGAAGACAGGGATCACTTCAACTGCCTTGTTCTATACACTCCCACAGCAGCTCTGGCATATGCTACTGTTAGAGACAGGATATTGGGATAGAATTTAGTTGGACCACTGGTCTGACCAGTTCTTACATTAGGTCATATATATGTAGGCCACAGGCTGCAACAGTGCAATATTCTAATACAAACTATAGGTGATAATATAACAAGAACCTATATTTCCAGAGCTAAAATATAAAACAATTAACGATTAATCAGCATGAATGCCATCTGATTTAATTAAGCTTTTAAAAAAGTTTTAAAAATCATTGTATACCTATTTAATCATGCTTATGTCTAATAGAATACACTTATCAGAGAGATAGCCGTGTTAGTCTGGAATTGCAGAAGTTACAAAGAGTCCTGCGGCACCTTAAAGAGTAACTAAAGTATTGAAGCATAAGCTTTCGTGGGCTAATACCCACTTCGTCGGATCCGACGAAGTGGGTATTAGCCCACGAAAGCTTATGCTTCAATACTTTAGTTACTCTTTAAGGTGCCGCAGGACTCTTTGTAACTTCCAGAATACACTTAGTATACCTAGCATATTTAATAGTACAAATACAGTATATTAGACTTGTCTATTATGAAAGAACATTTACAAATCAAGGTTTCAGTCCACACTGGGGTCCATAAACATGGACACAAATGCCTGCACAGAGGCATAATCAAACCAACTGGGGTACACACTACCAGATCCCAATACAGATTAATGCCCTACCAAAGGTCCTTAATCTAGAGCAGGGGTAGGCAACCTATGGCACCTTATTTAATTACCATGCAATTGTTTAGTTATATACAGTAAACCCTCGATTTAACGGACCTCGATTTAACGGACTTCGGATGCAACGGACAAAATTTCTGAGCAAGTCTGATGCATCCGAAATCCATTTCTCATGGGCTGACTGCTGGCTCCCGGCTCCCGCCCGGGTCCCGCCTGCAGGCGGGCTGGCTGCCGGCTCCCGCGTGGGTCCCGCCTGCGGGCGGGCTGCCGGCTCCCAGCAGCCGGGACCCGGGCGGGCTGGCTGACGGTTGCCGGCTGCCGCCCGGCTCCCAGCAGCAGGCAGGCTGCAGAGCTGCCGCCCCGACCCTGTGGCGGGCGGGCTGCTGCTCCGACAGCTCGGGTTTTTTTTTATTAAATAATGGACTTTTTGATTTAACGGACACCCCCTCGCCCGAATTAGTCCGTTAAATGGAGGTTTGACTGTATTATAGATTTATAGAAAGAGTCCTTCTAAAAACCTTAAAATATATTACTGGCAAGTGAAACCTTAAATTAGAGCAAATAAATGAAGACTCGGCACACCACTTCTGAAAGGTTGCTGACCCCTGATCTAGAGACAGGAGGGTCCAAAATAAATGATAATTGTGCATCCTAATTAGCCTTTTGAACTATTTTAGAAATATTTTACTCATCAAAGGCCTCAAAAACCTATTAAAAAGTAAAAAATAGCAACTCAGAGAATTCACCCATTGCATGCCAACCATCATATTGCAAGGGATGCTCATCTGCGCAAGCTTTAACGCTCTCAAGGATCTATCAACAAAATAATCATCATCTGAGGAAGAGGACAGATAGAAAATATCTTATAAAAAGATTAGTAGTACTAAAAATATTTCACTGTATTGGGCAGTAAGCATACATTACAAAAATAATCAGAAAGATCTGTGCTAAGAAAACAAATGCTAATACATTATCCCTAAAAACTGGAAAATCAGATTAATACAGAAATATAATTTGATTAGTTAACATAACATTCTGAAACAAATAATATATGTAGTATAAGTGGCATACAAGAAACAAGACAGGACATTAAAACCATGTTTTATGAAGCATATATCAGATGGTCAGAATAAATCATGATATGCAGACTAATCAATCAATATACCTATGCAACAACTTTTATTAAGCATTACAACCAAATCATTCTAGAACTACTATTTTGCTTATGTAATTCTCCTTAAAACTCAGAATGTTATGTTCTACAAGTTACTTTGTAAACCACCAGAAAACTACTAGAAGGAATAAACATTCCATGAAGAAAAGTATACAAATATTTTGGAATTATTTGTTAAATTTCCCAGCAGTTTTAATAAATATATATTGTAGTCTTTTCATAATTGGTTGATATCCACCAGGATCAAAATGAGCTGCTCATAAAGATCCATTTGATCATTCAGTTACCATGTGCACTTACGAATGGGTGATGCTATTCCATATGCCTCTATATAAGCTAACTGCCAATATACATATGCTCACATGCATACAGTACATATGCCTGCTAAATCCCAAATAAGCTGGTTAAGTGGCTTGCCACATTAATATCAGCTTTAGTGGGATGACTACATTCTAACACAGAGCGCTTAATATCCTGCAGGGATTCAGACTTGGAATAAGGATGTACAATTCCTAGAGTTCAGTTAGCTGGAAGCACAGGACCCAAAAAGGGAAATATTTCTGTATCAGGAAATGCACCATTAGAACTTTAATGATTCAAGGCTCTGGTGACAAAGAGGCAAGAGCTTTACAATCTAAATCCACAACCCATCTATTTGTTTAAATTCACATCCTTTACATATAATTGGCTGAAGAAGGCAATGAGAAA
The DNA here is from genome assembly GCA_032164245.1 of Sternotherus odoratus. NCBI lineage: Eukaryota > Metazoa > Chordata > Testudines > Kinosternidae > Sternotherus > Sternotherus odoratus. The sequence continues at coordinate 13,752,370 of JAVMKO010000022.1, read as the reverse complement.
TTTTTTAAAACTTTTCCAGATGTAAGTACAAAATAATGCAGAACCACAGATTGTAATGTGCACTACAGCAGATACAACATATACTACATGGAAATCAATTACAATTACTGCTATTTTGATGAACATTAAATGAATTAATTACAGCAGGGCACTTAAAATTAAGTATTAGCAACATCTCCTAATGGGCACTTAATTGAACTTTTTTCAAAATTTCCATCTTCACTACAGAAAAGTAATTACTCATCACTGTCCTACAGTGAGACAAATGAAATCCATGGGATTAGGTATTCTTTTATTAAGTAGGGCACACACAGAAGCCTCTAATTCAGAGAGATCCATTAGTAAAGTTTTTATTTCCATCACACACCAGCAATACTTAATGTGTTGTGAGGGAGGAGGAGGAGAGCAGCAGTTTTTAGGTTGTTCTCAAATAAGCTATAACTAATTTTATGAATTGTTCCAAGCTCTATGTAGAAGGCCCAGTCTGTATTTTCAAGGTTCAGAGATGGACTATTAACTCAGGACCTATCATGAAAATGCTCTTGGTATGAGCCACCTCACTTATTCCATGATATTTAGACACCAGTTAGGTATACCTAGAATGTCATGCTTTACACCCTTCAGTGAGCTATAGCAAATACATACAAATGGAAAGAAATAAAACACGTTTGTAAAAATGAAATAATATTTCTAGCTGCCATATATGTGACAGGCATTTTCAAATAAAGATGTACATGTGTATGTGGGAAATCTAAAAGCACCTTAGGTTTAATGAACAAAAATCATTGCTGTTTGCCAGAGATCATATCTGGCTTGGTCCCAAATGAAATAGGATTTGTGATCTCAATCTAGTCACAAATGCATAATTGATAGTTTTGTACACAAGAGGAACTATTCTTCAATTCTGGGAGTGCTACAAGTCAGAAATGAGGCAATGCATATCTAACAGAGCTCACAACACCCCAGAATACAGCACAGAAGTATCCAGCCTGTCTGAAAATAAAAAACAGTGACCATACATTTTTGAAGGCAAACTGAAGAATACTGGAAGCTGCTTTTTAAACACTCAAACTGGTAGTCAATGCTACCAAAATGAATACACTAGATTTATAAATTATTTATTACAGTGCTCCCTTTTCTATATAACTTCCCAGAGAAACTATGTGTTACAAGTGTTTAAAAGGCACAAGGTTTGAAAGAGCACTATGTAAAAACAGCACTGCTGTTAAAACAAACTTCATAACTAAATGATGGCAGTTCTAAGAATTCAGTCCAATACAATCAATGAATGACAAACCCCTCTATCATACTCAAAAGCTATACTAGAGTCTAGTTTGTAAAATGCTCAGTGTTTGTTTTGCAAAGAAATGGTGTGGGGAAAAATGAAGCAATGTGCAGCTAATGCAAATATCCCAAACTAATACTAAAAAATTGGATACCACAATGCAAGACGTTTTTGTTTTTTTATTATCTGTACCGTGATAATGTCCACACTTTGCTAGGCACTATTCATATACATACAGAGGAAGCTAGCTTCCTGCATCAAAGTGTTAACAGTCTAAACTTACTGGAAATATTAGTGAAATTATTGATAGTGTTTTCAGCAACAAAGGTAAAAAAAAACATCACCTACTTCCAGACATCTGATTTCTGAACAATTATTTAGACCAGTAAGAGATAAAACAAACCATTAAGCATCATTCCACTGGATTAAAATGGGGACTCTGGTTGTCTTATACATCAGAGGAATTTCAAAATCCTCTTAAGTACATGCATTAGGAGGAAATCACTTTCGCAAACCTAAAACTTTAGGGTTAGTTATTTCCGGATAGTTCTGTGGGTTTAGAGGAAATAACTGAATGCTAATCCTAAAGGATTTAATCAGTTGTACCAGCAAACTCTTCTTTAGTTTATTAGTGATTCTGCAACTTGTAGGGAGGCCACTTCAGCCCTCTACATAGTTATTTATATTTGCACAGGTGCCGCAAAAGAGGGGAAAGCTTAAATAGTTGGGAATGAGCCACTATATACTATCTGTTTAAATTCACATCCTTTACACGCTTATAAAAACAAAGGTCATCTACAATTTTAAATATCAAAGTTTGAATCCTCTTGACATTGTTTTATAATACATTTGTACTTTCACACTTTGCATCCATAAGTCTTAAAGCACTTTACAAACCAAGAAAGAATTTAACAAGTAAGTTAAAATGAGACAGCAAGGCTGAAATGACTTGCCAAAGATTTTGCAGAAAAATCAGAGAGCTGAAATTATAATCTAGGTCTCCTGACTCAGCTCCCTGCTCAAACCACTAGGCCACAGCTGTGCAAACACACAAAAGCTGCCAAATAAGATGAAATGGCAAGGTAATTCTACTTCAGTCATGTGTGTGTTGTAATCCTTCAAATAATGCTGGTCCAGAAAGGCACTTAGTTCAGTCAGTTTTTAAAGGCCAAATGAGTGATTTTGCTTAGTCAGATCCATAAAAATGTTAGTTATTCTTGGCACTGTTATACAAGTTAACTCAGCTGTTATGTATCTGAATAATAAGTTATGGTTTTTTATTTTATCATGATTGGACTCCAAAAAAATCAATGTGCAAGACATTGTGCAAATACTCCTAGGCTTCCAGAAGGAGTATAACTAGTTCTTTTAGTTACTGGATAATCAGTTACTGTCAGGGACCAGGGCCTGCAGCAGAGCTAGTCTCCAGGCTGCCTCATCAGTACAGCTGATCTGCAGCAGGCTGCCTGATTAACCACAGGAGCTGACTGGCTGCAGAGGCCAGCAGCTCACTGGCTTCTCAATGCTCATGCCCACCATTGTGCCTGCTCCTGTGTTACCTTGTTCCTGTTGCTCTTGCCTTGTTTCTGCCCTATCGCTGCATTGGGCCCCTCTCCTTGGTTCCCTTCCTAACCTCCAGTTTGACATCTGGCTCCCAACTATAGATTCCAGCTTAACCCTTGGCTCTGGTGCCTAGTTTCTGTCTTCGGTTTTTACCCTTAGTTTGGCTCCAGATGACTGACTGCAGTTCTATCCCCAACCACTAGACCTGCTGCCTGCTCTGGCTACTAGGTTAGACTGCTCTCATCCTGATTAGCTGACAGTTACACCTTTTACATAGAAAGTGCCATACCGAATCAGATCATAGGAATGTAGGAGTGGAAGGGACCTCAACAGGTTCCAGTGTTCCATCTGGTCTGATAAACTTCTCTAATTTTGGTCAACATCTAGTTTTAGAGGAAATCAAACTTACATACAAGGTATGTACACATAGCCAATTTTGAAATATTATGTAATAAGAACAGGGTTTGGGTTTTTTCCTGATTCAGGGACAATGATTTCATGCTCTGGTGTGCATCCATTTCCCTTGATCTAGTTGTTTCAGCTCACACAGTTTCAAACTGTATTTATGTTCACAAGTTACATTATTTGAAGTCTTTATAAACAGAATGTAGGGGGAAAAGATTCAGACTAGATCTGAATATGACCTGCCCTATTTGACTGGTTCTATAATGTTTAGCATTTTCCTTAACTCAGCTACCATGGAAAGTTTACTCTCAACAGTCACATTATGAACAGTTATGTATGTACACTAGCTTAACACGTAGTTAAGCCAAATCATTTCATTTTATAAACTAAGAAAAATAAATTGGTCATGCTATTTGGTCTCATCTACCAACATCCATTTTCCCTTAAATGTCAGCAATGTGATGCAAATCAAAATGTCCTGATAAAGTCACTGTACTTACATGGATGCTAATGAACCAATATAACAATCTTACTTCTAGAACTCAGTATGTCCAAAATGAAATTATTACATAAAATGCCAAATCCCCATTTTTAGACCACAGGAAATATTACTTAGGGAAGTAAAGGAATTAGTGAAAACAACTTATCTTGAATTGATTTTTAAATGGTAACAGTTAGGGACTTAAGTTTTAGTGAGCTTATTTTAATGGTAGTTCACATTCTGCATTATAATTAGGGCCATACCAAATTCACAGCCATGAAAAGCATGTCATGGACCATGAAATCTGGTCTCCACCCATGAATCTGGCCTTTTGTGTGCTTTTACCCTATACTATACAGATTTCACAGGGGAGACCAGTATATCTCAAGTTGTGGGCCCTGAATCAAAGGGAGTTGCATTGGGGAGGGATGGGGGTCGCAGTACTATCACTCTTACTTTTGCACAGACTTTCGATGTGGGTGACTGTTAGCCAGACACCTAGCTCTGAAGGTAGTGCCATGCCAACAGCAGCACAGAAGTAAGGGTGGCAATACCATGCCATGCCATGCCATGCTTACTTCTGCACTGCTGCTAGTTGCGGCTCTACCTTCAGAGCTGGGCTCTCGGCCAGCAGCCACTTCTCTCCAGCTGCCCAGCTCTGAAGGCAGTGATGCCTTCAGCAGCACTCAGTCCCACCATTAAATGTGTGGTATGTAACGCAGTCAACCCGTATACAAGTTTAGTTTCTAGAATATGCTGCATATTATACTGCTGGATAAAATCGAGAACGCTGAAAATTTTAGTTCTACTCTTTGTTCTAGGGAAAAGCTTAGTTAAGTGACAGACTGCCTTCTTAGCTTATTCACACAGTAGGAACACATGCATTACAGCTAAATACGTTGTTTTGTTTTGTTTTTAACAGCACCCAGAAAAAAAAATCCATGGTATGCCTTCCGCTGAAAGATTAGCTAACATTGCTGAATACTGGCAAAGAAAGGAAAGATCTTCCTACAAAAATTATTGATTTGTTTCTTCTGTCTGTGAGCTTCCATGAAGAACTAAATCAGCTCTCTCCTTTATATTACACTGAAATCTATAATAAATCTTCAACTGAACAATTGGCTGACACTTTTTTCTTCATTTCAGGCCTACTGCTTCTTTTAGGCCCACTTCTATGCCTTTTTAAAAAAACACAACAATCATCATTTGGATGTCACATAGGTCTGGACACAATCTACTCCTGTTTAGAAGGAAGGAAGGGGAACAGCCAGTTGCAATTCATATGTCACTATGCAGAATTTCACGTACCACCTGAATGGAGTTCACGGACCAGTTTGAGAACCCCTGTTCTACAGCCATGAGATACAGTAGACTCTCGATTATCCGGGATGATTGGGAAAAAACTTAATCCCGGTTAATAAAATCCCGGATAAGCAAGAGTCTACTGTGGGGCCGCTGCCACTTTAGAGTTTCCCCTCAGGCACCTGCCAGCCGGGGTCTCAGCTCCCGCTGCCAGCCTGGGCTTCCTACACCCAGGCTAGCAGCGGACTAAAAACCCAGTTCGCAAAGGGCCAGTGGGGGAAACCCCAAAGCGGCGGCAGGCTGAGCGTTCAGCCCGCCGCCACTTTGGGGTTTCTCCCTGGCCCCTTGCCAGCCTCCTGCCCCAGTATGCTTCCGCTCTCAGCCTGGGTTCTCTACACCCAGGCTGGCAGCAGGAGCTGAGTGGGGCAGGCAGCAGGACCCCGGGTGGCAGGAGCCTGGGGGGAGAGCCCAAAGCGGCGGCGGGCTGAGCACTTAGCCTGCTGCAGCTTTGGGGTTTCCCCCCAGGCTCCTGCCACCCGGGGTCTCAGCCCGCTGCCAGCTGGGGTTTCCTACACCTAGGCTGGCTGCGGGCTGAGACTCCAGCTGGCAAGGGGCCAGCGGGGGAAACCCCAAAGCAGTGGCAGGCTGAGCGCTCAGCCTGCCGCCATTTTAGGGCTTCTCCTGCCAAACCCTCTTTTAGACGTCCCGGTTAATCCGCAGCCCGGTTAACCCGAGCCCGGATAATCGGGAGTCTACTGTATCACACTAAATAACACTGAATGGACTTAAAACAACTCCAGGCGGCAAAGGTTGCAGGCCATATGTTTTAGAACCAATAAAAGTGGAATAGCAGATGTGACAAACAGCCACTCAGAGACATAACAGAAAAAAAATCTAATTTTTTTTTCACCACTTATGCTGTTGTCCTCCTCCCAACACACACACTTTTCAACTTGGACAATGTAAATGTACAGGTCATTTTCATTTTTGTTGGTATCCAGTTTCTAGCCTTTGCAGTTTTTTTTATTTCTTATGCACTACCACAATGCTACATTTTAGTTACAAAAACACCAAGTTACAAGAACCCCCTACTCTCAAGAGAGCATATCAGTGATTTTATCTTTATACAAACAAAACTTAGAGGTAATTAGCACAAAATAAAGCCAAAATGGGATCTCAGAATTTGTGAGCAAGAGTGTGATTGGCCCTGGAAAGCTATGGGCAACATTAAGAGTACAATTCCTTATTTCCATTGGAGACAAAACTTTTTTTTTGCTTTGTGTGTGTATAAATGCATCTTACTTCTGTTCCATTCTATGCATCCAATGAAGTGGGCTATAGCCCACCAAAACTTATGCTGAAATAAACTGGTTAGTCTCTAAGGTGCTACAAAGTCTCTCTGGTTTTATTTATGGATACAGACTAACAGCTGCTAATCTTAAACCTGTCAAAGATTGGAGGGTGTTTCCTCAATCCTCATTAAATAAGGTGCTAGCTCATCTTTTTTAAAAGTATGCAGGAAGGTGTTTTAAACAACAGGATCAGTAATCTTTAATCCTTAATAGCACACTTCACACTTTTTCTTTAAGTAGTGCTAACTGAAAATAAACACTGCAGAAGTGCAGATTAGCACTGTCCCACTTGTAATTTGGACAAATTTATTTTGGAAGCTGCTATTTGTCGCCCTTTAGTTATAAATCAAAACTTACAACAGTAGAAAGTCAATATTATAAAAAAATACCTTTGACATCTCAGAGTTTAAATATCTGAAAGTCTGCCACTACCACAAAAGGTCTGACCATGTGATCCTCAACTAAGCAATTTGGGGGGGGGGGGGAAGAGAAGAGACTGTTTCAGACAGGCTCTTGAACATCATATTCTAATTCCTGATGGGACATACTTGTACAGTTTGTTAGTTTTGTCATCACCCTGCAATCACAGGAAAAAGGCAGCTTCAAGACAGTTCTTGTACCTTGTATTGGTATTAACATTTGGACTACTAAGTACCAACTAAAAAAAGAACTAGAAGTACTTGTGGCACCTTAGAGACTAACAAATCTATTTGGGCATAAAACCCACTTCATCAAATGCATAGAGCGGAACATACAGAAGGAAGATATTTAGATAGATAGATATACACATACACACACAGAACATGAAAAAATGGGGGTTGCCATGCCAACTCTAAGAGACTAATCAATTAAGGCGAGCTATTATCAGCAGGAGGGAAAAAAACTTTTTGTGGTGATAATCAGGATGGCCCATTTCAAACAGTTGACAAGAAGATGAGAGTAACAGTAGGGAAAAACTAGCATGGGGAAATAGATTTCAGTTTGTGTAATGACCCAGCCACTACCAGTCTTTATTCAAGCCGAATTTAATGGTATCCAGATTGCAAATTAATTCCAGTTCAGCAGTTTCTCATTGGAGTCTGTTTTTAAAGGGGTTTTTTTGGTTGAAGAATTGCGACTTTTAGGTCTGTTACTGAGTGACCAGAGAGATTTAAGTGTTTTTGAATGTTATGATTCCTGCTGTCAGATTTGTGTCCACTTATTCTTTTGCGTAGATACAGTCCAGTTTGGCCAATGTACATGGCAGAGGGGCATTGCTGGCATATAATGGCATATATCACATTGGTAGATGTCAGGTGAATGAGACCCTGATGGCATGGCTGATGTGATTAGGTCCTGTGATGGTGTCACTTGAGTAAATATGTGCACAGAGTTGGCATCGGGCTTTGTTGCAAGGACAGGTTCCTGAGTTAGTGTTTTTGTTGTTGTGGTATGTGGTTGCTTGAGAGTATTTGCTTAAGGTTGGGGGGCTGTCTATTTGTGAGGACTTGTCTATTTCCCAAGATCTGAAAGAGTAAGGGATTGTCTTTGACGATAGGTTGTAGATCTTTGATGATGCGCTGAAGAGGTTCTGGGAGCAGACTTGGACCCTGAGTGCTGAGATACTAACGATATCCTGCTCTGTGAAGTGGAGATAGGAGAAACTGAAATGATGAAAGCATGCTTTGCTCAAGGTCAACTTTTACACCAGGAGACTGGGTAATAGACAAAACAGAGATGTGTCCTAAATGTGATTAAGACACAGATGAGAGATTGTGTAAATCAATCATGACAATATTGACATGTCCCACTGTAGGAATCACAAAATAAATGTTAAGAAAACATTCATAATTAAATTTTGTTTAAACTTTGTAAAGTTCATACCTGTGCTGTGCAGAACTTGAGAAGATGTAATTAGTTTCATATTTACAATTGTAAATCATTAATCTGTGATTGCAGGTAATACTATTTAGCATTTACTTGACATTTGAGATCCATGCTGATAAAGATGACTTTATTGCAATGATCTGATACTCCTGGTTAATTACAATATATTCAAATTAATTCTATTCTATGATTGGAAGCAAGTTCTCTTTGGAAAGTAAAAATATGATGAAATAGGAATGGGGAATTTCAAGAATGTTCTCAGGCTAAATAGTGTCATTTTCACTGGTTCTGACCATAGATAAAGCTAAGACACCATTCAACAACAAAGATTTAACCCTTTTTTAAGCAAGCAGTACATATTACTATGGAGATAGCATGCAGAGATTCAATTTCCTAACTTTGTGACACTGGGATTTAAATAGAGTATGAGTAACACACTGAATTGACAGTTCCCCATCCTCACATGTCATACTATACCCAAAACAGAAAGGTTTGGTAGGGTAAGAGATGCTAAAAGGTGTCAGAAAACAGTTCAATCACTTATCCAAGAGTCTCTAAATTCTGGTTCACTGCAAGTAATTCTGTCAATTTCTCCTAGATTGGTACAGACATACACTATGTACCTACATATTCATATATAATTATAGACAGGAGAATAATCACTACCTCAAAATCATTTTACCCCAAGGTTGAGCTCTGCTATAATAATTTCATGTGTAGTGCTTTAAAGCTGCTGTTCAGTACAGACAAAAGGCAGAGTGCTTAGTACACACCTGACTGTGGTTCAATGAAAAACTACCCAAAAAACCCTCATTTCTCATGTAAATCTCAGATAAAAGGAAAACAATACAAGTGGCACATCTGTTCTTAAATTCTGCATTCATATTTATCTAAGAGGTTCAAAATGAATCACGATACAGAATCTCCTACTTTCCCTAAGGACATTTGCTATTATACTCCTAGTCAATTTCAGTATTTTACAAACAGCCATATGTTTTTAGTTTCAGATCTTTTTGAGATTCTTCATTTAGCTTTTCAAAAGGGAGATGGAGAAATTTTAAGGTTTTTTTTAATATCATTATTGCATTTTACTGTTATATAGATGTTAATCTACTAAGAAATGTGGCCAAGGCCAAACACAGAACATCAATGTATTTAAAAATACCCACTTACTCATTTGGAAAGGAAGGGCAGTCCTCTCAGATGCCACTCATAGCTACAGCAAACACTTTTTTTGAAACTGAGAGGTAACATTACATACACACAGAAACTTCACACTTTGGGAGTGAAAGCATTCAGTGTGTCATACAAGCATTCAAATGAACTAACAGCTGATCTGGCTTTATTCAAAACACAGCAGAATACTGAATGATCTATGGACAGACAGAAGTGGAAATAACTTACACAGAATAAAAGAGCTAAATTACAATGCTGAAACTATAAAAGATCCCTGTTGGAAGGCCACTCTACTACAAGGCTGAAGTCTTGCATGAGGATTGAGTTTCATTGGTAGGTGATCACAGGGCAGTATTTAAGCAGGTATGTCAAGACTAGTTTATGAAGGATAAGTCTCACTTTATTTTCAGATGAGGGGCAGATTACAATAAATGTTCATCCTGTCCATTCTTTCTCCCTGGATTTTAAAAGGAAGAATCCTTTGTAACAAACATGTCTAATTCTATTCTACCCCTACTATCAAAAACCCACTTCACACATAAAAGTGCTGATTCTCTGCGAAGATCTAGCAAACCAATACATTTTATAATAAACCAACTACTGATCTGAGTGATAGCCTTTACTGATACCATCTCCCTTACCCTCTCACTTAAGAGTATAATTAGCTCTCAGAACACAAGTTTCCCATAAACTCCACTCACATAACAAATATCTTGGTTACCAAAGTGTGCTCTGGAATGGGAGCACTGTACCACGGATAAAACAGGAAAGCTGGAACAGAAGGTCAAATCAAGTTAGTCATTCCAACATTACACTAGAATGATTTCTGTAGAACTAAAAATCAAACAGAAAGCTAGACTCTTAGTTTAACATGAATCTGTTCCACTGTTCTGAGAAAGCTGCAGGGCCCACACCATAGACAGACAGACTGTGGAGAACATGTTTGCTCAACCACAAACTTCAGTTACAACAACAGTGATTTATCTCAGGGAATTCTCCCAAGATAGAAACGGACAGATGCAAGAACTCTTCTCCTTCCCAAGCTTCACACAGAATGGAAAATGGAAAAAATCCAGGAACAGTGTTCATGGAATTTTTGAGAGAGAAATTCTTTAAAATACAAGTAACAATGTAACAACGTACATCAGATTACAATGGACATAAAGATAACTGATTCCCTTAGGAGATACAATGACCTCAGTATCCCTGCACAATATAAACCCAATCTATTGACAACAAAATGAAGAGTAATGATGAAACAAGTCAAATAAAAAATTGTTACTGGTTATAATGAATACTAAGGGCAGCTATGCCAAACCATCTGCTGTAGGCAGCCAAAAAAAACCCCCAAAAACTGCAAATAAACTGCAAAGAGTATAACATGCTGAACGGACTTTTATACCAAAGTAACTTAGTCCAGGATTTAGAAAAGCATCCCACCACCCGGGAGGGGAGATTATCTTTGCAGTGAGACTAGCCCACAGTGGATAATGATTAAACCCATTTATAGAGAAGCCAGCACTTCCCGGCCCCCTGCCTGGGTGCAAGGCCCCTGTCCCGTGGGTGACAGACCCAGGCCCTTAGCCCACCAGGTAACTCGGCCAGGTACAGGACACACGGAATCCGCCTCAGGCGCGGCCCCACAGGTGGCTAGGCAGGGACCCGCGGGTGCAGCCGGGAAGGGGAGAGGCAGGGCCAAGCCGGCCCAGCGGAAGGGGGTTTAGGGCAGGAACACAGGGAACCCGACCGGCCCGGGGAGGGAAGGCGAGGGGGCGCGGAGGGGCCAGGCCCGCCCTGGTCCTCATGGCGGTGGGGCGGGGCCGGTCCTGGCCCGGCGGCGGGGGGTGAGGCGGCCCCCGGGGACTCACCTGGGCGCACGGTCTTGAGGCGCACGGGCTCCCTGAAGTGGCGGATGACGGCCAGCGTGTCGCGGTGGGTGAGGCCGCTCACGGGGGTGCCGTTCACCTCCAGCAGCACGTCCCCGGGGCCGGGGGGCTTGCCGGAGAGCAGCACCGGGCCGGGCCCGCCCAGGTAGGGGAACTCGCCGAGCTCGGCGCCGCCCCGCAGCGGGTCGGGCGCCCCGGCGGGCGGCGGCGGCCCCCAGGACACGGCGCACTCCTGCACCTTGCTCAGCCAGTGCCGCTTCTTCCGCAGCGTCTTCGACATGCCGCACCATGGGGGGGGGGCCGCGCGCGCGGGGCCCCCGGCGCCTCACGGCTGCTCCCGCCTCGCAGGGCCGCGCGCCTCCGAACGCGGCCGCGGCAGCCTCGCGACTGCTGCCCTCAGCGCGGCGGGCGGCCACGCCCCCTTCGGCACGGACCACGCCCCCCCCAACGCCCAGAGCCCCGACACGGCCGGTCACGCCCCCTCGTCTGGACACGCCCTCCGGGCCGACCTGGCAGCGCCGGGCGGAGCGCAGTCCCAGTGACGTCAGAGCCAGAGCGCTCACTGGCTGGCGCGGGAAAGGGGCGTGTCAGCGGGGGTCTGGCCTGCGCCCCTCTCATGGGCCAGGCTGCCCCCCCCCCCCCCCCAGCATGGGTCTGTCTGTCCGCCCCCGTCTGTCCTATGAGCCCTCCACCCACCCCTCGTGATGAGGGTCTCCCCCTCCCTCTGCCCAATTGCCCCCTCCCCGGGCCGCTCTCTCCTATCTCTACAGCTGCATCCCCCCCAGCACCATGCACCTGGCTCCCCGTCTCTCCCCTCACCCCCTCATTCCTCTGTCCCTCTAACTGTGTCCACCCATGGCCCTCCGTTCAGCACCCTCCCCCCAGAACATCTGTCTGTCGCACCTTTCTGCCCCCCCCCCCCCCAGGAGCTGTCTCTACTATGGTCCCACATGGCACCTGTGCCTACCCTCTCTTTTCTCACCCTAAGCTGAGGACAAATCAGTATCTGAAATACACGTTGTTGCTGCTGCCAAAGTTATAGACACACTCCTACTCCAGCTAGAAAAATAGAAATAGAGCCACATATAATGGATTTTTACATTTATTTTATTCGGAAGTGTATATGAATGTATGTACAAATTAGGTAAACCTATCATACTCGTGGCTAACATACCAATGTTAGAAACAGAGCAGGAAGGGACCGCAAGAAGTAACCTCGTTCAGCCACCTGTGCTGTGGCAGGACCATGTAGATCGGACCGGATAGGTGTTTGTCCAACATGTTCTAAAATGCCTTCATGATGGGAATTCCGCCACCTCCCAGGGAAGACTATTCAAGAATTTAGCTAACCCTTATAGTTAGAAAGTTTTTCCTAATATCTAACCTAAATCTCCCTTGCTGCAAACTGAGCCCATTAGTTGTGTTCTACCCTCGGTTCCTGTAGAGAACTGAGCACAGTTTTCTTTGCAACATATATGATGACATGAGGTAGACCTGATTAGTCTTAAGAAAAGACTTAACATACCCTTTTTTTAAAAATGTCCCCATAGGTCAGCCTTTTCTAAACCTTTTATAATTTTTCTATCTTTCCTCTGGATACTCTCCAATTTAGACATCGTTCCTAAAGCCTGGTCCCCACAATCTGATACAGTGATCCAGCTGTAGCCTCACAAGTGCCAAGTAAAACAAGATAATTAGCCCCCGTGTATTACATCCTACACTCCCGAATGATATTAGCCCTTTTCACAACTGCATCACATTGTTGGTTCATACTCAATTTGTTACCCACTCTAACCCCCTGAGCCTTTTCAGCAGTACTGCCACCTAGCCAGCTATTCCCCATTTTGTAATTGTGCAAATTATTATACTTAGGAATTAAAATCAAATGCATTTATCTTCATTGAATTTAATCTTGGAGATTTCAGACCAATTCTCTCATTTTTCAAAGTTGTTTTGAATTCTAATCCTGTCCTCTAAAGTATTCACATCCCTTCCCAGTTTGGTGTCATCCACAAGTTTTATAAGCACACCCTCCCCTCAGTTATCCAAATCATTATTGAACATATTAACTAGTACTAGACCCAGGACAGGCCCCTGGAGGACCCAATAGATACACACACACACATCCAGTTTGACAGTAAACCATTAACTACTCTTTGAAAAACCATGTTCAAACAACTGTGCACTCATTTTATAATAATTTAATTTAAACCACATCTCCTAAGTTTGCTAATGAGAATGTCATGAATGTGTGTGAAAAGCTTTACTAAAATTAAGGTACATCACATGTTCTCCCCCCCCCCCCCCATCCACTACCAGAAGGCTAGCCAATGTTAGTCTGTATCCACAAAAACAATGAGGAGTCTGGAAGAACACTTCACTCTCCCTGGACATTCAATAACAGAATTAAAAGTAGCCATCCTTCAACAGAAACTTCAAAAATCGACTTAAGAGAAACTGCAGAGCTAAAATTCATTTGCAAATTTAATACCATGAATTTGGGCTTGAATAGGGCCTGGGAGTGGCTGGCTCACTACAAAAGCAGTTTTCCCTCTCTTGGTATTGACACATCCTCATAGTTTATTGGGAGTGAACTACATCCACCATGACTGAATTGGCCATCAGCACTGGTTCTCCACTTGTTAAGTAACTCCCTTCACTACATGTGTCAGTATAACAATAACTGCATCTGTAATTTTTACTTCATGCATCTGAAGAAGTGGGGCTTTTACCCACGAAAGCTTAGGTCCAGATAAATCTGTTAGTCTTTAAGGTGCCACTGGACGCCTATCCAATAGGTCAGCAACCCTGTCAAAGAAGGAAATTAGATGAGTATGGCATGATTAGCTCTTAGCAAGTTCATGTTGGCTATTACTTATAACCCTATTATCCTTTAGGCACTTACCAAGTGATTGTTTAATAATTTGTTCCAGCAGCTTTCCAGGTATCGAAGTTGAGCTGGTTGGTCTATAATTCCCCAGGTCCTCTTTGTCCCCTTTTTAAAGACTGACATTATGTTTGTCCTTCTCCAATCCCCTGAGATCCCACCCATCCTTCAGAAATTCTCAAAGAGAATCGCTAAGGGTTCCAAGATTGCTTCTGCTAGTTCCCCAAGTACTGAGGATGAATTTTATCAGGCCAACTTGAATACATCTAATTATTCTAAATATTCATGTATCCCTGGCCAATAGTATAATTTCTTTAGTGCCTGGCCATTTAGCAGCTCAGTCAGCTTGTTTAGATGCATTTATAAATACATAAATGCTGCTCACTAAGTAATTTCCTTTTTAAAATCTGTAATATTTATCTTCTCTCTGTACCATTCAGGCCTCAACTTTATGGGCACTTATGGATGTCCTAACTTCACTGTGACTAATCACATGCTTACAGTTAAGCACATACACAAACATTTGCAGGACCAGGACCTTAAGACTGCAAAGTCTGAGAGTCAAAGTTTGGATGCATTAGAGCAATTGTTTAATAAATTACATTGGTAACAACTACTGATTGCAAGGCTAATTCAAAATCTGTTTTATCATCTATGGATTTGAAAGTCTGCTGGTTCACATCGGTTCAAACTGGTGTGACCCACCCCGTCTTAATTGATTTGTGTGTGTGTGTGTGGGGGGGTTCATTAGAAACTATATTTTCACTGAAAATATTTCACTATCTGAAACATTTTAAGAATATTTGTTTCCTTTCTTGAAAGTGTTGCTTTGCATTTAAGCGGATTACAGGAAAGTCCCCATTCAGCTCTGAGATATAGGAATCTTAAGTAGCTTTAAAAATGATGTTTAAGTGTACACACTGCAATTCAACTTTCAGTACCATGAGGGTGTAGTAATACCATTGTTTGCAAACATAAAGGGTGTGACCTTACATTCCTCAAACACTTACATTCCTTTGTATACAATGAAACAGGAAAAACAGGTAGCTATAGATTCCAAAGGGTCCATGCACTTGACTATATTATTAAAACAACATGTTTTGTTTCACTGACCCACTCATGAACTATATGTTCTGATATTCACATCAGTTTGCACAACAATAGAGCCTATTAGCAATAACAGCTTTGAACTCGGAAGTCCTTTTCCATGGTTAATATTGGTGCAGATTTAGAGAATGACTAATCTTTCAGAAAGTGTGATGAAACGCACTTATAACAAATGTATACAGAATACCTTTCTAGTAGTTTCCAGAGGCTTATAAACCTCTACACCTCTACAGGTCCATATATCCAGTTCATATGGTAACTATTACCAAAACCAGGGAATCTACAAAAACAAGTTAGTTGACCTCAGAAGAACTGCTTGGAGAGGGGAAAGAATGGAGTCTTAAAAGTTGCATGAGCAGCATTATCTTGCAGTTCTGAGCATTCAGTTTCACCTTTAGGGTTATAAAGTCACCCCCCCACACACACACCCCCAAAAGCAAGGGTTAGACTTAAAAGTCATTAGATATAAAAATATATTTTCAGTTATTTATTTGTCTTCTAGGTTTTTAAACTTCAGGGTTTACATTTTCAAGATCTATTCTACACAACCATGAAGCCTGGAATTTACTAATTAAAAAAATCAAACAACAAACAAACCAAAAACATTTAAAGCTGAGATTCTGGTGAATTCATGTGACTTCAGGACTTTAACAAATAAACAAAAAAATACCGTAAGAGCTGGTTTATGTGATAAAGTAACTCCCATTCTAACTTTAATCCATGCAGAATTTAATGTTCTCACTTTTGACTTCTACCTTTTTGTCTTGCTTTCTCATTTTTATGATAAGGACATGTAAAACTGAGTAGTCTAATTCCTTTGTCCCAGTTGAAAGATGAAAAATATATATAAACAGACCAAAGAGCTTAACGTTTAAAAAAATGAGGGCATGATTTTGAGTAGATAAATTCTGAACATATTAGTCTAATCTGTGTCAGTTTCTGTAACCTCTGAAGATATTTGCCACATCAGACATTTGCTGAATAAATCCCTAACACAGAAAGAAAGAATAACCTGGAAAAATTCAGTGATTTCAGATTGCTGAATTAACAAAATTTTGTTCTACTCCTAGGTACCCATAAGGACATGTCAACATTTTAAGACCAACACCCTTTATTCAAGACTAATGCTCTCAACAAACCTCTTTAATCCCGCTGTATCTTATATTTCATGCCTACTACAGGGGCTGTATTCAGGAACACTACACTACTGTAATGAAAACTTTGAAGTCTAATCAGAGAACAGGCTGACAATTTTAATTCTAATTTATTCCATGCTGACAGTGAGTATGTTCACCTTCCATTCCTCCTCCTCTTCTGATTTACTTATTTCAGCTTGCAAAC
Organism: Sternotherus odoratus; assembly: GCA_032164245.1. NCBI lineage: Eukaryota > Metazoa > Chordata > Testudines > Kinosternidae > Sternotherus > Sternotherus odoratus. The sequence goes on along the minus strand of JAVMKO010000022.1, from coordinate 13,735,719 downwards.
ATGTGAAGTATTTGAGCTCTCCTTCAGATAAGCAGAAGGAATGTGTTCTTTACAACCACCTTTCCTAATGTACTAGGGTGTGAAGCATTATGTATTTACTGAGTGCTAATGTCTGAAATCTCAGAGCTAACGCTCCATCAAAGCTGAGAAATGTATCCAGTTCAATGTGCATCACATAGTGGCTGCTGCAATCTCTCAAACTATCAGCATTCAGCACATATACAAATCTCACAAAAATAAGACCTCACGCCTGTTCTGGTATCCTAACTAAAGGACGAAACAGTTTCAAGTCAATGGACTGCTTTGGAGGTGAGGGGAAAAAGTTTGTTTATTGCACAACTGATGTTCAAAGGCAATCCAAACATTAAACGTTTATCATAAGAATCTATTTCTAATAATAATTAGAGACAGGCTATTTCAGAGAGAAGGAAGAGAAAATTTGGATGTTACATTAGGAAAATAATGTTGCACTTGTCCTAATGTACAACACTTGTTAAGAGAAGCCCTGGTCATTTTCTGACAAAAATTAATGTGGCATGGCAGAGCATGGCATACCAGCACATATCAATAAGTGCACAGAACAGGTCTATCCTGCTCCCAAAGTCAGTGGGAAAGCTCCCATTAGTTCCAGTTGGCACAGTATAGGATCCTCAGATAGGTCCATGCAGCCTCAAGTTTCCCCTTAAAGGGTCCAATCCTGCAAGGTGTTGGCATCCTCAGCTCCCCACTGACTTCTGAGCTATGGAGCACCTGGCAGAGTCAGGCTTAAACTACATGTGTTTCTAAAAGGATTTAAAGGAATGGGTTTCACCACAATGCCCCACCCTACCAGGAAAAGGGAGAATGGGGGGAGGAGAGTGGCAATAACTAGTAAGTCCCTGGGCATAGGACTTCGTTCCAGAGTCATAATGAACAAAATACAAAGAACATTGTTTAGGTAAACGTTGGGTGACCAGAGAGCAAGTGTGAAAAATCGGGAGAGGGGTGGGAGGTAATAGGCACCCATAGAAGACAAAGCCTCAAATATCAGGACTGTCCCTACAAAATCGGGACATCTGGTCACCCTAAGGGGTCCTCATACCAACAATCCCTGACTTTGGTGACTCCTCCTTGCCATTTGTCTTCCTTCCCATCAAGTGGATCTATACAGGGATCCATAGTGGGTTTAGAGAGTAAATCCACTGGCTTTTTCTACTGGGGGAGTCAAATCTCACTCTCTGATGGAGGAAATTATGAGGAAACTCTGCACATTTCAGTCTGCTGCATTTCTACTCCCTTATCTCTGCACAAACCATACAGGGGAAAAATGTAGCTTTAACTTCAAAGACAGCCAGACAAATTGTTTCCAGTTTAGGTAAGAAGGAAGACTGGACCTCCAGAAAAGAAAACAGCTGAGAAACCTTAAAGTTTCCCGTTTCAATGGATTGTGTGAAACCTGGGCATTAATTCTGGATACTTGTGGGGAATGGAATCCAATTAGAACCACCACCACCAAGCACAAAATGAAAAGCAGTTACTATGTATGTAGATTTATGATCTGTTCCCTGCATGACCTACAGGGCCAATGGGCCACCCTCAACATTATTAAAGTGCTAGAAGTACTGGTGATGTGGATAAACACTCTGGGCAGGTCTACACTTAAAACGGTGTGGTGGCAGAGCTGCACTGGTGCAACTATAGCACTTCAGTGAAGGTGCCACTGCACCAGCAGGAGAGACACTTCCATCGGTGCAGTTAATCCACCTCCACAAAGGAAGCAGCAGCTATGCCGACAGGAGAAGGCCTGTCATTGACGCAGCGTTTTCTACATGGGGCGCCATGGAGGGAGGGGGTTAGGTCAGTATAACTGATCCCCCCCCCCGAGTGATGTAGTTAAGTGGGTTTTAGCCCACGAAAGCTTATGCTTCAATACTTTAGTTAGTCTTTAAGGTGCCACAGGACTCTGTCACTTAAGTTTGTAGTGTAGACCTGGCCTATGATGCTAACGGATTAATGTCCTGGTCTCTAGACTGTTAAGACTTGGAAATGGCAGAAGAAATACAGTCTAGGTTTTTCATTTTCTAAGGCTTTATGTCTCAAATGTAGGTAGCAAATTATTCAGCGAGTGGAGTGCCCCTAAGGAATCCTAAACAAATCACTGGTGGAGGAGAATGATTCAAAGCTAGACACTTGCTATTCTGCGGCCATAATTTTCTGGGACGGTCTGTTTGAATGTTGTGTGACCCCAGGATACAGTTATTTGAAGGCAAACTTTTAAATACAACATAAATTAGCTTACATTTTAAGATGTGCTGCCACACAAGAAGATTTTACCAGGGGATTTTAAATCAAGCTGTAAGAAAGTTGAGAAAATAACCTAAGTATTAGTAAAGATCTGCGTCAACTTGGACTGACTAAGCTGTGGTGTCTAGAATCATCACACGGGAATGGAAAAGGCATCAAACCCAGCAGGCTGTATATTAGCATCAATCCAGACCTCATAATCAGGAAAGCTGCTGAGTAAATCTGTGTTTTTATTCCACACATCACCATGGCATGTAGACACCTAATCTAAGCAAGAATAGCATCAATTCTGCCTCATGGGACCATTTTCTCCCTCCCACATTTCAAAACAAGTAAGTGCATAGCACACATTTGGGCACTTTGTAAATAACAACAATTGTTCATACATATTTATAGGATGCTGTCAGTATCCAAAGCCTTTGCAGAACAGGTTTGTTCTCCAGTAGTAAGAGCATGGGACTGGGAGTCTGTGTGCCTGGTTCTAGTCTGGTTCTGTCACTGACTTGGCGCGAGTCCTTGGCAAAGTCGCAGCCCCTTTGTGTCTCCGTTTTCCCATCTACAAACTAGAGATGCTTATTACCTAAAGTGCCATAGAATGGCTTGAAACTAGTACTTATGAAGTGCTGCAAGAAACTCTAATTAAAAGAACTTCAGAGAGGCAAAGTATTATTGGATATATTAAAAAAAAGTTAATTACCTTTTTTTGAGATGGATGACACCAAATGGTGCTTGCTATAGGTACATAGCCAGGACAACTGATGTGTCTAGTCTGCAGATGGGTTATGTAGGTTTTCAATAGATAGCCAAAAACATGCTATCTTCAGTCTTTGCAAATATTTAAAAACAAATAGGGCGTGCTCAGATACAGGAAAAATTGTTTTCATCAGCTGTTGTTGCTGTGAATAGCTCAGTCAATATGTTTGTAAGCACTTCTGATCCTGTTTGATGATTCCTGCAATGTTCACCATGCAGAATCAAAGATTTTTTAAAAAATGTAATTGCAACTGATTGACATATGCCTGTCACTGATTGCTCTAGTTCTCACTCCACCACTGTTCAAAGATGAATGAAGATTACTTGTCAAAATGAATGAAGGAGAAGCCCAAGGAAATACCCCTCAGCCATTCATTCTGGGGCAGACATTAAATGTCTGAAATGTGACGAGATGATCAGATACTTCTGGAAGCTGACAGATACCAAGCACAGATAAAGGCCCAGTCAGCCAATGAACTCCTGAAGCCAAGGTGGCCATTATGGTGGTAAGCAGCTTCAGAGTTCCCAAAAGCCCAACAAAAAGGGGTTCACTCATGAACTGCTAATCTTTAGATTTGCTTCTGACAAATACCAATGCAACTTTCAGGCGTCTAGTATAAGAAACAGGAAGGAGCAATGCCAGACCAGTACCCCACTTTCTGGGGTCACAGAAAGCTGGTAACGTGGGATACAATCCTGTGCTTCTGGGGATGATGCACAAACCAGAAAAAAGACAATGCAGCAGGTTAGTTTCCAGATTCTAGTGTGAATTTGGGATGCTGGCATTTAGAACAAAAAGAATGTTCTTGTGAATTGATCTAACAAGGAGTCACTGAGAGCAAAATTTAACCCACCCCATGCAGAGAAGAATACAAGCCTTGTACTACTTAAGTATCACTTAAGTGCTCAAAATGGTTCCCTGCAGAACCCCATTCCTTATGCCCTTCCAGGATGACTGTGAACCACTGATAACTACTCTCTGGGAAGGGTTTTCCAATCAGTTTTGCACCTATCTTAGAGTAGCTCCATCTGTCTGTGTTATTCAGACAATTGCAAGCTCAAACAGCACCCTCTGAAATCCATAATAAAATCCAGTGGTTTGCATTTTCAGTATTTGACAGACTTTGAACAGAGAATTTAAAATCCTTATTTATATATATCAGGTTACAATACAACATGATTGTTTCTGGAGTAAGAGTTAATGCAAGAGTGGAAGCTGAACATCGATCAATTCTGAGCATTTCATATAGCAGAACAGATGAAGAACTGTAACTGTTTTGCATTAAAACAAAATCTATATTTGAGGTTTTGGAGTTTATCCACTGTAAAATGAAGCTCTGTTGCAGAGGGTTAGAGTTTTTCCCCAACACAGGAAACACAATACATGCTAGAGAATTGGGATTTTTCTCCTCACTACTTTACATGTTTAGGCAAAGCTTTTTATAAATTCTGTATCTGACATTGTTTATATTTCTTGACATTCTTTTGAGTTTTTTGTTTTAATTTGAAAATACTTAGGGACCAAGAGGTAAATCCAGCCCTAGAATAAAAGCAGGTAAACTTCCATTAAGTTAATGGAGTGGCACCTGCGTATACCAGGGATGAATTTTGCCCTATTATAACCCATTAAATTATTAATATGTAGCGAGAAAGTACTTACCTTCTCATGGATCAAAAAGTAAGAGCATGAACTGCACTTTGGCTGGAATGTGACTTTTACTGTACTGTCCTCTACCAGGTGGGTGGTGATTAGTTGAGAAATTGTGAGTAAAAGCTATGAATAGAGGTTATAAGGTAGCAGAAAGACTATTACGGTTTTCATGGTACAGTTAGGTTGGAGTTGCACTCCGCACTCTTAGAAGCCCTCCTTTTATCTAGCAAGCAAATAAAAATAGTGTTGATGGTCCTATTACAAATACTGCCTCTAAAAACAGACCTGCAACCACTTAAATTACTCAAAACAAGACTGAGGCAAGCCGTAACTCTTGGCCTGGACACAGAATGGATTTGTTAGTACAAAGTTCATTTCAGTGGTCTCAAAGCCTTATCATATTTTTCTTTGTCTATTAAGTTCAATAGTTTCCTTGTTCATTTTTTTAAAGTTTAGTTTAGTTCCTGATCATTGTTTACTGACATCTCCTGATGTAACCTTTCTCCAGCACGAGCCTATTTCTCTACAGCATGCTCCAGAAGCAGGGTTTGCATTTTGAAGCAGTTTAGTGCTAAGTGACTATACATCATTAATGGGATCTGAGCAATCTTCATGAAACCTGACAAGTTTACTAGTTTTATTCACACGGATTGGGGTAGCTCAAATAGCCCCATAGTATATCCCAGTTTCCTCCTGATAACTGTAATCCACTGTTCCATTCTCCTAAAGAGCCAGCCTGTCCCATTCTCACCATGCTATTGTGTTTTCCCAATCATTCCACGACTCCAAACCGGACATCACTTAAAAGAGCAGTGAAGTGCCTGGAGAAATGTAATAAATTAGCATTTAGAAGAGCAGACTAAGATCACAGAACAGAGCTACAAAAGACTATGTATAGAATTAAACTTCCTTACAGAATACCAAAAGAAAATTCTGTTCTCCAACACCAGACGCCCACTCTGATAATCACTGCCTACCATTCTTACAGGCTTTGGTCCTTTCGGTAATTACAGGACTATCATAGATGGTCTTTTCAGAGAGAAAATTTTCCATCACTACTGACCAGAGATGGATTTTAACCAGTTGCACAGAGCTGAGCAGCTCAGCGTCCAATCCCCTCCAATTAGACAATTGGAACTGGAAGAGGAGAATGACAATGGAGGAAAAGATTTGAGCTATAATTATAATTTGCCAATTGATTTTCTTTAATTCTAGAGAGCAGTTTCTTGTCCTGAGAGGATACACAAACCACAACAAGTCCAGTAAACTAAGTGAAACTAATGAATAGGGAAAAAAGTGAATTGTTGCATTTCCTTTTGACAACCATAAGTACTGTTTAACTTTTTCTACTTTGTAATACTGTACAAGTGTTAAGCTGTCCCCTCTACAGTGATTAATAGTACAGTATTTTTACTATATCTAGACCTGTCTAGCACTGGTCAGTAATGGTAGACTTTGGATTTTTTAAAGATTTGTTATTGAAATATTTATATTTATACAACTTTAAAACAAAATAGCATATCTTAATACAAAGAATATGCAAGAAATCATCTTTACTGATTAGGAACATTTTGAAGGTAAAGGATTTGCTAATGACTTTTAAATTATTCTGTAGAAATGTATGTGCAGTTAAAACACAGGAGCCAAAACAAGCTGTTCTTCTGTAACATGTTTTCTGGGAAAGACAAACTCAGTTTTGGAACAGTATCAGAGGAGAAGGTTGTTCCAATAGTTTTTACATCACTACCAAAAGTACTGCTGTAAGTCTAAAATGAGGAGCTTTTAGAATCTGGAAAAAAAAAAAAACCTGGCAAACTAGAGAAACAGGAAATTTGGGAAGATAGGAAGAGTTGAAGTTAAACTAAAAGTGTTTGGGGACAAGAGCCTCTATATCTGTACAGTACACAGTACAGCCAGAACCTGAGCTCAATTGTGGTCTTTGGGTGCTACTGTGACATAAATAATAAATAGTAGTTTGAGTAGATGCTTTTCCTCACGTGATTTGAAACATAGTCCAGAGACTGGGTAGAGTCCAAACTCTTCCCCTTCTTGGGGTTGGCTTTACAAATAAAGAAATTAACATTACATTCAGCATGGTCTTCTCGTCCAGGATTGGCTGCTTCTAAGGTCCTTCCTTCCTTCTTGCTCAGCCTGCACTCTAGATCCTCTCTCCCCCCAGCTTGCTAGTCTCTCCCGCCTTTATATCTGAAAGAAGTTACAAGTGAGCCCCCTTAGTGAAGACCAGTCGTTAGTGAGTCAGCAGAATGCACTTAACCCTTTCCCAGCAGAGTCAACCCTTGCTAACAGGGTACGATATTTCAGGCTAACATTGACAGTAAAATCCAGATATACACATCACAGCAAGTAATATGAACATAAAATAAGTGATAAAACTTTTTAAGAAAAGCTTTCCCCAGCAATAATTACAGTTCATATTGAAATAAGCTGCTTACACAGTCAGTTTAAGTTAATTTACATTTTAGTACAAGAAACTATATAATGAACACGGATGGAATTGACTTCACTTTAAGGCAGGGACATCTAGATAATGTTATGGCTGAAGACTTGTTGAGAAATTTTCTTAAGAGGGAAAAAAAGAGCTTTAGGAAGATTTAGTTTGTTCTTGCTTCTCAACAAGCCCTCAAAAAGCAAAAGGAGCACAAGGATTAGAGCACCAGTTCACTTTCCAGAATGACCTCTCAAAGTGTAGGCTCTTGCCTATTAATGATGCTGCTCTAAATTAACCCCAGGAGTTGGGTGGTTGTTCCACTAAAAAAAGATTAAACTGTATCTCAACAAGCTAATCACATATTGCTCCATCACCTAACCTCAGCAATAGTGTAGAGATATTGAAGGGCAGCAACAAAATGAGTCATTTTCTCATCCCTTGCTTGACTTTACAAGGGATTTGCACCCAATAAGCCTTTTTAAAAGGAACCAATTTGTGACATGAGTTAGCTGTAAAAGAACAGTAGAAACACAGTGACTCCAACATTACTAAGTTGCCATTTTCATAGCTACTAAGGAGGCTGGTACTTATCAGAAAGCATGTTCTAACAAGCAGTATATTGGACCATGCTGGATTTCACTGTAAGCTCTAGAAAAGTGCATTTTCTACCATAGCAACCTCTGAAAGAGGTAGTACATTTAAAGATTGTTCTAATACAGTTTAACCATATTATAAGCTTGTAGGAACCATATTTTTAGCTTAGCTTTTTATGAGTGCTAAAACACTATTCTCTAACATGTTTACGCTATGTTCTTCTGTCCACACAGGCAAATGTTGTAGAAGCCACATGACTTAAAATGTGGTCAAAATGTGTTGAAGTAATTCATATTAGTGATGTAGATGAGGCACCTTTCTCCAGGGAGACAAGTTGGTCTAACAGACAGGACACCAGACTCGGACTCAGGAAGGCTGGGTTCAACTCCTTGCTCAGTGACATGGTTCTTATTAGCAAATTAACTTTTAACCTCTCTACATCAATTTTCCCATCTACAGAATGGGGATAATACTTCCCTACACAGTACATGAGTGCCAGGCTAGCATACTAATCCACTGGAACAGGAGATGATCATGTAGGAGGGTATACGCCAATGCAATGCTCTGTTAGGATGTGGTCCACACTACAAAAAAGTTTTAGAACATAATTAAACCTGTTTCTGAACACAGAGCTTCAAGCACTCCCCTCAGGAGACCTCCATATATTCTAGCTGTTGTTATGCAGTTTTAAAAAGCCATGCTTCAGTTAAGAAGAGAGGCAAGTGTGCATAAATTATTAATGTTCACTTGCTGCAGACCACTGAATAATTAGGAAATGAAAGCTTTGCAAATTTTCAAGGATCTCACTGTGCAGCCCTAATGGCTGAGAGCCCATTTGCACCAAACAAAAATCTGAATCTTTCCATTGTGTACCTCAATCGCTTTTCAGGCAAATCTCTTCCACTACTCTTCAAGAATCAGAGAGGTAGCCGTGTTAGTCTGGAATAGCAGAGGTAACAAAGTCCTGTGGCACCTTAAAGACTAACTATAAAGTTTTGAAGCATAAGCTTTTGACGAAGTGGGTATTAGCCCACCAAAGCTTATGCTTCAAAACTTTATAGTTAGTCTTTAAGGTGCCACAGGACTTTGTTACCTCTACTACTCTTCAAGTTATTTGTTTGACAGTACAAATCAGTATAGCTCCAACTGGGGTGAAAGATGATCATGTGATTAATGAACGGAACAAGGACTCAAGATCTGGACTGACTTTATGCATCTGCCACAGACATCTTTCATATCTGTGATGTGCTCAGATATAACAGCACCCATTGCCATAGGATAGCTTATAAACAACACAGAAGTCACAATTTTCGGTGAATTTAAGAGGTTCTCTCAAATTCAGAGACTATTTGCAAGTGTCAGCTGTAGCACCAAAGAACATGGCCAAAGCATCCTTTCCTAATATTTTTTAAATGTAATCACACTTTTCCTCTACAGCTTGCAGGGCAAAAATGTAGCTTGAAACCTATGGCAACTCACTGATAGAGGGGAGTTTTCATTAAAAGCTGCAAAGGTAAATGAATGGAGGAGGGAAGTAATGAAAATGTAGGATGTCTGTGTGGGTTCCATCACAGTATTTGGCAGAGTAATGAACCTTCTTTAGACATATAATTTACCCTAGAAATTCGGATCTGTTCAACCCACAATGCAGAAGTAGCTCTGCATCTTATTGAGTGGGATTTTCCATTCTTGACTTGCATCCTTTCTCCAGATAAATTGCCCCATGTACTTTTTAGTTTAAAAATAATTATGCTCATGACAAACAGACAACAGATTTTCTGGACTGTTAGAAATAGAGAAGTTAATATTTGTAAAGTAACATGTATTGCTATATGTCAAAGCATTGTTTCTCTGATTTTAGGACTGCTTTGGAACAAATGAGATGTAATATGTAGTTCCATAGGTTTTCCATTGTGAAAACCATTACCGTCTAGAGCTGGTTTCTTTTGCAGTCATTAATGAATAGTGACAATATAATAATAATCTTCAAAGCTCACAATTCTAGCATCAACCTTTCCTCTGAGTTTATAATTAAGATGTCAGAATTAATTTCTGTCTCAGAAGATGAGATTTTTTTCTGATGGATTCTAAACTCAATTTTATAGATATCAATCCTCAGCTCTTCTACATTAGCTGTACAGCTAATCTTCACTAAAAAGAACAAAGCATTGGAGTGGAAACAAGGACTTGTTTATTCTTTCGATTTATGTAGATGTCAATCTCAGAATGTCAGATCTTTAAAAAAATCATTCTTGTTAAAATAAAAAAAATCTGCAAACCTCATCAAGGACACCAAGAACCTCCACTTTCTTAGAAACGTTAAATGATTTTGTTGCAGACTAAAAGAATACTGTCATCTGGGCTTACTTTTTATAGTAATTTCCATGTTCTATATTCATTCTGAGAGTCTTTCTCTTAGGAATTCACGAAGAGCTATTCAGCAGAGTAAGTAAGTTCTGAACAACTAAACTAAGAAACACACAAGACAGACAAAAGTGGGTTCTACTCCCATCTTTCTGGGGTTTAGCACTTGGATCTTGATGGTTTCTGACCAGATGTTTTTATATTCATAAGATACCTATTGAAATATCACTGGGCCAGATCCCCAGCTAGTGTAAGTTGCTCCATTGTATTTAATGTTTGATATTAAATGCGCTCTGAATCCACGAGAGATTTTAGAAAGTGCTGGAACTGCATGTTTTGAGGTGGGAATATTCTCTTTTCACTTTTGTTGGGTTAGTTATTTGTTCACAATATAGCTGAGTGAACATGAGAATGGTAAATTGGGATTGAAAATTATGGTTCATCATTTAATGGAGACAAAAGTGATACATATTAGAGAGTCAGCTTGGTTCAGCAGATATGGTTCCTGGGCCCAGTTCAGTGTCCTGTGTTTCCTTCTAGCTCTGCCAGTGACCTGCACCAACACCTTGGGCAAGTCACTTCTCCTCTCACTACCTGTTTCCCTCACCCTGCCATCTTGAAAATGGGGATACCTGCCTTCCTTCACCGAGCACTTTGATGTCTACAGATGAAAAGATCTATATAAGAGTTGTGTGTTGTTGTTATCTCCTGTTCAAAGATATTCCTTGGACCATCTAGGAAATTGCACTTTCTACTCTCCTCTTATGGGCATTTGCATCCTACTTAAAACCACTCATGTAATAGCCTTAACTTAATTGCAGCCATGAACCCTTTTCATTGTAAATACTGTGCAATCACATTCTTATACACCTGCACTTATGCTAATCTCAGTCATTTGATTTCCCTGGGTGATCCTGAAAGGATACACTAGCTCTTTCTTACACATTTATTAAGGAAATTACTTTTGTTGTATAATGCTGGGAAAAAACAAACTCTCTTTATACCATAAAATCCTGACTATGAATCAGACTTCACAGAAAAACTCCCTCTCTGCTCCTTTCACCATTCAGGGTCAACTGTCCATTAGTGAATTTTTCTCTAGAATTTGGAATTCATCTCAACATTCACTCCTTCCAATAGTGCGGTGCACTACTGCACTCTGAACACTTCTAACTAAGCCTCTGTCCTTTTCAGAAAGTGGGGAGCCTCTGCAAACCTTACGAAACTGGGCTAAACTCAGGCCATTAGGATTACGTATCTGTAATGTGGCCAGGTGATTTTTAAACCTGATTCCCTGGAGGAAGCAGGATACATAACCTTCAGTGTGTTTTTTAATTATAGCTGATGGAAAAAATCTTGTGCCATTAAAGATGGAATTTATTATATGGACGTCCAAACACCAAAGTAACCCAATTCCTTCAATCCATTTTCTGCTGTCTCATCACATACCCTGTGGGAATGTGGCAAGACATTACCTGTCTCGGCAAGTCTAGTTGTACCTAGGCTCAAGCAGACCAGATGTGAGCAGACAGAGTGTTACAGAACAATTCCCACTAACCAAAAAAACTTTTGAAATCAGCTCCCCAAGCTCCTCCCCCTCATGTGAAAACAAGTGTTAAGAGAATAGGATGCATGCTGCATTGTAAGACATTAGTAGGAGCTGTCAGTGTTTCACTGGATGGCAAAGGCATTGTAATCCTTTTGTGGAGATAAGTGGCTCATTGAAAATGCTGGATAGAAAGTTCTGTATGTGGTGCAGGCAGATAGAGAAACAGACACGTATGTTATAAATAAGAAGCAACCTGAAAAAGATAGAGAACAACTAGCACTCCAAGGGAACAGCTGTGCCTAGCTATGAGAGAATGTCTCTCTCTCTCTAGACTGTCAGTTGTTACTTGCTCACTAAAAATATTTTTGGTATACAGGTATCAGTGATCATTGCAAAGGTCAGGAAAGTAACCAGACAACCTTGCAAGGCTGTGAAGCAAAGAGCGGAGTTGTTGAGCACTCCTTGGCAGGGTCTGGAGCCCTCAGAAGACTGATAAGTTTGTATTTCCAACACAAGCCTAACCCATCTTGGGAGGCCGACAGGCAGGTGATATGCACTAGGGACCTGTTTGAAATCCTTGCCCTGAGTACAAGTGACTGGCCTGGGTGAGGAAGTTCTCCCCTTCCCTTGCTGTGGTGTAGCAGTAGAGCTACTCCTTCAATATCAATGCTAGAGAAGACTGGGAAATTCTAACCTCCCATTCTTTCAGGGGTAACACAACTACTGCATACTCCAGTAATGGTCAACTCTCTATGGACTAGTGCACAGGGAGCCTCATGCTAACTCTCAGAATCTGCTGCATTCAATCCCCCTGCACCCAGATCAGTGATGCGGAGGGAAGGATGGGATTTGGCTCCTAACCTTCTGCCTCCAAATTTAAGATTCCTGTTCCAAATGTTATATTCTGGGAAAAATAAGCTCCCCAGGGCAATTCTTCCATTTTTCAAGAAATGGAAGACCACTAAGAGCTGTGAAACTCAGGTTTGGAAAAAAAATGAAAACCAACTTAAAGCAAAAGTTTGGGATACTTAGGTTGCCCTGCGCTGCTTGGGACTCGTCTCTCCCGGAGAAGTTAAATTCTCAGACATTTCAAACTAGCCATGAAAACAATCAAGTTATTTACAACAGAATGGCCATTAGAAGATCCATGCTAGAAAAAAGCTGGATCCAAACACAATCTCCAGGACTGAAATTCACAGTTGTGAGGACTAGCAGCACCAGGCCTGCACACCACTTATGTCCTCAAATAAAGCTGGAATGGTGCCACGCCTCAGCACAGGGGTGCATTTCACCCTTAAATACATTTAAAAGCCCCAGTAAGAAATAAATCAGGACACTCACTAACTGTTTGAAGATGATCAGAGAATTCCTAGGGTAACATGTGCATGTCAGAGAGTCTTTGTAAGTTGTTCTTAGGATGGCTAAGAAAAGAGTTTATTTTCCTTATTAAAAAAAAAAGCCCAAATGGGGGGAAGGCTCCCCATATGCAACCTCCTCCTGACACACCATCACTGCTTTGTGCTTCAAGGCAAACACAAGCAGCGGAGAGGGGGTAGACGGATGGGGGGGGTATCTCTCAAAGGATGTCCTTAGCAAATCAAATATTCATGTCATCTTGCTTCTCTGTGTGTGTTTTTATTACTAACAGATTTTCAGCAGATAACATACCGCATAATAAATTATTTAACCTAATTTGCTAACTTCTACTACTTAATTTTTCCATTGCCCCAACATACTTCTGATGTTTATGAACAGAGCACTTTAGCCTTCCTCTGCATTGGGGTTGCTGCCTACTAAAAGGAAGCTCTCTGTTGTCTCTAGGAAGCAGAGGTGGGACTTACCCAGCTCTGAGTGGGGTGCAGTTGATAATCTGCCCTTTCAGGTTCTTGCGTGGAATGAAAATGACGGAAGCTTCTCTCTCCAGACGTTCATTAGCCCCTCGTACAAATGGAAGTTAAACAATGGAGAGACCCCAGAGATTAGAGGCAGGACTCCCAGGTTCTATTCCCAGCTCACCCATCCTTTACACAGATTTGGTCTGTTTTTGCTGTGAACCACCGGGGCAGGGACCTCTTAGGGGTTTAAACTACCAAGCATGTTTCTGGCACTACATTAGTAGTGCCACCAACACCACAATAATAAATCCCTCTGTCTCCTGATATGTGTTATGAGAATAGCAATTATCTTTTACCTCGCAAGGGGGTTGTGATGCTTAATTAACTCATGTCTTTAAATGCTTTGTGCTCTCAAAGTGCAATGTATTTAATTCAAATGTTAGTGCATCGTTGCTATAGAGTTATTATTTATTTGTTCTGCAGCAGTGCCCAGATGCCCAGAGGAGATCAAGGCCCCGCTGTGTTGGTATTACACAGATGCCGAGTGAGAAACAGCCCCCGCCCGGACAAGCTTTTAGTTTAAACTAGCAAAAATACCCGGCGTTGCTTGGGTCCGTCGGAGGTGGGGAGGGGGCAGAGAGCTGAGCGAGTGCGGGGTCCGTTGGAGGGGGGAGGGGGCAGAGAGCAAACCTGACACCCCCACCTCACCCCCCGACCAAACCCGACACCCCCACCTCACTTACCCTCCGACCAAACCCAACTTGGGTCCGTCGGAGGTGGGGAGGGGACAGAGAGCTGAGCGAGTGCGGGGTCCGTTGGAGGGGGGAGGGGCAGAGAGCCAAGCGAGTGCGGGGTCCATTGGAGGGGGTATTATGACATCATAACTATGTCACAGAGAACAGCAGCTGCCCAGCTGATGTGATTGGCCTTTAAAGAATTTCACCCCTGGTGGACGTCAGAGGTGAGATTTGAAATTTTTTTGACTCTTACGGTCATTAGGACCCCAAGACCTTTAACTGTACCAAATTTCAAGTCTCTAGCTCAAACGGTGTGGAAGGAGTAAGGCAGCATACGTACACGCGTGCATGCGCACACACACACACGCATATACACACACGCATACACCATTTGACTTTTATATATATAGAAGATGGATAAAACAGAAGCAGAGAGAGAGGAAGGGACTTGCCCAAGGTCACAACTGGTCACTGGCAGAGCTGGGAACAGAATCCAGGTTCCATGTGACCTGCCAATGCCCTGTCCACCAGACCCACTGCCTCCTGCAGATAGAATTAAATTCCATCCCTCATACCAAGAAACAGAGGAAGAAATATCCTCCAACATGCTACCCATGGATACGAGTACAGCAGTCCCCGTCCCACCCAGTGGCCCTACTCTGTAGGAAAGAAATCCCAGTGGGTCCACGTAGCAATTTCTGCCCTCCCAGCTCGATTCTTATGAGGCAGAGACTACACTGGCACCCCTCCATGCAGAGCTGGGCTCGGTGACACACAGGGAATTTGGGCCACTGCCTCTCCATGTGTGCTTTGCAGATTTTGCTTTGCCCCTTCATGCCGCATTACTGCTGCGGTTTCATTGCATCTTTGCTTCTCCGCGCCTGTTTTCCCTCCCACTCTTCACCCATCTTGTCTAGAACCGTAAACCCTTCAGTTTGCTATGTGGCGTCAGCCTCCTAGCAGCACCTAGCACAACGGGGTCCCAGTCACGGCTGCAGCCTCTCGGTGCTACAATAATAGAAACCCCAATGAGAACTCTCCCTTGAGCACATGAGAGAGCGCCCGGAGCAGCACTGCTGTGAGGCAGCAAAGCTGTGTCAGTGCCCACGAGCTTCTGAATGCTGGGAGGGTGTTTGAGGCCTCATGCAATCCATGAATGGCTAGTTCTACTTCCTGTTGAATCACACCAGGCTTAAAGCAACAGGGGCCTTGGAGATGGTGGTACACAAGACGCTGATTCAAGGCCCCCCTGGGTATGATTCTAGCCTCAAGAAGATCAGGGTCAGAGGTGCTCTTGGAACTCTCCAGCTGGCAAGGAGAGACAAAGGCTGCTCTTTACCGATAGAAAAGAACCCGAATGGAATGAGGAATCTCATCGCTCGCTTCAGGAGACCAGACCATGGCTCCCCAGCTAGGGTTTCTGGTAATAGAGCTCTTTACCGCCCCCACGTGTGTTCCAAATATTCACCCACCCTCAGCTCTGTGGAACAAGGAGGTTTCATCATCCCCATTTTGCAGACAGGACACCTAAGGTGCAGAGACTTACAGCAACTTGCCCGGGACAGCCCAGTGAATCAGGGAGCATGCCAGGATGACAAGCACCAGCCCTGTATTTGGCCCATCAGCTCCTTCCATCACCAGGGTCAACACATTGGTGCATATGGAGGTGATGAAGTAGGAAACCTGCCATCAACAGGAGATAGCCCTGGGGCCATGGAATGAGCCAGCTGCCCCTAGCACCTCACACACACCTTGCTTCACTACCTCAGGTGGGGCCTGAGAGGTAAATAGTTTCCAATCCCTCATCTCTAGCTGTGCAAACTGCATCTGAAGCAGCTCACCCCTCCCCTACTTGGAAGGAAGTTTTTAAAGACAGCAGTAATTCTGCAGTGGAATCTACAGCTATAACGAACATTTAAATGATGTCTCCACCCTTTCACAGCTCGATACCAAACACCAGCCGTCAGACACCAGCCTTCTGCAGGGAATCCGGCTGATCACAAGCAGCCTGGCCCTGCCTTGTTCTGAATCCATGCCGCATTTCAGTGCATGGCACAGGAGTCCACTCTCCATACATGTCCCTGCCCCACCACAGGTTCCAGCCCCCCCCCCCTTTTCCATTCTTTTGCTTGAAAGAGGCACTTGCAACATTTCCCCCTCCTCTGGAAAGGAAACTGTATGGCTGTGAAGAGCAGCGCGGCACCATTCTAGGGAAGTCAAATGGTGATGGGGCATAAGCAATACCCTGCATTCCGCAGCTCTCAAATATGAGCACAACCTGTTTTCCCCCTAGAATGGTTCTGATGCCTGCAGTCAACAGCCCAGAAAGCGGGCCTGCTAGATTTAACTGACAGTTTCCTCTGACAAATGCGTGGCTATGGGGCCAACTGGATGCTGAACTGCTCACCAAGTAATTATACCAAGCACAGACTGCAACATAGGACGGTTGCCCTCCTTTCCGAGTGGCAGTGGAATATCAAATGTTATCATCTAAAGGCGATAATATGCTAAAGCTATGGCCTATATCAGAGCTGCCTTCTCTTCGAACCCTTGCTTATTGAATGCTGCATAAGGATTCCCATTCATAAGCTCTGTAGTTGGTGCTAACAATTGCTCATGCTGTGGCCATTCTAACTCGGAGCTCAGAGAGTCTCTGGACGCTTTCAGATCCTGAGTCAGTCCTGTCTCATTTTCTGAAGCTTTGAAATGAAAAACAAACAGTGACATTCCTGCACCACTTTCATTCTAAAGGATCCCAGAGTGCTTTAAAAACTGCACAGAAAGATCACTCACCCGTCACTGAATTGCAGCTTCCTTTGGGTTGGCACACGGTAGCCATTCTGGAATATGATTGCTCCGAATTAACAATGGATTGTTCATTCTGCAATAGAAGAGCAAAAAGTCAGAGTGGGACAAGAACCTTTATTGGTTAGATTGCAGCCTCACTGCTTCTGTAACAAAGAGATCAGTCTTTATTTGCTCCCTGCACGGGTCATGCAGGTGAATCAATTTCTTGTGCTTTTCAAAATTTGAATGGAAGTTGTAGTACTTTGTTAATTCTGTTCTGGGCAATGTGACTCCTATAGACATAGAATCTCTCAGTTTAGGAAGATGACACATGGAGTAGGGAAAAAACCTGTCAGAAACTTGTTTCCAAAAGAAAGAAAAGAACAAAACACCACACACACCAGAGGAAAAAATGCAGATTTGGCAACACAAACATTCTGCAAGTTCATATTGATTTTACTAAATTGTTCATTTCAAAAACAATCAAAAATCAAAATGTTAATTTTGACATTTTCAAACCATTATTTTTCAATTTGAAATTACTTTGTTTCAAACTTTTCTTTCAGTGTTAAAAAAAGTTAAACACATTTTAAAATGGTCAAAATAAAAGTTTTAGCTTGACCCAAAGTGACTTTGAGTCACCAAAATTTTTCATTTATGGTCCAATCGAGACAGATTCTCTCCACCTTTTAAAAGTTACCAACTAACTGACAAATCCATTATTTGCACAGCTTAATTCACACCACCAGGCCGGGCTGGCAATATGTCAGGTCCTCTTGTATATGGGCCCAAATTGCTGGTTATGAACATGCTACTGAAAGGTACTATGCTTGACATGACACCGAGACACACCCTGTACAGAGAACATAAGCAGCTTACTTATATTTTTACACACCTTTTTATACTTCTAGTAAAGCTGCCAACTTTGCTGCAGCCAGCACTGCTGAGAACAAGATGTTAAAATCCTGTTAGCAGCTCTGAACGACAAGCCTGTGGGTCAAGCTGAAAGGAATTGCTTGGTTAAGGTGGGATGTCAGAGCAGAAGCTGTAAAAAAAAATAAAAATAAACAGCAAAGACTCCAGCTGCAAGGTGGAGATCTGCTGCTGTTCTGGAGGGTCTGATCCAGCTCAGAGCTGAGCACCTTCCTGCAAGGCACTAAGCATTTCCACTCCCTTGAACTTTAACGCTCAGCACCTTACAGGCCCAAGTGATAGAGCTGCCCCTTTTAAAAGATGACACCGGGATGTGAGGGTGACTAGCCCAAGAGTATATGGAGGATGTGATGCCTGGAGGTAATTCTAAACCAGTGCTTCGCTGAAGACAGCCTTAATTCTTAGCTGCTTATTAAAGTCCTATCAAGACAAAAGTTAACCAGGCCATTAAGCAGCACTCCAGTGGATTAACATCAGGCTGTCTCCCTTACGTTGTAGGTTTTCAAAATTCCTTTGAAGTTTGCGAATTAGAAAATCACTTTCCAAGCCACATAACTTTGAGCCTTAGATGTTTCCTAGCAGCTCTGTGGTGGAGGAACAGCTGACTAATCCGTTAGGATTTAATGAGGTTAACTAACACGCACAGTTTTGTATGGGCGCTGTCGGCGGTATTTTGGTGAACAACATGAAAAACAACAAACAGAGCTCTACAGAGACCAGTCAGAGGAGAGACCAACTTTATAGTTTTTGAAAAAGATGCTCCTTTCCCTCACAGGACACTTATAGTGAACCTGGTCTCTTCCTCATTAAATAATCATGATGAATTATTAACAATATTTGCATGCAACTCCTCCTAAAGTCAATAGAATTCTTCATTTCAAGGTGTTCATTTTGATTTCTAAACCCCTATATATATAGTTTGTATCCTGACTAATCAGGAAACCGCCTCTCCCCCCCCCCCCATGTAGCAGCTTGACAGTTGGAACATTTTCACTGACAGCCCGTAGCGTTTAGCATATGGGAACAGGTGGTACAGCATAGGCCCCTGACTCTGGAACTTGCTTCCTGCTGTTAGTCCATCAGAGCCTGAATCTACTGGCTTTTAAAGGATGGTGCGAGACCCATCTATTCATTCAGACACTCACAGGGAGAAAGACAGCATAGCAAGGGTAATACTAATAGTGAACTATTTCAATTCTGGAGACTATTTCATTTGACATTGTTAATGAACTGTGTGTTATTTATTTAAACTTCTGCAGATCTACTTAGAGCTTGTTAGATAAGGACACTTTAGAAGTCAATAACTAAATGATTGGCCTTAGAAAACAACCCGCACTACCTTGTGGGGGTATAGGCAGGTTATCTGGCACTTATAGGAGGGAAGTCTCAGGGCCTTTCCCAGTTGCTTTTGGGTTGTTTCTTTGACATTCAAGCTGCTGGCAGTACCTTCCCTCTCCCGGGCACAGTTAGACTGTTGCTTCCTAACCTACAGGTGGAGTGGAGTTGGAAGAGAATGGACAGCCCATGATTTGTCTGCATTCTTATCTGTTCATTAAGGAGCTTTGCAAAGCAGACAATGAAATAACTGCTTCATGAGCGGGAGACTGTACGACGAACTTAATTTGATATTTATAGTTGAAGCCAAAGCGGAAGTTGTGTCACACAACAAGTTGACACAAATTCATTAGGATGGAATTATGGTGATCAAAACTTAGGCTGCCCAATTATTTTTAGCAAGGAAATGTAACTAACGGCAGGTTCACATCAAATTCTGCCTGGTGCCACAAATCAGGGTCAGAGGGTCAGCAGAAGAGCCCATTATCTGATGAAAGCACCAACTCCCTGATGGGAGAAGGAAGGGAGGATCAAAACACTAGACCAGGGAGTGGAGTTTTTGTTTTAGTGGAAGGTGCTGGTTTGGCCTGGAGGAAGCCAACCAGCAATACCTACAGTGGTAACAAAGTCCTGTGGCACCTTAAAGACTAACTATAAAGTTTTAGTCTTTAAGGTGCCACAGGACTTTGTTACCTCTGCTATTCCAGACTAACACGGCTACCTCTCTGATTCTCAATACCTACAGTGTTAGGCATATGGAACAGAACACCTGTCTTGACCACCTCCCTTATGAGAGAGGGTTAGGTGACACTCAACATTAGATTGCCCCCCAGTGCCAAGGTGTAACCATTACACTGCAGGTATCCTCCTGTCTGCGGCTGTCTGGGTCCTCCGTGGGCAGGCCCTTCGGTCAAGTCACATACAAGTTCAGTCCCCTTCCAAGGTACTTTAAACACCCATCACAAATACTCAGACTAATGCTTCTTCCGCTCCTCTGGGCTCAAGGCACAGCTCCTTCTGGGCGTCTCTCCAGGTCCCTGGTCCTTAGAGGAGACCAGGAGGAACAGAAGGAGCAGTTCTGACCCAAGAGCCCCAGGACTGCCTCCGTGGATGCCTGGTCCCGTGTGCCAGGGCTGGCTCTACTCCTGTGGCTCAGCCCTCAGCTACTGGACCTTCCTCGCCACTCTCCCTCCAACTGAGTTCCCTCAGGCTCCTTGCAAGGCCCAGGTGACTCACGGCTCATCATCTAGTTCTGCCCCGGCCGGGAGGCAAACAACCAATCACCCCAGAGGTGTGTGGAGCATGTCTCTCGTTGGGGAGCAAAGAGAGGAGCCAGGCGTACTGGCAGAGCTGTGGGGGGAAGGGAACCCTGCTTAGAGGAGTTTCTGTAAACCCCAGTTGTGGGTAGTCTATGGGCTCAGACCTAGCCCAGGAAGGTTGTTAGGGTGCTGACGGCAGGTTGACCAAGTACGTAGCAATCTGGAGGGACGGATGAGCAACAGGAATAATTCAATGTAATTGGTATTTAAAGCAAAAAGAGAATGCTTTTTAATTAAGCATAAAATGAAAAGAAAAAATAAAAGGATTATTGGAAACTCTAGTCCAAGTAAGGCTCTTAGCTGTGACAGTCTCAGCCCCTTACAGACAACACCCGCTCAATTACTATTCCAACAAAGAGATTTCAGTCCCCGCTCACAATGGAATCTAGGCCAATTTTCTGCAGGTAAGGAAAAACTGTGCAGCACAGCTGTCCTCTGTAACTGATGTAGAATCAATCCTGAGCTGTGTTACTGGAGCCGGAGGGGCCATGTATGTAAAAGCGTTTGTGTGCAGATGAGAGAGTCTGAAAGGCTCCTGCAAGCAAGTCCTCTGCCTCTGCTACACCTCTGCATGACCAACGCTCATGGGCAGCATTCAAATGTCCTCT
Source organism: Sternotherus odoratus (assembly GCA_032164245.1). Classification (NCBI taxonomy): domain Eukaryota; kingdom Metazoa; phylum Chordata; order Testudines; family Kinosternidae; genus Sternotherus; species Sternotherus odoratus. Next base: position 13,714,522 of record JAVMKO010000022.1, on the reverse strand, counting down.
CTCCATACCACAGGTTCTCCTGCTATAGCAGGGGTCTGCAACCCGCGGCTCCGGAGCCGCATGCGGCTCTTTCATCCCTCCGATGCGGCTCCCTGTGTGTTCTAATTTTAACCGGCCCGCAGACTGTTTTCTATGCGGCCCGCCAGCACTGTCCAACCAGTGCGCGGAGCCGCAGCCGAAAGAGAGGGGCGGGGTCAATAAGAGGCGGGGGGGGGGAGAAGAACGGAGGCGGAGCCGGAGCCGGGGCCGGGGCACGAGGCGAGGCGGAGCCGGCGGAGAAGTGTGAGTCGGGCCGGGGCCGGGGCAGGAGGCGAAGCGCGGCGGAGCCGGCGGATAAGAGCGAGCCGGGGCCGGGGCACGAGGCAAGGCAAGGCAAGCTGGGGGAGGGGGGGAGTGAAAGCACGGCCGGGGGGGGGGAGGAAGAAGAGCGAGAGCACGGCCGGAGGGGAGGGGGAGGGAAGAAGAGCGAGAGCACGGCCGGAGCGGGGGAGGAGCGGGGGGGGAGGAAGGGGGGGGAGGAAGAAGAGCGAGAGCACGGCCGGAGGGGGGGAGGGAGGGAAGAAGAGCGAGAGCACGGCTGGAGGGGAGGGGGAGGGAAGAAGAGCGAGAGCACGGCCGGAGGGGGGGGAGGGAGGGAAGGAACGTCTTTTTTTCGGAGCTCAAAATGTTTTGTTGCATGCAGAAATGTAATTTTGTTTTCTCTGCAGTCGTTCATTGATTTCATAAATGCAACACATTATAGTTTGTTTATACATAGCATAAAGGCAAAAAAAACGTTATATGCAGTGTTATTTCATTTTAAATGTCAAAAGGGTTTTGTGGCTCCCAGTGTTTTCTTTACTGTGGGAAACGGGTCCAAATGGCTCTTTGAGTGGTAAAGGTTGCAGACCCCTGTGCTATAGGAACTAGAGCCATGTTACAGTGAGTCACTTCGGCTGAGAGAGGGAGGTGGCCATATTAATTTCAGAAGACCTGCCATTATTCCCATCCATGCTGAGCTTTCAGACTCAGCTGCAGCATTAGCTACGGATACTTGACCATGGTGCCCATCAGATTCAAAGCCCAAACTCTCTGTAAAACTTTTGGAACGAATGAAGCTTTCAGGCGGTTCCAGTGCTGCTGGGGAAAGGGTGAGCCTATGGTGGAAGCCTAAAATCATCCACACACATTCAGAAAAGGTAACCCAGTGTGACTAATATTTACAGAGATATGACCTGCTAGAGAAACCTACACTCCGAGAAGAACGCCACAACACCCATCCCAGCAGCTACCCATTTCTGGGCTGGCTGCCCAGGATCCTGAATCAGCGATTAATGAATTTTTTCTAAACTTCAGTGTCAACCTCTGCTGCATAGTGGTTTTAGTTCTTTCTTCAGTGCCAGCCAAACGCAATGATCTGCTAAAATGTTATTCTCCACCCCTCCCTTCCACTGCAGCCCAGCACTGCACTGCCCTTCCTCACCGCTTGCTCTGGGCGGTTGTGGTTACAAACTGACACGACAGATTTGCTTGCTGGCTCAGGGTGACTGGCATGGGCTCATCAGAAGCAGCCTTGGGTTATGATGAGTCTACACAGGGAGCCTTCTTTCCTGGGCATCAGACACTTTAAACACTGGGTGCCATTGGAGCTGGTCAGGTCAGGGCACTCACCTGGGATGTGGGAGCCAGGGTTACAGCCTACATCACATAGATACCAAGCCTGAAAATGCACAAACACGAAACCAAACTGGGATCTGGTGGCTGATAGTTGTCCCACCTCTGCCTCCCTGCCAGGAACTCTTGTGGCCCAACAGGCATTCAGACCAAACCCTTCACCTCCCTCTTTTTAGTGCTTTGTCTCCTTTGATACGGATGGTGGAAAATTCAGCATCTTCTGTTCCGAACTCTGGCATCTCTTGTAATGAAGGAATTTGCAGCAGAGGATGCTCCTCAGATGAGTCAGTGACTCTGTCCCCATGTCCCTGCTGATAACTGCAGTGCCACACCTCTCCCCTACCCCAGCTCCCATTTCCTCTTCCTTTCTTGCACCTCTCCCTTCAGCCTTTTCCCACTCGCCCTCTCTAGGCAGCATGGAAGGACGAGGTGCTGCTGGAGCAGGGCGAGGGAACGAGCGGCCTGTTCAGTGCTGGGAGGAAAGAATGGGCGCTCTGGCTACTTCTGGGAAGCATGTGGAGTGCATCCTAACGGGGTTGAAGATTATTTCTTCTGCTCTATTGCCGCTTCATGATTAAATGCCATAAATATTTATGATTTATTACAGCTGCTTTGGAAGAGATCTGCTTGTGACGGCTCGTAGATCACAGCAGCACTAAAAGAAAATAAAACTATGTAAAACTGCTTCCCTGTTGCTTATTTATAACCCTCTGCTACAGCTCACGCAAACCAAGAGACAGCGGCACCGGCTGCTGTGGGCAAGCTGGGCAGCCATGGCATCATATCCCCTTCCCCACCGTTCCGTTCCAGGAATCTTTCCTAGAAGATGAAAAGTGAATCGGAGTTGAAGATTGCACTGGTCAGTTAACATCACTTATCTCCACACCTCCAAACCCACCTGAGCACCAGACAGACAGGCTCTAGCTGGCAGCATTTATGTGATTCATTAACTAAACCTTGCAGGGTGTATTTACTACTCAGAGAAGGAGGGTCTGCTGGCTAAGACACTGGACAGGGAGTTAGGAAATCTGGGTCCCAGTCCTGTAGGACCTTGAGCAAGACACATGATCTCTGGGTCTCAGTTCTCCATCTATGCAATGGGAACAATCCTCTTTCCTTTCTCTCACCTTTCTCTGTCTTGTCTATTTAGACTGCCAGCTCCTCGGGGCTGTAACCTATGACCTGTTTGTGGAGTACCTAGCACAATGGGGTTCAGGTCTCTATTAGGGGCACTAGCTATTGTAACACAACAGGGCACAAAACCTTTAGGCTGTGACAGTCAAGTCATTATGGAAATTCTGCACTTTGTTAAATAGTTAACAACCCCTTTGTGCCAGATCTGCTGAAGGCAGCTGGACCTTACAAATAAAACGTAAAACTCAGTGCTGGTAGCTGCTCTCCTACATAAACAAGCAAGAATGCACTTCCTGGAGAAAAGTGTTTTCAGGTTAAAGCTAGCTTCTGTAGAGCTCTCATATGCAGTGATGAAATGAAAGGGTTTTAAAAACAGATGGGAAAAAATACTTTGTCAGTGTCCGGTTAAAATTCATTCAGTTTTGGACTATAACTTTTATCTTGGGTGGGGAAAAAGGTACAACAGCCAATGCAAAGTACAATGATGGGCATGCTATAGCCAGAGACCCTGGCAACCTTTGCATTATTCAGTACCTGAGTGAGGCCAGTAGCCAAGGCTCCTCCACAGTAAGTGCCAGGAGAATAGGAGAGAGCGCCACGCCCACAGACTTCAGACCAAGCAGCTTTCATGGGTGAACTGGAAGCAGGAGGAACCTCCCAGCAAGCAACGTGTGTGTCCAACTGTCAGCCAGCCTGACCCAGAACCACAAAGGCAGGAACATTCAAAGCTAAATTACAGTTTTATGCAAGATGCCTTTGGGCTAGCCAGCACTGGTGATTCTGAGGAGTTTATACACCACTAGCCAATCTATTTCACTGCTGCATAATTCATGCCTTTCTATCAGAGGATAAAAACTTCTCGATTGCTAATGTGCAAGTGTTTATTAATGTGGAGCCTGTCAGAAAGACGTTGGATTTGGAGTGAGCTTTTGAGAAAGAGCCAAAGTATTTCCTCTGTAAGCAGCTTAGGAAGTCTCTTCTCACTCCTCTTTGAGTGGATGTTATTTCCATTAGGTAACAAGCGCCAAGTCATTCTCCAGAGGTAGCTATGCTACCTGGGCAGCTTGGTGCTCCTTGAAGAATTTAAAGTGTTGTAGAAAGAAGGGAGGGGGCTAATTACTGCATTTTTATTTCAGTAAAATGAGGGATCTGATGAGCCATCTTGTTCATATTTCTCTCTCATATGGAGAAATAAACTACATACAGTTGGGTGAGATAAGAGCGTTCATTCCTACCTACCCAGGATGGGAGGAGAAGCAGGCTGAAGTCATGCTCTCTGTATGGCTCTTTACAATGCCTGTGACTATTTTTGAATCTGGAAAATAAAGGGCAACTAATTCCCAGGAGACCTGGAGGCTGCATGTATTCACAGATGGGCAAACAAGAATGGACACACGGCCTCATACATCTAACAGAAAGGAGCCTACGTCAGGGCGCTCTCTCACCTTGCTTTGAACATTTCCAGGGTCTGAGCCAGAATTTCCCTGCCAGGCAAATAAACTGCACTTGAAGATTATCGGTTATGATGAGAAAGTTCTTCCGAGTCTAATTCACTGAAGTGGAAAACTATTGCTGCAGCAAACCTCCCTCCCAAAGACGCTGGCCAGGACCGACAGCAGCTTTAGGAGAGATGCGGGGAGTGTTAAAAGGTTATGGCCAGAGAGCTGCTCTGCTTGTTTTGCTAAGGCCCAGTAGTTCTGTGCAGTGCATTCCTGCCAAACGCGCCTCCAAGGAGGGATTAAATAAGATGCAGCACTACAGGAACTGTCTGGGAGCTGTGTCCAGCCCACCGAAATGCCAGGGGCATGACAGCCCAGGGAAAGGCCACACTTGACCAACAGGCCTCCATTGATAATGGCCTGTGAAATCCCAAGTCTGGTGCAAGAAGGAACTGGGGTGCCACTGAAAAGAGTACGCTGAGCCCCAAGACTGCGAAGGAACCTAGTCACACAACACAGGCACCACAAGTTCAGGGACATGGAGGCAGAGACAGGGCTGCTGCTGGTATAGGCCAAAGAGACAGACATTGTTTACCAACTCTGAACCCGGATACAGTGAGAAATCAATTCCCAAAACCAGAAACTTTATCTCCTGCTTCTTGAACAGGTCGGAGGCTAGTTGTGCTCACGGTGTAGGATTTCAGGACACCTTGACTGAGTTACAGCCCTGTAATGAATCTTTCTATAGCCCTTTTCAGAGAGACGCCAACAACTGAATATTTAGCACTTAGCCATTGCAGTGCTGCAGCAAAATGGCCCAGCTCTTCACAACTGCTCCCTTTTTCCTGAGCAGAAATGGTTCATACAGGAGTCAGAACTCAGTCTGGAAACTTCAGCAGATAGCACCCTAGCCGCCTTTAAAATATACATTGTCATTTCTTCAAAGGTTAAGTGCAATCACCAAATTGAAGGAATTAAACATACTATAAATCCCTTAAATTAATTGGATCCATAAACACTTGGCTGGCAGTAGTAAGACAGTGTCAATATATATATACAGAACATTATTGATTAAATAATAAGTTAACTTTGCTCTGTAAATTAAAAAACCTTATTGAAATGTAGGCTGATTAGAAGGCAAATTTCTTTGCTCTAATTATCTTAATTACAGGCTTCTAATGGCAAGTAGCTGGAGAAATAAAAACATGTCAATGGTAGCTTATAATGATAGCTGCACCTGGTAACACTTCTGCACAGTTGATGGGGGTAATTAATGTCCTGATTCCTGTTGAAGGATGAGGGATATGAATGGAGGAAGGCTAGGTGCAAGTATGTGTGTGCATGCCTCTACTGTGAAGTCTATGATAGGACCACAGGGAGATTCCACAGATATGTCACCCAGCTACTAAAAATAAAAGAACTGCTCTGCCAGCAGTGTTCAGAAATCCAGTGTGGGTCCGGGTCCAACACAGAAAGAACAGTCAAAGGAAGAGTAACTGGTACATGAGTCTCTGTTAAACTCACACAACTTCTCCACATTATTCACCGTTTGTGCTGATCCAAAAATGGGCTTTCCACCCTGTGAAAAATATGTAGAGGTTTAAAAACAAATTTCTAAATTGGGACAAACTCCCTCCAATTTTGAAAATTTTCCCAAAACGAAGTTCCAGAAAATTTCTTGTTTTGGGTCAATGTGTTTTGATAAATTAGAAACATTTGTTTTTTAAACATAAAATTTCAAAACAAAATAGTTTCTAAATGAAAAATCAAAATGTTTAGTCATGAAAATGTTGAAACAACAGATTGACATTCTTTCCAATTCTTCTCCTACACAAAAGTTTGTCAACATCAATACCAGCTTGCAAAAATATTTTGTTTGGTTTTCCTTTTTTCAATGGAAAACTGTTTTGATGTAAATTTGATGCATTCGGTCTGATGCGCAAGCAGCCTGTGCCCATGTCTACCTACCTTCTCCTCATCTGGCAAGTACTTATGAATTCCTCCCCACCACAGTAACTGAGCATAGATGCAGGTATTACAGGTGGGTCTCCGACATTAAGCGTGAATCCAGTGTGAAGGATGGATTTGTGATGGCACCAATGAGGTACTTGCCGAGAGGTGTCCCGCGGCAGCACAATAGGTAGCAGTGCAGTGGGGGGCACACACACTGTTGGTTGCAGTCATGCCAGGCAGTGCCATGAAGAGCAGTGACTTCATACCCGCATTTCTGTCAAAAATCCCCTTTCAGAGAGGATGTAACCAGACCCATGAAACTCCCTCAGGATTGAGACTCGGGTGAGAAAGACTAATTCAAATCATAGGCATAGTTTGACTTCTATATCTGGGGAGCAGCCTCAGTCAGGCCAAGAGGACCATATGGGTGGGGGTGGGGGTGGAGGGATTCTACACCTGCCCAAGGCTTGCAGTTTTTTGGGGGGCAATGTCCTCTGAGACCCCCAGCTAAGCTCATGATTCAGCACCTCCCGCAGGAGCTGCAGATAGATAATTTCTGCCACAGCTAGAGGTGAGAGAATGGGATCGACCTCTTTGCTGCCACCCCCCCAATGCAGATTCCCCCCCCCCCCCAAGTGCTACAGCCTGAAAACACACCTGGAGCCCGGTGCCTTCATCAAAGCAACCATGCCAGAGAGCAATAAGGCTCTCACCCCTCTCTCTAAGAGGGACGAGCTTTCACCTGCCCTGTGACAGGATCAGCTGGGCTCAGCATTTTACCATCATTAGCTAATTAATTAATCATCACAGCCTGACTAGCGGGTGCCCTGGCGTAGACTCTGCAACCTGCCTGATGGAAACACGGCCATGTGCCCTTTTGGCAGCAGAGAGGAACACTCATTTGGCTTGAGAATTAAGCACGGAATGCCCTCCCTGCCCTATGGCTGCACAGAGTCGGGGGGCCCTGCCAGCCTTGTTACTGTGTCCGAGTAAAAAGTCACTTTTCTGCACTGATTGGTAGGAGATATCGCAAGTCAGCTCTTCTAATTCGCTTCAGCTGGGGATTTGCAAGACGTGGCATCTAACATAGAACTCCCCCAATTTCAACTCCGTGGGCTGCGCCGGGGGTTTGTGGCAGAGTAATAAGGACGCAAAGGTGCACCGAGGCAGCCAGACCTGTTTGGACTGTGAAGAAGCTTGAATTTAAATCTTAATGTATTCCTGGAAACTCCCCTGTGAGTCAGCTCCAAGGCAGAAAGGCGAGTGAGGGAGTCTCCATTGGGATGTTCCTGTTGCTCTTGGTGTTGGTACCCTCATCCCAGTGCAGTATCAAAGGGAAGAGCCATCCCTCTGTCATTTTGGCCTCCTTCACAAACGTTGACAGTCCATGAGGTACCAATGGTATTTCAGCTTGTCGGACGCAGCCTAGCATATGGTCCGTAGAAGGTTCTCAAAGATGAATGAATGGATCAGGATAGCTCCACTTACCCCTCCTCTTCCTGACATGAGTGCTGTAGTCATAGATTTCCTGGACATTGCTTGTATTGGTCCCCAACCTGCATGGTCTCACTGTCACCCTGGCAGCTGAGGCAGATGGTTCTTATAAATAAAAACACTCTGTAAATGCTCCTCCAACCTGGCACAGATCACACCTCCTAGAGTTTTTACCGTCAGACAGCAGTAGCCTAGCAAGGCACAACCAAATCTTCAACATGCGATGAAGCATTCAACACCTTGCTAGGACTTCCAGATCCTGGGGCAAAGGAGCCGGACTCAGAAATAGAGATGTCACTAAATGTTCTTCTGGGTTATTTGTCTCCTCTGACCATCTGCCATGTCTTCCCTAAAACACCCCAGTCTGTTAAGCAAGTGCTGATTGTGCTTAGAGAGGTCTGAGTGAGTTTTGCTGACCCACCAAGTTAAGGGACTCTGATACACAAGAAGTGGAAGTACCTGAAGGAGAGAGAAGATGTCGGGTGTGGGCTGAGCAGACCCAAGAGGAACTTTAGAAGCAGCCAAACTTGGGAGAAGGTTTAAGTTTAACTGCATGTTGTGGTGGTGTTACCTGTGAATTTGAATCTCCCTTGTCCCATTGGACATTGCTTAAGGCACACGTCTCCACCATCTCTGTCTCCCTGGGGCTGCTCTTTGCAGGCCCTTTTTGCTGTTAAGTCCTGACGTTTTTCCCAATCCGAGTGCTGTTTAATGGGGGAATTCTTTTGGTTGTCCCTGCTTATGTTTTCCCCTGCTGCCCTGTGGCATACCTGCCATGGCAGATGTACTGGCTCCATTCTTAACATCTCCCATATTGTTACTTCCTGTATTAAAAGCTCAAACAGAGCCCAGGAAGGGGCAGAGTTTGGGCTCTGCTCAATGGGGGTTGCAGAGTGCATTTAAGAACAGGTTGGGAATCGGATTCACTCATGCTGTCTATCAGAATTCTAGAATGGAATCTGTCAGACCCTGGCACCTTACAGCTACTTGGGGGTTTTTTCACCATCCCAATGCGACAGAGCTCCCGTAACATTCACATTCCTCATTTGGAAGGAAGATGGATTTCTGTCCAGTGGCCCATGGCCACCATGTGGGGATCAGTTCTGAATTGGGACACAGACACTTCCATTTGATGTGGTGTGTTCTTATTTTGTAAGTAAATTATCCTCTACAATCTCTCCGGGACTTTAGATGTCTGCATTCACCACCTGCGCCTGACATACTGGAAAATTTCCTGATTGTCTGCTTTCTTGTGCAATTTTCATTTTATTCTCCGCTTTAGCTCCTTATCTTCACACTCTCTTAGCTTCAGCCTGCAAATGGCTTCTGGTTCCCGCTTCTCACAGGCTTTTTTCTTATCTTTGAAAGAGAAAATACAAAAAGTAATCATTGACTTTAGCCTATTGCTTCCCCCTTGGCTAGGCAGGATTGGCCTCACTTTGGGATAAGACTTGGCTGATCCATAGGTTGTTGGTTTTTGTTTGTGTCTTTTTTTCTCTCTCTTTTTCTTTTTTTTTAACTGCTAATGAAAGTGCAAGTCTGAGGACAGGCTAGAGCCAGGCATATTCCCTACAGGCACTGCAATAGCTTTCCTTGCACAGGTCTGCCAATGCACCACAGTCCTCATGTGCAGCCTCTCCTGCTATCCCAGACCTGGGTCTCACCCCTAGCTCTCTCAATTCGCCTCAGTCCTAAATAGCAGCCCTGCTGTGTTAGCCCTGCGTCCACTGCCCACTTTGCAGATTCATCTCACGCTTGTGCTGTAGCCTTTCCATCTACTCCTGTCCTGCCTCCTTCCTCAGATCTGAAACCCCTGCTCTTCCAGTCCCAAGTCACACACTGCCTGGATGTGCACACGCGCGGCCAGGAGCAATAAATCAGCTTGGTTTTGAAAATGCAGCAGCAGCACAGATTGAGAATAAGGGATGGTGCACGTCGGAGTGCCAGGGAGAGGTTCCCTTTTCATATGCAATATTCCTCAAATGGCCTGTGAAAAGCTAGCGGTGATTTTCAAAAGGGCCTAAATGATTTAGGAACACAAGTCGCATAGGAAATCACATGTGTAAGACCCTGGCCTACCTTTAAATTGATACTTATGGAACATTTTAACCTACGTCCGAGGCCGACTGAAGCAATCTGTTGAGTGCAATGCTGGAGTCATCTACTAATCCTTCCAAACACCGCGCTAAAAATGTCTGAGCCCCTTCTATGTAGCGCTCCCGTTGGCGGAGCTGCTCCCCTCCAATGCAGTTGGTGAATTCTGGCTCCCATTAGATGCAGAACAAGAAAAAAGCCATATGAAATAAATATCCAGGCAGCCTGGATGGTTCCACACAACAGCAATGGGAAAAAGTCTTATTTGTAGACTGGAACCTCCCCCTGCCTTAAACGCAGCTCCATGCTGCAGAGGTTGCTGGGGTGTAACTAGAGGAGTTAAAGGGAGCTTTAGTTCCACCTAGGAATCGATTCTTGCTTTGCTGTCCTGCCACGACTGGTCAGTGCAAGGGGTTAGCAGTTCTGAGAACGGACCTCACCCTGCCCAAAACTCTCTCTCTCTGCCCTCTAGCTTGATCGGAGTTGAGCGCAGGCATGTCTTCGCGTTTCCAAAGCAATCCTGTACCATGTCAGACAGAGAACAACTCATCCACAAGACACAAATAGCCCAGCTGACTGCATGCTGAGGAGCCAGAAACCTGCATGTCACCGAGCAGGACTTAATGATAAATGGACATTTATGGTCCAAAATGCCAAATATTGTCCCAAGGGCATTAAAGCTTCCCCGCTGGTGTTATGCAATGCAGCTCCATTGCAGTTAAGCTGTTCTGCACCATCTGAGGTTCTGTTTCACTGGGAGGTCAACAGCAGTTTTTATCTTGCAGGTTTTAAGTATTCACATACACGGAAAAGACTCCAGACTGTCCTGACTGGTGGAATTCAGTCTGAGGTTAAAACAAACCATTAACACGGGCCACTCTCCCAATGACACATACTACGGGAGGGAATGCCACCATCGCTCAGGTGGTCTTGCCACAGAATGCATGTTAACTCACTGGACAGCGCACAACCAATTTCCCTAGAGGGGTTCCGGAAGGTTGGCTGTTTCTAAGTAGGTTATCGATAGCAGCTCTAATGAGAAGCTGTTTGAGAACAAGCTTTATGGAACGAAGCCAAAGGTAAGAACTAAGATAAAGCAGCAGAGAAATGGAGAACTGCTGAATACATTTAGAGAGAGAATGTCCAGGGATGGATCCAGTAGAAAACCTGTGTGTACGTCTGGATGCCCCCACCTGCACGTGTAAGAAATATCAGAAGGGAAAAGGTGTTTCAGGCACGTGTGTGGAGATTGATGTTGGCAGTGAAGAAACATCCCCCCAAATCATGTTATAATAACCACGCCTGCAGACGACAGCATCACCATGGCATGGGTGGCTGCTGCTGTAAGAAATGGCTCCGCTACCGGAAGGTGCTGGAGTGTGACCGCCATCAATTACAAGGGCTCAGTTATTCCGTCGGCGGAGGAGCTGGTTTCAAAAGCAGAGAAATGTGCCAGGCTCAGCAGGTGCAGGATCCAGGGGGGTTCTGGTGGTGGGATGGCAGGGCGCATGTAGAGGAACCAGCCAGGCGGGCATCCTCGCCAGCTCTGCGGGAGCGGATCCAAAGCGCTCTTGGCTGGCACAGAGTTGCTGGGTTTCATTTAGGAGAACATGCCCAGAGCCGAGCCTGAAGCCAGCTCTGCTAGCACTGAGAAAACAAAGCCGTCGCCAACAGCCAAATGGCTGTAGCTGCACATGCCCTCCCAGTCCCAGCTGAAAGCTTTGGCGTTGCTTGTGTGCCTAGTGGAGAGGAACAGCGGCACTGACCTACAGCCAGGGATGGGCAGCTGCCAACCCAGGAGCCTTTCTGCCTCAGGAAGGTGCCTTGCTCCCATCCCTGCCCACTGCTCCACAGTGATATCGGACGCCTATTCACCACGCACAGATCATGCCAGGCCAGCACCACCACTGGAGCCGCCTTTCGTGACCCAGGCAAACAGCTCCACTCCATGTCTGATCCCTCCCTTTACGTATCCTGCACCCGACCAAGCCCACAGAGCTTCAGACAAGAGAGTCAAACACAGGCGAGTGTGAAGCTGATTGGAAAGGTTATCTGTGCTGAAGAAGTTAACCCTACAGCTCGCACAGCGTCCTGCGCTGGTGTATTCCCCACGTTCCTTCAGTACGGGGGTGCTTCCCACACCACGGCCCTGGAAAGGTGAGAGGTAGCAGGAGACAGACTACCAAGGGTAGGGATACTGGTTGGCAGCACTGCCTCAGCACCTCATTCCTCTGCGCCACGCCCAGGCAATAGGGGGCAGACAGCACACTGGGGACAAATGCTCCTCTGTCCAATTCAAAGCATATGCAACGTGATAGGTTCTCTTACCCCTGTGCGGGAGAACACCTCCCCTCCTCCCCCACTAAAACTCCACTCCACAAAATCATAATCATCGTCATTAATAACCAAGCATGGCTTTCCACTGCCACTTCCCCTGATACGGGTGACAACACTGATCATAACACGCTCAGCTGTGCACTGTGCTCCAGGTAACAAAGCAATATACATGCTTTCCTGGCTACAGCTGGTTTATAAAAGGTTTATGGCCCTGCTCTATACTCATCAATCTTTGGCAGATTTTCTAGCTGGTAACAGGATTGCCCTGAAACCTTTTTGGGGAATCTCATTTTTCAGTTACAATAATGATGTAGATATTTAACTTTGATTACATCCTACAGACATCAAGACAGGTATTCTTGTGCCTTTCCCCATTAGTCTGCATTAGCAAGACTACAATAATGTACTTTTAGGCTCAGGAAGGTAGCAAGATTCATTCTCAGTGCACCTGATAAAGCCATTAATATTTCAGAGGCTTTCTTACAAAGGAAACTAGAGCACCGATTTGTGGTGGTCTGGCAGCCGAGACATTCTGCTTAATGAAAGTCAGAATTTCTCAACCGCACAAGAAATATTAGCTGGAATAAAGACCCTCCCTGTTCACAGCGCAGTCTCTCCCGACAGTGGGAGCGCTGTAGAATGAACCCATTACTCTGCATGCTACACAAGCGCTTTCAGCAATCCCCCCCCCCCCCCGAACAAAGAGTTTAATTTCTGCAAATAGCTGCAGCCAAGCAGCCCTAGAGAAAAGCCTGAGGAAACCAGGGAGACTGACACACAGTACACAAGCTCTGGATAAGCATGGGGTAGAGGGGAACGTCATGCAGCCTGTAGAGGAGAGAAGTGTGGTAATGAGACCTTCGTATGTCCCAGTCTCCTGCTCAAGTGAGCCACTGCTATTCTTCTTCTTTATTTGCATTGCTGTATAACTGGTTATTATATTCACCACTGCTGACTTCTTCCATGGAAAGTCAGCTCAGCACCTCTAAAGGTATATTTACACTTGGAACTGGGAGTGTGTGATTCCCAGTTCCAGGAGACAGACCTGCTCTGACCAACTAGCCTGCTAAAAATAGAATGTCCGAGTGGCAGTGCGAGGGGGAAGCAGTCCTGAGTACATATCTAGTGTCTTGCATGACCTGAGTACGTACCGTACCTCATGTTGGGATGCCTCGCCCTGCCTACTGCTGCCCCAAACTCTATTTTGGGCCTCTAGTTGGATCAGAGTGAGTGCAGACATGTCTGCTCAAACAGGGAATCACACACCCAGCTGGCTTCTGGTGTAGGCATATCCTTAGGAGCTCAGATTACATTCCCGACATGGGAGTGGTGTGCTAGGAAGGGGATTCACCACTGCCCACAAAACAAGGCAAGAAGCAAAAATATTGGTATGTGTGTGGCCTGTGTAGGACTGGGGTCTTGGTTATCAAAATCTTTACTGACCTGGCACATCTTCATTAATGATCTGGAGGACGGTATGACTGGCATCCTCAGCAAGTTTGCAGATGACACTAAGCTGGGAGGAGTGGTAGATACGCTGGAGGGTAGGGATAGGACACAGAGGGACCTAGACAAATTAGAGGATTGGGCCAAAAGAAATCTGACGAGGTTCTGAGTACATGAGTACAGTCAGTCAGCTTGAATGGTTGCATTGTTGCAACAACTGTTCTAACTGGTACCTCTTTCTGCTTAGCCTTGATTCATTAGAAATTAAAACCTTTTTGGTAAGGAATCCAAGTAGATCCTTCATGAAAAGGGAACAGTGTTCTCTCCTTGTTAGCAGCACAGATGTAGTTTCTGCAGTGTATAAATAAAGCCTGTGTTGGGGATTTGTTTTATTTATTTCTAGCATTATGCAGGCATGAAAATTCTTGCTTGCCAGCTATCCACTAACCTTGATGCACTAGGAACATGCAGCTCAGTCAAGCATTTGAGATACTGAAAGAATTAATGGAAAAGTGCTTTAATGTAGGTATTTCATAGCAGTCACATACATGCACTGCTTGACAGACTCTAAACTACAAGAGTATATCCAAGGATCTCAGCCTTGTCTGATGGCCAAAGGTCATCCGGCACAACTTACTGGGGCACCAGTAGGCTAAAGAACTAGCTACCCTGGCCTAGCTTCAGTTTATTCTAAAGTTAAAAACATGCTGATCATGGATTCAGAAATGGGTGCTGTATATTTACATTTTGCAGCTTGATGCTGATGTTAATTTGGGAGACAAAACAATGAACAATTGCTAAAGTAAAAAGATGTAAAAATGTGAAGCCTATGCTTTTTAAAATCTTTATGTTGAAATTCTTGCAGAATCAGCATTCACAGGGTGTGGGAGGCACAACTTTCAGCTTCAAGAGAAATATTACAAACCTTGCTAGATGTCCCTACAGGTCGTTAATCAATGTCATGTTGGAGAAGGGAACTTCCTAGGCATCATCCTTCAAGCCGTTCAATCGATTCCTTCTGCAGCAGAAGCCTGAGTATATACCAATGAAGCCTTGACGCAGAGCTGCCCAGGGACATTTAATATCCTATTTGCATTGTTCAGTGGCTGGACACAGTGCAGCAAGAGAGCCAGCACTGGAGTCCATTGGGAGAGTAGATCACATTTGATTTTGTTGACACACTAAGAAAAACAGAGGAAAAACTAAAAACAAAGTCATGTTAGGCAATGACTTGTTTTACAAAAGAAAAGCTTTAAAACTTCCCATACAAGTTACATTTTATGGCCAAGATTTTCAAAAGTGACCAGTGATTTTGGATATCCAAGAGGACACACCCAAAAAGAGACCCAACTTTAACAGGGATAGTGCTCAGTGCTACGTAAAAATGAGGATTCATTAAGGAGTCAAAATGCTCTCCCAATGGTAGTGCCTTTATTTGTGTTTAAAAGTCTTGTCTTGTGTGTGGGTGTGTGGGTGCAGGGAATAGGAAGAAGGGGCACTTAGCAGTTAACTAAAATATTTGGAAAGCTACATGTGAATGCACATCCTGCACTCATGTCTTCAGAGATAACTTATTTGGCAGGGTAATATGTTTATATCAACCAAACACGAGCCTGAGAATTCTGACAAGTTTTTGACAGTCATTATTTTAAAAGGATTTTTTAAATATTATGGCAAGTTTTAAAAATTCCTTTAAAATAATGGATAAACTCAATCTCTCATTAGCACAACAACAAAGCAACATTCTGGAAATGTATGAGTAACTGGCTCCAGAACGTCTGTTCATTTGGACCGCAAATGATCACTCTGTTCCCCAAGCACATAACAATGACAATGTGTGTGAGTCTTCAAGCACACAGAGCCTAACAGAGTTGAATGAAGTTCCTCTGCTGTACCTCAGGTCCCTAAAAACAACCCTGTCCATTGTACACGGCTTTGGAATGCGTGTTGAAGATAATTAGTCTATGGTGAGAGCAGAAAGGCAGATATTGCTGTAAATCTGCCTCAGATCTGAAGGTGGGTTTTTTCTATCTCAACATATAGATACAAGAAATCTTTGGAGACCCTGAAAGAAGAAGCTGACTTGCTTTGAATTCCTAAACTGACTAGGCTTCTAAGCATAGACTCCAAAGGGAAACTCAAGACAAGCAACATATAACACAACTCAGCACCTTAATATGGTGTGCAATACTCTTGCAATTTCAGATGTAAAATATGATACAGAGAGAACAATGAAGAAGCACATGAAGGATGTTTGAGGAGCGTGCTATAGCGTAAAGAGTGTCAGGGATAAGGTTAGTAAATACCATTCCTTCCCCTGGGAGTTTTCCTTCTGGAGGAGTCATTAATGTACCGGAAGGATAACAGATCCCATTCTCTAATACTCTAGGTCATAAGCAAATTAAGATAGGAAAGCTGATTCATCATTAATCTGCATTAGGCATGGTTGACCAGTTCACCCATTTGATATTCACTCCAGATATACATAAATGGAAGGGTTTAGGGGGTTAGGGCTTGGAATGCAAAACCCTTGTCATCTTTATCCAGAAAAATCATCTCTTCCTCTGACTGGTGAAAAAGGGAAAGAGGAAAGTTTCTAAGGGCTTGTCTGTACATGGAAAATGTCTTGGTATAATGCCCTGTGTGGGCACTCTTATTCCAGACTAAAAGAGCAGTTTGCTTTAGCATAAAAGAATTCACATGGGGCGCTATCCTGGTATAGCCAGAGCATTGTAATTATACCAGTATAGTTATGCTAGTAAATTTTCCTCAGTAGACAAGTAAGAAGCATGTTTGAGATCATCCAGAGAAAGGGAGACTGACTGCTTAACAGAAAAACAACAAGACCACTCTGAACTGCAGATGGCACAACCTGGTCTAGGCTTTGCACTCATCACTTAGCTTGGAAGTCTCTTCATTAAGCCTTTTGGGCCGTATTCAGGAAGACATTTAAACATGTGCCTAACTTTAAGAACATGTGCAGATGCAGTGATTTCACTGTGGCTACTCATGAGTTTAAGCACCCTCCTGAATATGGGCCATAATGAGTCCAACTCCCCCCACAAAGCTGAAGGTCAAACTGCAGTGCACTTTCCCCCGCACACAGAAAAAGGGGGCTGCCTGGTTGCCATGGTGAATAACGACGCCCCCCTGCCCTGCCTTGGGGCTTCAGTGGCCCACCACTTGGAAGGGTACTTGGGCAACAGGAGGTTCTCGTACAGTGAGAAGCACAATGCAAAGGCATTTAAACAGAGGGATGTTTCAGGCCACAGGGAAATGGGAGCAGTGTACTGGCCAAAGGACGCTACTACTGAAGGAAAGAAAACGAGGCCCCAGAATATTTCCTTGTGTGTGTAATTAGAGGCACTCCATGCCTGGGGTTTTTAGAGAAGATCACTAGTGGGATCGGAGAATCCCAAATTAATGGGCAACAACAGGGAACATACCAAGGGAGGTTGCAAGGGAGTGGTGTCTCAGGCTTTCAGTGATGAGGTGTGACAGGCAGGTGTGCAAGAAGATGTGCGCACAAAACTTTGGAATCATTTTCTCAAGTGCAGTTTACACACGTGGTCTGCATACACACAGCCTCAGCTGCCTTTCCAGCTGAGCAAGGTTCTCACCACATACAACTCTCCTAGCTGACGCTTACCACATTACCTCTTTAAAGACCAGCTGCAGGAAGTGTTTACACACTTACCCGCCCTCTCCATTCCTGCCCCTGCAAGATCGGGGCCTTTCACAATCAGACACCCACCCACCCCTACTCACTGCTGAATGTGTCCTTATTGGCACCCATTATTAGCCACACACAGGGGGCTCTGCATACAACACTGGCTGGGCCTTTGAAAATTTACTCCGGGTTAAACAGCAATTTTGGAGCCAGCAACACATTCGGCAGGTCTGGCTCCCGCCAAAGACCCTGTGTCTAAAAGGAGCCGTTCTCACAGGCTAACATGGAGCCATCCCAGCAGGCGAGCAGGATTTAAGCCTGTTTTCCCTCTGCAGAAAACAGCCTTTAATCCCTAAGAGGCTGCAGATCTTAAAGGGACAGGGCTAGGAAACTAACCATCCACGTGACTGTGA
The DNA here is from genome assembly GCA_032164245.1 of Sternotherus odoratus. Lineage (NCBI taxonomy): Eukaryota > Metazoa > Chordata > Testudines > Kinosternidae > Sternotherus > Sternotherus odoratus. The sequence continues at coordinate 13,696,889 of JAVMKO010000022.1, read as the reverse complement.
GGAAACTTGGAGCCTGGGCAAGAACGAAGGAGGCTTTCTTCAAAACAGGCCGTCTCCCTCCCTGCGTGGGTGCTGAGCACATTTAATAACCAACAATATAAACTACTCAATGGGATTAACAACCCACTCACTGGCCAGGATTAAACAGAGTCCTTCTCTCCTGCACAGATTCACGGCTGCTGCTGGAGAGACTTCAGGACATGGGGGAACCTAGTGAAGAGAGATTTCTGCCAGGACTGAAAGGCAAATCGCCTGGGTCTGTTGGGTGCAGAGGAGTAGGGGTGCTACAGGAGTGCTCTGTACGAGGGAGGGGTCTGTACATATGGAGACAGCAGGCAGCACCGGCAATACATCGCACAGGTCCTGGGGTTTGCAGGACCAACAAAACTTGCTGCTGTTGGACCCTGCAAACAGCTTCCTCTGAGCAGCTTTTAGCAAAGCACCTTTCTCCTTTCGGCTCTGCTCTTCCTGCACAGGGTGGAGCTTGCCCAGGGATAACGCACAAACATTGCTGACCCAAGGACCACGTAACATCTAACTTACATAAAAGGGAGGGGGCTCTCTTCTACCCCAGTGGCATGGGGCCATGGAGGTGGAGAGCCCAGGATGCGATGCTTCCAGGATGCTATGCCAGATCAAGGTGGGACATTTCATGAAGGGAATTGTTGTCTACATGGGCCACTTCTTGCTGAAGAGGAGGGGTGCTTGGGCCCCCACATAGAGCCGTGCAGGCCACCCTTGGCCACTCCCTGCAGGAGGCAGAGAAGCCCAGCACAGCAGCTGCTCAGAGGGAGGGTGGGCTACACAAAGCCCAATCCAAAAGTGTCAGCCTGGCTCAAAACAGAGCAGGGAACAGGAAAACCAACAGCCCCCGTGGCCAGTGTCTGTGTGACCCATGTGGGGTCTTTGGTCCACTCTAGTAGGGGGCCCATGCACCAGAGTCTACCTCTGCTGCTGCCAGCAAAAGGCGCTACCGCTTTAGCTCAAGTAGTAGTCTTACTATTGAGACTTTCAAAGCCAGCTAGACACAAAGTCCTATTCAAATTACAAGGAGCTGCATGTCACTGAAAGTCTCTGTTGAAAAAGCCCTTTCCCTAGTGCTGTGAAGCTGGGATGCTCTGTTGCATCATGGTTTTGGCATTGAAGAACCGCTGCTGGCTACTAACCCCAGAAAAATACCTAGCCCTGTCACTTCCATGGAATCAGAAGCCACTCTTCACTGCTGTAGTTCATGCGGTGGCTTTAAAAGGTCACCCATACACAAGGGAATGCCAGCTGGTTTTATACTTTTTCAACAAGCCATTCAAGTTTGTGAAGGTAAGGAGCATTTCAGACCAAAGGAGTTTTCCTCTGAACCTGCTATTTTCATTCTCAGGAACTACTAAAACAGCACAGAACTAGTCATCTCTTTGCTCACTCTGCAGCTCAGGTGCCTTACTGTGTGACCTGAAAGATTTTTGAATACTCAAATAAAAATAAAAAAAAATCACCTTGTTTTAAAAACAACCCAAGCTCAGAAATATCAATAATCCTGCTTGCTGAACATATGTGCATTGACTACCTACTTCCCCAGTGCCTAAAGACAGTGACTTTAGCAAAAGTGGATGCATTCCAGAGTATTTACCATGGGATGCAGACAAAGATGTGATACAGCAGAGCAGAATGGCTTGGATGTTTTCTGAAAAAACATAAGACAGGAGAGATCCCAGAAGACTGGAAAAGGGCTAAGGCAGGACCTATCTTTAAAAGGAGGGGAGGGGGAAGAGCCAGGGCAATAGACCGGTCTGCCTGACTTCGATACCTGGGAAGCTACTAGAGCCATGTATAAAATGAAGGGGTGATTACTAGCAGCCAGCATGGATTTACTAAGAACAAATCATGCCAAACCAGCTTGATTTCCTTCGACAGGGTAACTGATTTGGACTTCAGCAAGGCTTTTGACACAGTCCCTCATGACATTCTGATAAGCAAGCTGGAGAAATGTGTGCTTGGCAGAACTACAATTAATGGGGACATAATTGGTAAAACAACTGCAAACAATGAGCAGCTATTAATGGAATTATGTCAGATTGGAAGGAGGTTTCGAGTGGGGTTCCGTAGGGATCTGTTCTGGATCTGATGTTGTTTAACACCTTTATTAATTACCTGGATGTAGGAATAGATAGCATGCTGATCAAATTTGTAGATGACACAAAGGTAGGTGGAGAATTGCAAACACATTGAAGGATAGAGCTAAAATTCAAAAGGAGCTTGATAAATTGGAGAACTGGAATATACACAACAAAATGAAATACAACAAGAGATGTATGGTGCTACACTTAGGGAAGACAAACCAAATACACAAATACAGACTGGGGGAATAACTGGCTTGGCAGCAGCACTGCTGAAAAGTATCTGGGAGTTGTGGTGGATCACAACCTCAATGTGAGTCAACAGTGTGATGCTATTGCAAAAAAAGCAAATGCAATTTTAGGTTGCATTAACAGAGGCTTAGCATGCAAGTCACGGGAGGTGGTAGTACCGCTCCACTCGGCACTGGTGAGACCTCAGCTGAAGTACTGTGTCCAGTTTTGGTCACCAATTTATAGAAAGGCTGTAGAGAAAATGGAAAAGATCCAGAAGTGACAAAGATGATCAAAGGGATGGAATGTAAGCCATATGAGTAAAGGCTGAAGGAACTGGGGATGTTTAGTTTGGAAAAGAGGAGATTAAGGGAGGACAGGATAGTTGTCTTCAAATACTTGAAAGGCTGCTATAAAAAGAAACGAAGAAAAGTTCTTCTCTTGCAACACACAGGGTATGACAAGAGGCAATGGGTTCAAACTACAGCATAGCAAATTTAGATTAAACTTCAGGGAAAAAATTCTTAATTATAAAAACAGTAGGACAAGGGAACAGACTGGCTAGGGAGGTCATGGAAGTGCCTTCACTGGAGATATTCAAAGACAGGCTGGAGCCATCTGTCTTGAATGGTTTAGACCCAACGAATCCTGCCTCTTGGCAGGGGGTTAGACAAGATGACACTTTCGGAACCTTCTAACCCTATGGTTCTAGAATTCTACACCACAAATCGAACAGTTCTCCAGGAAGTACTGTGGGTTCTAGAAGTACTCGCATTCCAAAAGCTCAACATACCCACAATCATCTTTAGTCAGCCAACAGGGACCTGACAACCACTCAGGAGTAGAGTAGAGCAAGTAATTTATAACTTGAGAATCTAAACTCCTTTCATTCATAGATCATCTGCTGACAGACTGCACTTCTCATGTTTATTCGTTATTCATATAACTTCTGCTAATTATTTGTCTACATGCAACTTGTGAATATTTAATGCTCAAAATCTGAACTTTCCCACTGGACACAGTTCACAATATGTTTCTGTTATCTGAACTGATGTGCATAGTTCTTAAGATCAGGTTTCCATTGCAGAGCTGATTTGTAACAGTCACTTAAAATTTATCTTGGTCCTGTGAACAGACTCATACATTAGACAGCCTGTGGAAAATTCACACAAGAGGAGCACGAATGCAGTCAGAGCTCATTAACAATCCGAATGAATATTCAGTTTTAGTTTTTAAGCAGCATTCTCCTGGGTTTCAATCCTGGTTCAGCCAGCCATCACCTCATCCGCAGCACTGCGACCCCACCTACAAAGAGTTCACTCAGATGTCTGCTCTCTAACACTGGGTTGGCTTGGAAGGTGCTAAGCATTAGAAATATTATTTAACCTTCCAGTCCTTCATAATGAGGTTTCCGGGCATCTCCAAGAGAAAGCGAAGAGACAGCAAAACACTACTCGGAAGCAATAGGACACAACTACAGACAGTTATGTCCTCTACTGAGGGAAATAATTCACTTAGGACTAAATAAAATGAGGAGTCAAATGCTTGTAAGTCATGCTTTTATTGATTTTTTCCCTATAATCAGGTTACATTACAGCGCCTGCCTAATCCCTTGCAATAACCTACCTAGGGGATGTGGTGGAGACAAGAAATTAACATGAGCCACCCTCAGGAAGGCACATTCCCGCGAAGAGAGAAAGCTGGTTGGTGCGCTTTCAATTCTACCAAGGATGTCCTCCACAGAAAAATCAACGAGGCAACAGGCACCAACCTCTTCAATTCCCAAATCAGGGTTGCCCGTCTGCAGCATTCATTCCCTTTGCATCAAACATGAGGTCGGATAAATGCTAAGTTATCGACCTCCACCTAAGTGAACCTCTTAGGAATCCAGCTAGGAGCAACTGGCTGAGGAAGGGCCTTTGCAGACAGCTTTGAAACATTCCCATTTCAAATGGGGCGAGAACTCAAGCTCCTGTCGTGCAGAACACTGGTATCGGAGAGCTGAGCAAGAGAAGGACAGAAGGAGCTTTCCCACAATAGCCGAAGACAAGGAATCTCGGGGGAGAGAACAGACCCGACACTTACACTTCTAGGCCACGACCCCTTCCAGAGGCTCAAAGCACAAAATACAAACCGATCCCCATTTCCTAGGAAGTGGGATGTCACCCTTATTCCACACAGAACCGAGGACAGAAAAGTTAAAAATATGACTTGTGCTAAGGCCCACAAGTCAGCAACAGAGCTGGGAATCCAAGTGTCCTCATTTCCCCGTCGCATGCTTTAATCACTAGATCATGCTTCCTCCTAGGGTAGGGAATAGAATCCCAAAGTCCTTCGTCCTCTTCCAATCCCTAGGTGCCATTCCCTCCTCAGAACAGGACCACGATAGATTTGAGATAAAGGACCAAAGACTCTTTGAGAATTCTAAAGCTGCTGCTTTGGTTTCTTTTCAAACTGGAACTTACCAAAGCCTTCATTTTCATCTGCCAGGTTTTTCCATCACAGAGGAAGCAGCTGTTCTCAGTAACGAGATATCAAAGATCTCTCAGGAGAAACATATTCCTGTGAGGCAGTCCCAAGGGCCTGTGGGAAAGTGGATCAGTTTAGGTAAATGAACGAGAATTCTCCAGCATTACCTGTGCACCTGAGTCTAATTGGGCTGCAGCTGCTGACTGCACTGTTTTGTTTTGTTTTTAAACACCCTGTCTCTTTCCTGGTTCTATTGGCAAAGAGCAGGGACTTAATGGCTGATTAGGAATTTCCTCCACTAAATTCCCACACTATTCCTCAGTCCCATTTTCCCCTCTCAGATTTGACCCATGAGAGCAACACAAAGAGGAGGAAGAGGGGATATTGGGAGGGAGGATCCTTTAGTTCTTATGCACATGACTTGGTACAAAGAACACATTTCCAATCCCACCCCCAAAGTCTCCACACACACCATCCTCTGCACTGTCCAGCTGATCTCTGTCCTCATCCATATGGTCAATCCAAGCCAGTCATCCTCAGCCTCTCACAGGAGCCAGCCCCTTCCCTTAGCCCAGCCCCCTTTGCCCCCCACATTGCTCCTGACAGGAGAGGCTCTGATGACACCCAAGGCTGGTTCCATGTTTCCCCGGCACCCAGCCAAGCTCCCTGGACCACAGACTTGTTGTCTGTACTCCTTGGGCTAGGACAGTTTGACCCTTCAGCCCATGAAAAGGTTGTGCCATGGTCTACAGAGAGATTTCACAAGACCTGGGCGAGGCTCTTCCTCTCTTCCCTCCTAGTCTCCAGTGTGCAGGGAGCACTGGCTGGGTTGAGCCAAGAGCTAGCAAAGGCACCAGCAGCACTAGAGAATGAGCCCGGTCAATATTGCCAAAACTTGGATACTGACAATATCAGTGTCACTCTGCTCTGCACCGCAGTATTTTTAAAGGTTCGCACAGATTTAAAACAAAATAATTTTGAACTGAAAAATCAAAAAGTTCCATTGCAAGGCTATTGAAATGGGCTATTGAAATGGGCTATTGAAATGGGATGCTTCAACATTACTGAAACACTTCATTTAGTTTTTTCTCTAAATGAACTTTCACTGAGAACATAAGAGCGGCTATACTGGTCAGGCCAAAGTCCATCCAGCCCAGTGTCCTGTCTTCCGACAGTGGCCAATGCCAGGTGCCCCAGGGGCAATAAACAGAACAGGTCATCATCAAGCGATCCATCCCCTGTTGCCCATTCCCAGCTTCTGGCAAATCCCAAAATTGTCATTTTTAAAAAATGTTTTGAATCTCAAAAAAAAAAAGGTATTTTTCTTAAAGAACCTATTCAGAGGAACAATTTCTGACCAGCTGTCCAGGAAGAAGCCCACTGGTGCCAGCTGTGGTGGTGAAGTGCACACCTGTCCACTGTGTCCGTCCGTAACACTGTTCTGGTCATTAGGTACCAGCCTGGACCCTGTCTGACCTGGCCACCTAGGAATGACCAGCAGGGGCACAGATTGGCCATTTAGCCCTCCGCAGCCTGGGCAGCAGTGCTGTGTCCAGCATTTCCATCCCTACGGTTTGGAACTTGGGTTTTTTTCTTTCAATCTATGCCGTGGGTTCGGTTAAAGTGCATCCTAAAGAGCAATGCCACATTGATTTCCAGAGGAACACCACAGTCCTGCTATGGGAGCACAAGCAGAACCAGCTGACAGCGAGGCTTGCAAATACATTTTAGGGTATGTGAAAGCTGGGGCATAATCCTCTCGGCTTTTAGCCCATCTCGGAGAGGCAGCTAATGCTGCATGTGGCAGCGTGCAATAGACTTTAGCATTCCAAACAGCCTCATTATGACGCAGATGTAAAGCTCAGGAACGGCTTAAACATAAAACAGGAAATGTTCTCCTTGGTGCAAGCCAAAAGACCCTAGACAGCAAAGCAGACAGTGGTAGCCCCAGTATACATTTCTGTCTGGTCTGGTCCCTAATTAGATTTTACTGTCCTAGCCTAAATGCATAGGCATTAACTAACTCCTAAACCAAGGTGCAATTAGTTGAGCATAAAAGAACACTGGAGGGATACTAATTACATTCCAAGAGATTAATGGAATTGAGTCAGAGAAGCAGAAAATTACCTTTGTGGGAAAATCAGCTTAATAGTTTAAACTGAAGCAGCAGCAGCTGCGCAGACACTACTGCGATTCATAGAGCTCTCCCCACCTCCTTATATTTATGGCTACAAAAGTCATAAGCCTGCATCAAGGCAGAGCCAGGGCAACAGCAAGGGCTGCAACAGATGTTGCATCTTGCTGGTGTGTTATGCTGCAGCCACCTGCATGGCACTTCTCGTTAGTGGGCACCTCGTCATTCTGGCATCTTACCAGCACAGCTCGCAGGCAGGCAGGTTCTAGCCAAACTGTGGAATGCTTGCTAGAGGGGGGATTTCCCAGCTGTGTGTAGGGAACCCCACGCTCAGAAGCCTAGGATAGGAGGAGATATGTTTCTCAGCACTGAAAGAAAAGTCCTGCCAACCCATATCTGCAGCTGGGTTGAGAAAGTCTGTTCTGGGCTTGAATTGCTGAAAATGAAAGTTGTTTTTTCTGCAGGTAGCACAGAGGACTCACCCATTGGCATGTCCCTCATGATTAGGCATGAAATTCCAGGCTCCTTCCCCTTCCGACTGCTGGTTCAGCCCCCCAGTGGTCTTTTGGTTCAGCCCCCCAGTGGTCTTTCCTTCCCTTGTTTGGCCCTCTGGCCATATCATGATTGGTTTTTGAAATGCTAATATTCTGTCTGCATTACGCTTGCAAAAATACTTATGGGGTGGGGAAAAGAGGAGGTGACTTTTCACTGCTCAGATCTGTGGGTATCTACTTAGCTCAGGTGTTTTCTCATTCCTCCTTATTGTCACCACCTGCGGTATAACCCCTCAGGTGAGATTCTAGCAGGTCTACCATTTAGCTGGGGGAAAAAATCAAAATCTGCAAAAATACTGGCTTGTGTCTAGGCAAAGTTAAAAGGAGAAAGCTTTTTTTTTTCCCCTTTAAGCTTCCTGCCACTGAAACAAAAGCCTGAAGAAGAGGCCAATTCCTATCCTCATGTGGTAACCACAGCTTCTTTTGATGTCTACTGGAAAGAAGAGGGTTTGTGGCTTGTACTGACCTCATTCATGACTTCGCATTTGAATCGGGAAGCTTTGCAGCCCTCTTTAGGGAAAAACCTAAAGCACAAGCAAGACTCTGAAGTCTTGCTCTTCTGCTTCAGGAATGAAACTGCAAAGGGTGTGATGGAGCACGCGAGCCAGCGAGAGAAGCTGTGACAGGTGCAAGCGTGCGAGAACTCTACTTGGTTCTAAAGAGCAAAGGATGAATTCCAGCCCAGCCTGCCCCCGCCCATGGCCCAGGTGGCTTCACACTGGATCTCTATGTTGTTCTTGGCAGGGCTTGCTGGGTTTCCTTATCAGGAGCACTGGAGAGCTTCAGTCTCAGCAGGTACCACTGCTTTCTTGAATGAGTCTCACTGTTCATTTGGGCTCCTTGTATGACGGAGTAATTCCAGCCAAAGCCACAGGCATGAAACCAGACCCACCACCTAGTGCGATCGACACTCACACCAGTACTTCAGCCAGCTGGATCCTGAGCATGCTTTCCTTTCTTCTCCAGATGCTCAGTATCAGACACTCATCTGGGCTGGGCTCTTGCAGAAAACACCCTTTGCCAGGGGTGCTGGAACTAGGGGTGTTGGGGGTGCAGCAGCTCCCCCGGCTTGAAGTGGTTTCCATCATACAGAGGGTTCAGTGGCTCTGAGCACCCCCACTGTACACCTTGTTCCAGTCCCTCTGCCCTCAGCTGAAGATTAAATGGCTCATTAAAACACAGCAAAACCAATGTTATTTTTTACTACATGGAACATGAGGAAAGTGAGCTGGTTCCAGGAGGTAAAAACAGCCCATGAGAGCAGGGTCCAGTGGAGAAGGCCGCAGGAGGTGAGGATTTTGTGCTGTGGTTTCATGACCTTGGGCAAGACACTGCATCTCTCTATGGTCCCTGCCCCCCCAACGGTGACAATCCGGATAGTGACACTTCCTCCTCTCATTTGAAAACCACAGAGGTTGATGGGGAGTGCTGCATAATTCTGATTCTGCAGAGTGTTAGCCAGGCTTCTGTGTTCTTATTTCCTACTAATCAAGGTACAGAGAGCAGAGCGCCCCTGGAGCTCCGATTAGGAGTCCAGGCTCAGGTGGTGCAAGAGACTCAAGTGCTACCCGCTTCCTTATTTATCCACAGCTGTTCCACAAGGACTGGGCTGACGGTACAAGGAAAAGGCATCCGAGGGAGCTCTATCCTCTATCTGTCTGCTCTCAGTACCGGGGAAGTGCATTTTAACAGCAGAATGCATATAGGATAGGCTGTCCTCATTGCAGTTATTTACAGCAGCTCTTTTAATTAGCTGTGCACCTAATGAGCATGTGTTTGTAATGCAATGCCAGAGGCATCAGGCACACAACTGCTGTTAACGCCATGGGAATTACAATGCTAAAGCCTGATCAAATTGACATTTTATCCTTATCTGCACTATGGATTCAATCCATAGAACACTAGTTTTTCACGTTTAGGTCACTGCTGGATAAAAAGCCAGCTGGTGCCAGGCAAGGGGATGGTGATAGGGATATTAAATTTTATCTTTAGGTCACTGGTTTTAATTTGATCCAGGGTGATCTCAGCAAGCATCTAAGGTTCTTATGCCATCACCATGGACCCTGCATGCTCACCATTGTAATGGCTTCTCAGTCCAGACCAATAGCCACACTCCACTGATGGCACCCTTCTTGGCAGTGTGAGCAGAGGGGTTCTGAGGATACAGACAGGGCTTCACGCTCCAGGGTTGGAAGTCTGACACCTGCTCAGCAGTAGGTTTGATTTATAGACACAGGTTAACACGAAGATCAGCTGGAATGACAGTCAGCTAAGAACAATGTGCACAGAAACATACCCCTGCCCCCCAGAGCACACCGCCTGGCCACCCCTTTGGCAGGAGACCTGCATTGTGCTCTGAAAGTCCTACACACACGCAAGCTCGACCAGACCAATGGAGCATGCGTGGTGGAGAGAACTACGAACAAACTGCGCCCAGGAATCATCTTCACAAGCTCCCCAGGTGACCTTGGCTCCCTGGATGGAGCACAGGGTGCGAGATGCACTCTGGATCAGCCACGACTGAATGTATGGAGGAATCACAGATCCAAGTCAGCACTTTGAACCACACCCAGAATTAACTGGAAACCAGGGCAACCTCCAGAGCACAAATATCACCTGCTCTGTTAGCTTCGTGTAACATCATCGCTGGCTGGGACACTGCAAGGACCTGGAAGCAGGAACTTCGGCTGCTCGACCTAAAGGAAGTGGCAGCAGGCTCCTAAACCTCTATCCGTGGCCTATCTAACAGAGGGAGCCAGACTGTCCCATGTGATGTCAGTGTGGCTTACAGCTACTGCAGGAGGTGAAGCTTGAGTGACTTCCAAGGGCAGCCCCACATGGAGGGCACTGCTGTGACCCACCCTGCAGGTGAGAAAGGCAAAGAGGGGAGAGGGAAGCGAGAGAGAACATCACTGCCAAGTGCAGATAAAGAACACTCGGAGCGGCTGCCACTAATGACAGATCCAGGAGCAGCCCCCATGAAACGGGAGGCAGCCTCTCTCCGGGAACATTCCTTTATCACCCCTGCTGTCCATGCACAAACAAGTCAGCTCCGCACTACTCCTATCTGCATAAACCTTCGTGTCTTAACAGCAATGACAGAACAGTTGGCCATGAAAAACCCACGTCAGAAGCCTCAAAACCAACAGAGAAACAAGGTTTCTGGTCCTCCCTGAGCGAACATTACCTTCTATGTTATGTCCATGGCAATGGGAGCATTATACATTCTGAACATACACAGCCAGCCTAAGTCTTAGTCAAGCAAGCTTTCATCCAGGCACAGGGAGAATGGAGAGATCCTGCTACCTACGTGTGCTGAACAATGGGCATTACCATAATTCTGCCAGAATGTCCACAGGGCCTAGGTACCTTGGAGGTAGGAGGAGACAGGCTCCGTTTTAAGATTTATTGTGAAGAGGGTCTGCCCAGCATACAGCCATCTCCTCTGACGCTAGGGCACACAGGCAGGGCTCTAGGACATTTGTGGAATTAAATGTAAAAATAGAAACTAAGATAGGCCTCTCTATAAAGGTTGATCCCAATCTCCTGAAATGGAATTGAATTCTATACAGTAGTCTTTGTCACAGATGGCACAGGGGTCATTAGTTAGTCCTCCAGGAAGAACACAGATATTTCACGTCGACCAGAAACTACACACTGCATAAAAATCAAAGCACATCCCAAGAGGCGAGGGAGGGAAAAGGAGAGAAATTTTAAGATGATTTAAGAAAGAAATCCTACAAGCACCCTTAAGGCAGCTATATCTGAGTGTGTTTTCAAGAACTTTTCATCTAAATCCCACCAGCGCAAACCTTGAGTTTTTCTTTTAACAGTTCGCAAATACCTTGGCTATCCCCTTTTGATTATTTTTGGAATCCTTCCACAATTTTAATTAGCCCTTAAGTGTTTCTAACCATTTAGCAATATTCAGAAAGACTAAGCTATGTTCACACTTTCCCAGCAAACTTCCTGATATTAGCTCCTAGCACCTTCCGGACTGATAATTGCTTGCAATAATGGCAGCTAATTCTTCACAGATTAAAATCTCCTGATTAAACCACATTCAGAGATCCAGTGTCATCAAATTTCCTTCATAGGGAGCTCCTGGCAAACAAACCCAAATCCTCGAAGATCTGCTGCTTCCTATCTGTGCTGCCACTTAAGAACCACCCAATCTACCAGCTGACCATCTAGCCATTTTTCCCCAAGCATTTATTGATCCTGCTTTGAGCAGGGGGTTGGACTGGATGATCTCCTGAGATTCTGTGATTGCACATGTCCTATGGATCAGCCATGAAATACTGGACAGCGCACAAGGGGTATGTTGTGGGGACAGGAATTCCAAGGCAAACTGCAGTGTCACCTGTCAGCGCTGGGACTGCTCGGACTACGGATCTTTTCTGTGTGGTTGGTTACAGGAGTGCCTGTATATGTACATACATAAACAGTTAGCCTGCCACCGGATGGCTCTCAAGAATATACAGCACAGTGCCTGGGTTTTGCAGGAACCGTAAAACGATGGTTGATGTGCAACGCAAAGAGCTTCCTCCGGCTGCTATTGACACCAGCTCCTACTGTGGTTTTCACGTCAGAGCCGTGGCAGAGGGGGACCCCGCAACACTCTGGACACTTCTCTTTTTATCATCCTGTTGGGCTGGTCACAGCAGAGCCATCAGCACCGTTCCTCTTCTGCAGTACGAGACCAAGAACTTCCGTTGCCTGCAGGCACAGCACTAATCATAGACACCATCGGTAAAATCTCGGTCCTATTGAATCAATGGGAGTTTTACCACTAACATCACTGGAGGCAGGATTTAACCCCATAACTGTACAGGGGGTTGTGTCTACCCTTCCCCCACCTTTTACTATCTGCGGCATCCCCTTCAGCACAGCAGCCGTTTATCCAGGGCCATGCCAACTCTCATCCCTTGGTCCCAGCACTCCAGGGTCTCCTTGGAGGAAGGGCTTTAAGAAGCAATGAGGTTGTTAGCACTCAGAACAGTTCTGCTCCCTCTTGGACCTGCCAAACGCAGGACTGGATTTCCCTGTGCAGAATAACAGTGGGAGGCAGAAATGTGCAATCATGTCGCACTCCTGGGCTAGATCACACAGGAACAGTGCCGCTTTAATGCATGCGGTCACGAGTCAGTTGTCCCCAGGAAGGCAGCATGTTATACAGGACCATTTTCTTGGGCTGGTAATTAAACTGCTTTGCTTGAATCGGCCTCTAAGAGGCTACTAGGGCCAGAGAGATGGGTTTGGAGCAAAGCATGTTAACTAGTTGGACATGCTTCCTAGGGAAGGCGTGTGTGAGGTTGGCCTCCCTCCTTTTCATGCAGAGACTTCACCCTATGCAGAGCTCTCAGCCTGGGGGGAGGTCCCTGTTTCTAGGGTTTTGGCAATTCGGAATTACATTTAAAGCCGTTACCAGAGTTGGGAATTTCTCAGGACTTTGGAAGAGAGTTTGAGATACAAGCTCTAGCTTTGCACTCTTCTCCTCTGCATTCAGACAGACACCTTCTTTATGTCCATATTAAAGCCCCTGGCTAATTTGTGCTTACGAGAGAAGCACAAAGAATTGGTTGTGCAAAACTAACAAATAAAAAGAATTTATAAAGCAACCCAGGAGGTGTGACATCCTCAGCACTGCTGCCACTTGTTACCTGGCTGCATGAGAGCAGCAGCTGCAGTTCTGAGATTTGCTCCAGCCCTATTACACACGCTGGTTTTATTTATGGGATGCATTATTTACTGCCCTGACATGCAGCTAATTTAAAAATCCGATTGATCAGCAAAGCACACTGCTCCCTTGCCACGCCAGGGAGCAACTTGTTCAGCAGAATGTTTCCAGAGCATGAATGCTGACTAGGCAGATTCTAGCCCAGTCCGTCACTATTTGGCATTGAAATCAGACTAAATATAGATTGTATCCGAGTCAGAATAGGCGAGACATCTGAACTGGCTAGAAGGGGACCTGCACTGCACTGCTCTGAAAGAAATTCTTGTTAAAAAGATCAGAAGTGGTTTTGGCGAAGAGTAGCCTGTCTGCACAGTCAGACCCCAGTTAGCCATGGGCAGAGAGGGGGGGGGGGGGGACACCCAGGACAGCTAGCTCCTCCTCATGCCGTTATGGCAATGCTCCACCTTTAGCGTGCTAATGCGATCAGAGCTAGTGTGGGTGCTGGGAATGCCAGCACCCACAGTCAGTGGGAGCTTTGCCCCAACCCTGGCAGGGCAAGGGCTGGTCACAAGCTGTTCCTTTCAGCTGCTTGCAAGCCCAGAAGAATGTACCACATTTGCACTAGTGCTCATCACAGGTGGGGAGAAACAGAGGTTTTTAATATTCTTGGCATCTCCTCAGTGCCTTTATGTGATGTGGACACCTTTTGCCAAGGACTGAATGAGAACTCCCTTCTCAGCGCCAGCTGTGGTGGAGTGGGACGGAGGAACATAATGGGACCATGCTGCACAGGGACTGCCGGGACCACATCTGCTTTTGCTGCATCATCAGTAGCCAGGGAATTCGGTCCAACCCTTTCACCAGCACCCGCTGCACTGCTGTGCTGCCTCTAACACACACACACACACACAATCCATTTCTCTCCAAGGCAGGAAATGCAGAGGGGGAGAGGGAGAACCTTGAAAAATCAGAGGAATATTCCTCTGCAGAGACTCCGGGGGAACAGGGTCATTCTCCAGCAGGTTCAATTATATTCCTCCCTCGTGAGGCACCCTGGCAGGACGGTGACAAGAGAGCCTGTACATAACTAAGTACATGGGCTTGATTTCTGCTGCTATTGGAATGGAAGATTCAGGACCCAGGATACAGAGTTACACCAATGAGAGGGGTTCTGTTAAACTGGAAGCAATATAGATTCATTTGCAACATCTCAGAGAAGTATTACACGCAGTCTGGCGCTTCAGTGTATAGTAACACACATTTATCCGAGGAGCCCTAGGAAAGGCAGCAGGAAGGCTTAGATGTGTGATGTGTACGACTTAGAAGGGATTTCCCTAACACAGGAACCAATTCCACAGTAACACACAGCATAAGCCTTGAATACTCAGGCACCAGCATGCTGTAAAAGCCTCAACAGATGTTCTAGTATCAGTGCATGGAGACTGGAAAATATGGTTACTGAGTCCTCCTGCTCTTGTCTGAATTCCGATAGTGCCTCCAGGCCCCACGGGACCCCTGATCAGGCACCCCTGGGCCTAGCAACGTCAACACATGGACTACGAGACAGGCCCTGCCCCAAAGAGCTTACAGCTTCCACAGGCAAACTGCCTTCAGAGCCGGGCTCCCGGCAAGCAGCTGCCACTTTCCAGCTGGCCAGCTCTGAAGACAGCACCACTGCAAGTGGCAGTGCAGAAGGAAGGGTAACAGTACTGCAACCCCCACCACGATAACTTCTCCCCACAACTCCTTCATGGGTCAAGACTCCTACAATTACAACACTGTAAGGTTTCACATTTAAATAGCTGAAATCATGAAATTTATGTTTAAAATCCTATGACTGTGAAATTGATCAAAATTTGGTAGGGTGCCAGCACCCAAATCCATCTATCCCTCTAACACACAGGACCAGCCCAGCGCCCGACAATTCCCATTTAACAGTATGTGGTTCCCTTTCCCACACCTCAGGAGAACCAGACAGCAAACACTTCAGAAACTGCTAATATGTTTCCTCTACTTAATGTGTTATCTGTAGATACAACATCCTTCAACTGAACAGCCCTGGAGGGATTGTCTTAGTGCCAAGAGGTTTTTAGTATGCAGCAGGGAGTGTCAGCTATTCTACAAAAGGGGCCACTCTGCATAAAGAGTTGAATGCAATCAGAGCTCATTAAGAGATAGCCAAATCTATCCAGCAACTGGGGTGCCATCTCCCCTCTTCCTTTCCCTATCGGTTGTCCCTCCCTCACCCCAATTCTTTTCTCACTCATACGTGAATTCTTTTCACCGTTCATCTTTCTGGCTTAAAAATAGAAGCAGAGTTAGCAGATCGGAGCAGGAGCCTGTCTTGCTGTGGTCCCCGTCTCTTCCCCAAAGATTTGCTGATT
The DNA here is from genome assembly GCA_032164245.1 of Sternotherus odoratus. Taxonomy (NCBI): domain Eukaryota; kingdom Metazoa; phylum Chordata; order Testudines; family Kinosternidae; genus Sternotherus; species Sternotherus odoratus. The sequence continues at coordinate 13,681,326 of JAVMKO010000022.1, read as the reverse complement.
GCCTCCTTTCATGCTGCCATCTGCTGTGTACCAGGGAGATGCATTCAAACACCAATAAAAGATAAAGGAGATAAAAAAATAAACTAGGCAAAGAAATAGCTGCTGGCTGACAAACCTGCAGCCTCCACTGAAGCCAAATGCTGGCGATGAGCATCGGCTGGAAAATTGGAAAAGGAAAGTTGTGCAGCTTGGGTAAAACACCCCTGATCAGCTCCAGGGAGAGCCAAAGGGAACGGCACCCACTGGGCAGCATGAGAGGAGCTAACACAAGCCTGAGACCCCACCCACAAAGGAACAAGGTTTTAGTAACACATCACTCTCAGCCTGGAGTAACTGAACCCATTTTCCTATATGGAGCCTCCCCCTCTTCCCTATGTGTCTTTTTCCTTCCCTCCGATATTTCTTCTTTCCTATCCCTCTCCTCTTTGGTTTGGGCCAAGAGTCTGGCTTAGCTGGCCAAGAGAGCATATTTTGCAACAGTGCTCTAAGCCAGTACAAGTTTGCCAGGCTGTGGAGAGTGCGATCAGACCATGTGGTGCGCCTGTGTTTCTCCAGCAGCGAGGCTGCAAATGAGAGAACACCAGAGACAGAAGAACACATCCTCAGGGGCTGTTACTGCTAAAATAGGCGCTCACCTGCTAGGGTGACCAGATGTCCTGATTTTACAGGGACAATCCCGATTTTGGGGTCTTTTTCTTATATAGGCTCCTATTACCTCCCATCCTGGCTCCAACTGGCCTGTGCCTTGCACTGAAGCCTGCACACGCAGCCCCACATCCTCCCGGACAGCCCAAGCAAGGGGCTTGGGTTAATGCGTGAGACAGGAATAGAACCCCCTTCCATCAGCCAGCACGGACGCTCCATCAAACCAGCAACACTGCTGCTCCAGTCCACGCTGTAGATACAACAGAGGCACAACAGGGCTTGTGCTCCCTTCCAACCTCTTTGAAATGAGTCTCATTAAAGGGTCCCTGACAGAGTCACCATAGCAAGGCAATCAATGCCTCTCAGCAAGGTGCCCAGCTCTGATTGCTACCTGGCCAGTCACGCCCACCACCCCATCTGCCTTAGCCTGAAAGGATCCGAATGAAACCCCGACAATGGAGTCCTGACCTGTGCTGGCCTGAACATTTCAAACTCTCTCTGCCAGGAGGGAGAGAGGGACAGCACATCTGAAAAGAGTCGAGACGGATGTGAGAATCTGTCTTATTCCATTCAGCTCGGTGTCCAGAGTGGAAGCTCATGTCGGGGGAGTCTGCACAGCACAAAGGTGGAGGTTTATTTTCTTTTACATTTCAAAGAAAACGCCCAGGCTACAGCAGTCACTGGAGAATCGTAAGCGAATTGTCAAGGCTTTGCAAGCTAGCAGCCTTGGGAAGGAGATGAGACAAGCCTCCAAGCACTGCAGCTATTTTCATTCCCACTCTTCCTCCCCCTCCCCCCCCATCCTAGCCCTAAGGCAGAGGATACTGTCTAGTGGGAATGCTCAAAGCACCCTGGGCTCAGGGACAGGCTGAGGACATGACCTCAACAGCTCCAAAGCCCTGCGGCATGATGGGAAGGCTGACTGCAGAAACTCCAGGAAGGGCTCGGTCCAGAGGTCTCGCAACCCCCTCGGACTCAGACTGCAGGCACGCTGGGGTAAGCCGGGGAACCCCGCTGAGGAACTCGGCTATGCTTGACATCTCAAGGCACTTTTCATTCTGTGTTGTTTAAAGACATTTGGGTCCCGACTTCCACACGTGCTGAGCACCTGTATTCCAGGCGGGCAGGCCCTGCAGGAGCACAGGAGGCTCTCGCTGCATGCTGGCTCCAGTACTCCCAGCACCCAGGGCTGGGCTCTGGGCACACAGGCCGTCTTTGAAAGGAAACCAGGGTAGATATCAATGTCCTTACGGAAGGATGGGGAACACCACAGAGCCATGCCTAGCAAAAGCCAAACAGGGTCCTCACCCTCAGCCATGGGAAGCAGCAGTAGCCAACCTGCAGTGACCCGTATCCCAGTTCCTGCCGGTCCTGTGTCTTATCATTCAGCTAGGAAGAGTCCTTCTGCTATCAACGCCACCTCACTTGTCTTCTGCTAACCTGAGATTTCTTGACCCATACCCAGGTTGGGCGGGTGGACCCTGGGGTGATTTACCCCAAGAGCCTTTTCCAGACAATTGATCATCATTACTTACTGGCTGAGGAAAGCCTGGTGTCATCACATCCAACGTGGTCCGTTCAGAATGGCTGCATTATTCATATTCAAGGTCACACTGATGCATCTAATTGCACTGAATCAAACTGAAACCTGAAGTGCCAAGTGCAATTTAAACTATTACTGTGAATTCCTCTCGGCTAATTCACCTTCTTCAGCACTGATGAAGAAAAATAAATCAGCATCATCATTTGATTCCCAGCAGAATCTAGTGCATTGTGCCGAGGCAGGCACAGCGGCAGGCGCATGTCCACAACCGGAGAGCAGCGTCTGTTGGATCTACTCAAGGTGCAGCACCCACCCTTCCTCCCCAGGTAGTGATGTGATACCCCTCGCAGTCTCACCCAGTGCAATACCACCCACAGTCAGGAGTGGACAATACGTTGCGGTTTGTCAATTCCCTGCACCGTCCAGCTCTTAGGGAAGGGATAGCACGGGCCCTGGGGAGCTCGCAGTCAGACAGACAGTGGTCAGGACAGGGAACAATGCAAGGGGTTTACTCTAGGTTAGCCAGCAAGACTCACTCTGGGCAGCAAGTCAGGAGTGGGTCTGCAACAGAGACTTGTACATACCCCAAGAAGGGGCCCTGTGGCAAGCTTAGGGAGTCTGTGCCACACCATGCCTCACCTCACGAGTTACGGCTGGCATTGCAGCAGTGCCTAACAGCTCCAAATCCGTACCCCGCTGCACAAAACACACAATGCGACAGGCCCAGCCCTGGAGATCTTCCATCTTCTCCAAACACCTGGAATGGCGTCTCTGCCTCTGGTCAAGGCAGGCTGCCGACGGAAGAGGCCAGCTTGCGTCATTTATACTAGGCCACGGGAGACGTGGCCTTGGTGGCGAAGTGGCTTTGTTTCTCCCCCCTTTGGGCACGTGCAGTCCCGGTTCATCTGTGGACTGGGTGGTTTTGTTCCTACTTGCTACCTCACTGGGGAGGTCTGGCCCCTCCTGTTCAGTTTCGTAGATCCATAGGTCAGAAGGGACCATTGTGATCTCCTGGGCTGAGAACCGCCCCCAGCGGATCTGGCAGTGAAACCCTGGGTTAAAAATGAAAATGACAATTCTATCATTCCGAAAAGGTGATACCACCAGGCTGCCCCAATTTCTTCACAGAAATACGAGTAGCAGCTCCCAGCTCCCTTCTATCCAGCTGCTTTGCTGTAAAATACCACACTGGGAAAGCACCAGAAACTTTGGGTGCTGAGAGATGAAGGTGAGCTAACAAGAAGAGGATATAGATGGGAAGGGATTTTTTTCTGTTCCTCCCCCCTCTCCACTTCTTTTCTCCACTGTCTAAGCTGCTTCACTTTGTGTGTAATGGGAAGGAGATTTTATGATGTTTCCTTGGCATTCTAGGGCCTATATCGATTTCTTTATAATTGCATAAAGTCTGACTGGCATGATTCATGAGCCCACAGCCTCTTCTGCACCAGATGGGAATTTCATAGAACTCCCATCACAACTTAAAAAACGTGTACAATATGAATTGTTAAATGCATTAAGTGTCTACGACAGAAACACGACCAAGGGCAGAACAAGCAAAGGCTGTGGTGGAATAGATCCACACATCGGCCTTTGTGTCTGAAGCCATTCCTAAGCTCAGTGCCATCACTCACAGAACCCAGTTTTACAGCAACATCGCTGCCATTGCTGGTGCCCGAGAAGGTCCATCTCAGATGGGCAGATAACATTTCTCCAGCTCTTGAGTTTACTGAAGAGAACTGGAGCTCTTAAGAATTCCCATAAGAGATTTCCAATCTGAAAAGCACACACAACAGGCTCTCTCCTAGCACACCAGCCTTTCCTCTGCTGTTTGAAGCCAGACCATGCTGTGAATATATACTTAAACTTCAGAGAATGATTCCTCTTACTTTAGCTGACCTGTCCTCAGCCACCACACTGGGACCAACAGAGAATCTTCAGGGAAGAAATGTGGCCAAAAGTATATCAATGATCTTAATGACAACAGTAAACTCAAATCCTTCTGAACATACAAACGTATGTTAGCAGAGATCCTCTTCTGGCTGACCCATTCACATTCCACCAGGAATCTGTACGGTGCTTGTCGTGGTGGTTTGTAGGTGCCACTTTCCACAGATTGGATTGGGAACAATGAACCCTAAAGCAGGACCCCAGCCTCCTGCACTAGAACCCAAAGGGCAGACAAATAGAAACTTTAGTGATTTCAGAGTGCTTAGAGCTGAACCTGGGGAGGGGGTGGAGAGTCTTTCAATTCATTCTCCATATGGCAAGGTTTCCACTGGGGACTAATTCCAGAAGGAAAGGCCTCCCATGGAGAGCACACTTATCTGTCTCTTTCATCTCACTGTTTACAAGGCCATGCCCTTCACCCCTTGGTTACTATGCTGCCGGTGTTTAAACATGTTCAGTACAATTTAAATGCATCCGCTCCGATGGCAAATATTTTCCTTTGCCGCATCCTTCACTGCCTGTGGCTGGCTAACAGGTGCAATTATCCCAACCCACGCTGGTCGTGGCTTGATCATCTCTTGCAGGCGTCGTCCTTCCTGACGCAGAGCCAAATTCCCCAGCAGTGGGAAGACTGTCAAACTGCCCAGAATCAGTAAGTCAGAGTTGCCCCTCCCACGGGGTGCTCAGGGCAGCAGGACACACAACTCGCATTGTGCACACCCAGCCTGGTGTTTGGGGTACCTGCACCGACGCCGGCTTTGCAGTCAGATCTGCTGCAGTGCGGGGAGTCCATGGCTGGAGGATCGGTGCTTCCGCTCTTCACCTGGATAAGCGGCAGAGTCGCCTTCTCCCAGAGCAGCATTTTCTTATCACTAATAAAAGACAATTTCCCCATGCAGGGGTGGAGCTGTGTGGCCATTCGCTCTCTTCAGCTCCTACCAACAGCATGGGAAGGAGCTTTAATAAGATGCGATTTGACAGCAACACAAAAAACAACAACAACATTAGGGAAAGAATAATGGCAAAGGCAGCTGTCAAAAACTTCCTGTTCTGTAACAGAGAGAGTGAAATCAGAGCTGTCAGGCTTAAGTAGTGGAGTGAAGGGCAGCCAAAGGAAAGGGAAGATCACACCGGAAAGGCTAGGTACTGTACTACCAACTGCAAGGAAGAGGAGAGTACTTCGGATTCCTGTTCCCTATAGCACGGCAGCATTAACAGCATGAGGCAATGCAGGAGAATCCCACGGGCAAGATATCACTGAGCTCAGGAGCTTAGTAGGATTCTTTAAAAGATTAGGCTGGTGTCAAGCTAATGAGATTTTTTAACATTTAAGGTTTTGCACTTACCCCTTAGTGTCGCACCTGCTCTGTGCTCCAGGAACACCGCCCCTCTGCATCACCAAAATGCAGCAAGTTCGAGCTCTCAGCAAGAGGCAGCCCATCATCCCTGAGCGACCGGAGGTTTCACAGCTCAGGTGCAGTTGTACTGGGACACCTCCTTGATGTTAACAGCAGAACATGCTGCAGGCTCCTTATGGAAGAGAGCGGCGATGGCATAGGAAACGAGACAGTATTTTCAAATACCTTTGGCAGTGATTTGCCAAAAGCCACAGGAAGCAGCAGCATAACCAGAGAATGGCACCTTCTATCTATAGGGTTTACAAGCCAGGGACATGTGAAGCCTCTGCAGAGACTGGAATGTGACAAGCTCTGCCCAGGCTGCTCTGGGAGCTCCTTGTAGGTTGATCTCATCTACAAGTGTGGATTTTATGCTGGCTTGACAGCCCTGGAGACTCTCCCAGCACAACCCCAACACAAAGTTCCACCTCCACACACTGCCCTGTTAGGGTGCCTCAGTGACCTCAGCCCAGTCCCCCGGCGCCTCTGCTGGGACTACCAACAGTGCCATCAGTCTGAATGGCACTAAGGCGCTGAACTGAGACCCTCCTCGCTGCAGAACAGCCATCCTCACAGGGCAACAACTTTCAGGTACGGCCAGCCCGGTGACTAAGCAGCAAAGGATCCCACTGCCCAATCTCTGAGTCACCCCGTCCAGCACTGAGAATGTTGTCTTGCCTCCCAGCACCTTGCGGCGGAGCGGGGAGGCCCTAGATACAGAGATTTAAGGGAATGTGCACAGTTACCCTCACCTAATGCCAGAAGCGAGGGAAGTCAGTGGGGCAGCATGCCAGTGGCTAATGGGTGCAGATCCCTTGGCCTGGCCATGAGTGGAGCAAGAGCCTTTGATCAATACCAAGCACTAAGAAACAGCATTTGGAAAGCGACCTTTCCACCTGGCCTTCAGTCTGAGCAGATGCTGTTACTGTTAATAATGTCTTGGCTCACCACCGCTGGGCTCAAGCCAATTAGACCCAGCACAGGCTCCCGGGGCACTCTCTCTTTAACAAGGTCACTTGATTTATAGATGTTTGCAGATTCCCCACCTTTAATTTGGTTTGGTGTCAAGGATTCAATTCTGCTCACAAAAACCGTTGTGTTAATCATCGTACTGTGGAGAAATCTATCACACAATCAAAGCGCTGAGCTCTCCTCATCTAGAGCACGACACCCCTTAACTGGAATGCAGATTAGCGGGCAGCAGCCACACAACGCACTACAAGGATCTCGACATCGAAGATCTCATTAAGATTCTATTGTCTCTCAAAACTTATAAGTAAAAACTGAGGGCAAGTGACTCGGAGGCCCCAGCACTGAGTAGTTTTTTTTTTTTTTTTAAATACTATCAGCTGCATTTTATGAACCACTTTAGTGCACAAACCCCGGAGAAAAAGGATTCTGAGCCCTTGGGTCCGTACCCTGCCATGAAGAGATGCCGGCGCATTTCTGCCTGACATTAGCTCCTTTGAAATCCGTACACTAGGCTATTGTGGTAAAAATGCTTCATCATTGGACTTCAGCAAATCCCCTTTCTTCCCAGTGCGGGTGCAGGAACCCAGATAGGGGCAATGGGGCAACCTAGCACCCCAGAGAGAGAGACAGTTCTCCACCATCCAGGATTAGGGTTAGAAAGGCAACAGGGTTTGAGAGCAGTGGACACGGTATGCACGGAGTGGGCTAAGGGCAGGTCAGAAGCGAATGTGGGTCACTGTAGGTCTAATGGCGTTAAGGAAGCAGGTGATACGGCTACCCCAGATCACCTGTTCCAGCACATCAGGACCACAGGCAAGTTTCTAAGTGTTGTCCCATGGGGGGCCTCCTACTCGTGACCTCACATGTATGAAGGATGCCATTTTGAGTCTGGGGCAGCACTGAGCAGGACGTTACAGATGACACCCCACAGGCTAGATCTGGCTTTTATTACATGGGCTGCAGGGGCTGAGCGCTGTTACTATGGGTAGGGAGAAGCTATCCAAGCCAGAGACGCTTTGGTTACGTCATCCTGCTCCTTTCACTGTGACTGCAACTGAAAGGTGCACAGCAAACAGGGACAAAGAATTATCAGACACTAGAGCAAGTATTTCAGAGCAGACTGCTCCTTAGCAGTGAGGCTGCAGGAGAACTCAGCCTCAGGATTGTAACAGTATTTAAGTAACCTGAGCACCTGCTCTGAGCAGCACACTGAGGTGCTATCCAGAGATAACGTAGTGTCCCCAACACAATCATGCCAACACACAGAGGAGGGCAGGTAAAAGGGGGACAGTTAAGTGGTCATGGATAAATGCATCCAGACAGGACAGACCAGTTACAAGCGGTTAGAAAGAGGCCTTAGGAGCTCTGACAGCCTCCTGTGCCAAAGTAAAGGCAGATGTTTAGCTCTACCGACCCCAGATACGTATTTACACAGCAGTGGTTTGCAGATAGCTAGACAAGAGAATCCGTTTCCACAGCCAGTGAGTCAGCTATTGGATCCCAATGGGATTGGTGTTCATTCTAGGCTGGGTACAAATGTTCCACTTCAGTGTTTGCTATCATGTCAGGTTACACTACAGCCTGTCGCCTTCCTTTACTTTACCATGTTTAATTTAACATGAGTTATTCCAGCACCATGGCATCAGTTACGTAACTCAATAATTAACATTTCAAGAGAGTACGGGTGAAGGTTTCAGTCAGCGAGGCCCATTCGTCGAGGGACTGGGGAAAGCCAACAGGAGAGCCCACAGGTACGCTGCATCCCTTGCAGGGGATCAGTTTGCCAGCCAAGACAAACTAGAGAAGGTTTCCAGCTGGAGACCTACCCCTGGATCTTTCAACAGAGGAACGTCTTGGGTGGAGGAGCGACCTCGTCCTTTGACCATTCACCTCACTGCTCGTTCTGTAATTTCCTTTTTCCTGCATTCCATGGGCCCCTTCTTCGGAGTAGTGCTATTGGTCCTTTAATCGTTATTTTACTAAATAAATAAAAAGTGTTTTTCCCTCAATTGCTTTTGGCTACACAGTGCCAACAGCCACTGGTTTGACGCTTGCATCGCATGTCCAAAGCCTGGACCGAGCTGGGACCTCTGTCACCCACTAAATTGGCATACAAGGCCTTCTGGCATTGCACACTCTCTGCTACTGTACATTAGGTGAAATGGGGCAGAACTGACTAGTTCGTTATTTTGGAACTCTCCAGCAGCAGCGAAGATCTGCACCTCTCTGCAAAGAATGCGGTGAAGAGCCAATGCCTCAGGCATGGAACAACATGCTGAGACTGCCCTCTCAAAGGCCCTTGCTCTGCGTAAGAGGGATGAGGTGCAAGGAGGCACAGCAACCCTTATGATCAGGAAAGTCTCTTCGTAAATGGGAGACTATGCAAAGCAGCTTGTTCAGAGAGGAGGAGGAAAACGCGATTTGTGCCTTTCTTGTATTTTATGACCATGGTGAAAAACCAAGCAGGAGACAAGTTCCATTTACGAGGCCATTACAAGCCAAGGCTCTATTAGCACAGAGATTTCATTGCCTGGAAGCAGAGGAATTTCCACAGGAGGGGCTGGGCTCTAACTGAGGTTCTTATCTGGTCCCCATTGCTATACTCATCTCATACATACAATCATTTACCCCCACGACTCCAAGGAAGTCTGATAGTGCTGTTCTCCCCATTTCACAGGGGGGGCACAGGGGGGGTTAAGTGATTTCCCCAGGGTCTATGGTGGAGCAGAGAACTGAATCTGGGTTTCCTGGGTCCCAAGCTAGTGCTCTAAACCAGGGAAATGCTGTCCCCTGTGAGCGACAGGGGATGGATCACTTGATGATCACCTGTTCTGTTCATTCCCTCTGGGGCACCTGGTATTGGTCACTGTCCAAAGACAGGAAATTGATCTAGATGGACCTTTGCTCTGACCCAGTCTGGCCATTCTTATGTTCGCTGCCATAGAGTTGTCTCAGTGGGAAACGCAGCTGGCCCCCAATTCCAAACCAAGGCACATCAGAAAATCAAGATTCTGCCTCACAGAGCGTAAGGCTGGAAGAGACCGTGCCGGTCATCTGTCCAACCCGCTGCTTAACATAGGCCAGAAAATTTCATCCAGAGAGTCTGGCAGCAAGTGAATACTGGAGCCCAGTAACTGTTACATGGTAAATAACGTAGGTGAGGAAACGAGGGGAGTTTGGATTTAAATCCTGTTTATGCCTCCCTCTCAGGCGCTTCTCTGGCCTCCAGGACTGCACACGCTGAATGCCTCATAATTGTTAATGTACTTACCTCCCCAGCACTGGAGGCGGGGCAGTTCTGTTATACAGCTGGAGGAGTGAGGTAGTGAGAGGCTAAGGGACGTACCTAAGATTGCTCAAAAGACTCTGCTAAGGGTTTGGGCCAGAGTTGGAAGCAACTCTAGAAAGGTTTTTTCCTGGATGTCTGCAGGGTGTGAGCTAACACCTCACTCCTGAGAACAGCTCATGTAGTCAGAGTTCTGCTGAGCATGAACCTAGCTCACAAGCCAGATTTGGTCTTAGCTCTGTTTAGGGTCAGGTCCAGGGATGACTGCCTCCTTTTCACTAGTCCACGGTGAATTTCTGCTCGACAGCCACTGCAGGAGAAAGATTTCCACTAGTAGGAAGAGTTAGCCAACCCCAGGGTTGCTTAAGATGTTAACACCAGTCCGAAATGTAGTCTATGAAATGCAATAATCAGTTAAACGGCTCACACGTCTGGCAAGACAAACAGGGCTTAATGAAACCTTGATTTGTAAAATATATTTTTTAATTTAAATGCAAATGGGCTGCTGCATTGTGTGCAGGTCACTCATGCCAACACGCTGCCCAATTAGCAAGGCTGCGTCTCAGAAAGCCAAGACTGCTAATGGGCCAGCACTTCCCATGCATTTGTTTTAAGTTAATTAATTTTTTTTTTCCTAGAAGGGACGAGTCTTGCTTTGCAAAATACGCTCCTGACTCCATTCAGCAAAACCTCCCCCAGCCACCGAAGGGGTCAGGGACACACTCACAGCACCCATTAGATATTAATTGAGCGGGACACAATGATTTCTGTATCCTGGAAAGCCTTTTGGCAAGGCACAAATCACAGCTCAGTGGTCGATACAAGCTCCCAGTCTGGGTCCCGCAACAGTCAGTGCCAGATGAAACGTTATGGACAGTAAATCTGAGCAAGGCTCTGGGAGACTTTTCTAAACACTAGGATGAATTACATACAAGTCTTCTAAAGAGACATTAAACATAATGTGAAACTGCACCTTAAAAGTGATGAACAGGCCAGTTGAGCAGAGCAGTTATTCCTAGTGCTGCACGTAAGTTATAGGCAAGTTAATAAAAAACCTTCTGTAGGGGATTTCATCTGGAGAAAATCTCCTTGTACCAAGAAAAATGAGCTGGAATTGGGTCACGCTGATCCATGCCCTTCAGGGATGTGCTAGAGAACTTACAAAGCCTCAGATGGTGTTCAGCTTTTTCTTGCTGGCCCAACTCTGCTTTACTGCTGCCGCCATCATCTGCTGAAGGAGCCTGGACCTCCAGCAGCATGGGACGCAGTGAGGAGCTCATCGGTAGCGGCCAAGCGGCTGCGTGAGCACTCTGCTCTCAGCTGTCAAGTATGTGCCAACAAGCAGCTGCTGGAGATCGAGCAAAGCAACTGAGGTAGTGTATATTTACAGGAACGATCTGAGTCATTGGCAAAGGGTGGCAAGGGGCTGACTCAGTGAACGGAAAGGAATTTGTGTTTATGGCTCTTGGAAATCACACAGCAGTTCATGTTAGTGCTACCGTGAGGGCCTCAAAGCCAAAGGAAGTAACAAGGATTGTAAAATTACCGCGTAAGCAAAATACATCATTACAATCTAGGACTGCCCCTCTGCTTCTTCTCCTAGGCCAATTTGCTTGGGAAATTCACCTTGCCCCGGGACAGGCTGAGGAGGGAAGCTCTGCTGGGAGTCTGAACATGCCGCAGCGATCACACCATCCCCTAAGCTCCCATGACTTTAGAGCACGAGGGAAGGAAATTTGGGACTCGTCCCTAAATCTGACAGTGGTAATGGATGGGTGATGGATGTGGTCTTAAAACGTTCTTGAGCGTCTCACGTTAGAGAGAGATACTCATTCACATGCAGCAGAGCCAACCTCTCCCTCTCCCCACCCCAGACATATGCACTTTCTAGGGGCTTCACGGCTTCTATTTCTTTGCTAATCTTTCTCCCTTGAGCAGGATAAAGCAATGAGTTCTGCCGAGCAGGGACAAGCTGCACCACACACACAATGGGGAGCTGCTAGTCATATGCTGCCTAGTACCCCTGAAACCTCAGGGACACATCAGGTACATCTCAGATTATGGGACAGAGTGTCTTAGTGGATGCACACTGAACCCTCCCACTGCTACAGGACCCCAACTCCAGGTGGGGTAGGGACTGGATGCTGTTACCACCTCCCAGTTGGCTCCTGACCTGTGTGGTGAAAGCTGGTAGCCTCTAGCACCTGCCCACCTGGTAATATTGTAATGGTTGGGGGGGGGGGGGGGGGGGATAGTGTCACTGACCTTTTGAGAGCCTCCTGCTGCTGCATGCGAAGCGGCAGCCCTCGTCCCTCTGCTGGTGCCCCCTGCAGGTTGACAGCCTCACTTGATGGATCTTCAGTGACCTGGCTCTCTGGCCAGGTCAGCCAGTCAAAATCAACCCCTTCTGGGGTAGCAAAAGATCCAACAAAACGGTCTCCCCTTACCAGGGTCTTCAGCCCCCACTCTGTCTGCATCCCTTCGCTCAGGCTTCCAAAGCAGCCTTGTCCCCTTCTCAGGGCTTGGCTTAGGCCTGTCCCCCCTCTCCCAGGGTTTAGACCACTTCACTGGTGGCCGGAGGGGAAGGACCTGGACTCACACCCACTACCCTGGGTTTCAACCCAAGGACTCTATAAACAGTAACCTCTTGCTGCTTCTTCCCTGGGCCTCTTCCCATCTGGCCTCTCATCTTCACCCTTAGCTCAGTGCTGAAGCTCTTAGAGCTTCACTCTTCCACCTTACACAGATAGAACCAAGCTCTGGTTGTCTCTCAAGTGCCTGTGGCCAGAGAGGCCAGGTGAGCCAAGGCACGACCTGACCTGCCTCCCTTCCCCCTACACTGGTCCCAGCTCAGAACGGTCTTGCTACTATCCTGCAGCTCCTTTTACCTGAGCATGCTGGGCTCTGATTGGCTGCCTCCATGAGGCCTCTAGTCAGACCTGGAGGCCCCACCTCTGCTGCTCCTTTCCTGGGGAGGGCTGAAGTAGAATCACAGGGGTTCCAACAGGAGACACCCTATCACCAACTCCCCACAGGCTGCCTCAGCACGGAGTGCAATGACTGCCCAGCTTCTGGAGGTGGAACTCCATTCCCGGGCAGGGCCAGGCACACCGACCGGCAGAGTGGGCGAGAGCTGTACTTCTTCTGTAGTTAACAATACAGAGAGGACTTTGCTCTCAAGCCAGCAAATCCACCAAGCACTGAACTAACTGCCAAAGGCACGGGCTCACTGCGGGGCGCTTCATCTGCCCAGGGAGATGTTCACACTTGACTAAAAATCAGGTATGCTGTAACTGTATTTTGTGCAGCAATCCTGCTTCCGTCACAGCTCCACAGTGAGCTTCACCAGGGCCAGCTGAGCCCACCTCTAGGCTGTGAGGAAGGGGACTAGTCTGTTCATACCAAGCTGTTCCCTTCGTTTACAAGGACACTTACCATGGCTTAATCTACATATGTGCTTGCTGTTTAAGGAGCTGCATTAACTGGAATTCTACAGAGGCTGTTATTGCTTTGCAACAGGCACTTGCCGGACGGTAGCAGTCTTGTTCCCGAAGGGAATTATATTGGGATTTTAGTGGGAGAAGAATGTAGGCAGCACAGCTCCTCAAAGGGCAAGAATTCCTGCGGTGTAATGATTTAACGATTTGGTCAGTTCTGCTTCATGCTCCAGCAGCAGCTAAGATGGTCACTCAGATTGTCAAGGCTACAGATGCAGGAGGATTCACAGTAACACGGGAGGAGTGAACAAGTGACGCACCCAAGAGTTTCTCCACACGGGAGAGAGGCAGAAGCGGCAAGCAAAGATTAGCCTGGTGGTTCTTTGCAGAGCATTGATACTGGTTTCCCTGCCCACAGTATAAAAGCAGAGAACAAGCAGGAGACTTGTGCCGCAGAGAGAGCAAGAGCTGAAGTAACTTGCACTCTATCCAACAGGGATAGTAAGGGCTCTGACCTAACTCAGAGCATCAGGAAGGTGAAGCAACAAAGTCAATGTTACATAAGGGGCCGCACAGAATCCCAGATGTTACAGCATTTCACGCCACTAGATGCTGCAATTTGTCCCCACAAAACACTTCTTAAAAGACGAACTATAAGAGAGAAGCCAGTGTCAAGACAAGGTGCCTCCTCCCCCTCCTCCTCGGTCTGGGAAACATGGAGACAGGGGTTAACTCACCATCCTTCTGCCCTGCTGTTCCCTTCTCCTGCTCTGGCAAGCATGCAGCTGACTGCCTCACCTTGTGGGCCACCCACAGCCGTGATGCTGGGCTGGGGTCATTCTGAAACTGTGAGAACGTTGGTCCTGGGAAGTGACACACCAAGTCCGATGCATGCTGTGGACAGGAGAACCAATGATACATCACTACCCTCCCTAATGCAAACTCCGTGAGCTCATTACGGAAAAGCGAGAGCCTGCTCAGATCTCCAGCTACAGGTCACCAGCTCTGTGAGGCTTTGTAATTAAGCACAGAGACGCAGCACACACCAGCCCAGGAACCCGCTCACTAACAGACACTCTGTCAGCTCAGAACAAGCTTTCTAGACACAGTGCCATCGCTCACCTAAACGGCTCCAGGCTATCTGCCTGCTCCCAGCACCTGGGGTGCATCCTGCCTGCTGCCAACCCCCACTAGCATCTGTGCTGGCAGATGGGTGCAGGCCGCTTTGACAATTCCTTGAACCAGGAAAAACAAAAAGCCATTGGGATAGCCACGCTCCCCCAACATGGGGTCACTGTCTGGTTACAGGCCACATGGTAACATCCTGACCAGGTCTATGCATGCAGACTTCTCATTGGCCAGAGACTGGGAAGCCTCTGTGTATCCAGTGTCATTTAAGATCACTATTCTTGGCCTCTCCAGTCCAGCACCAGGTTCCCCTAATGATACCCAGCTGCCATCTGGCACTGCTCCCAGTGGAATTCAGCCTGCGAATTCAGTGAGCGGATCTCAGTGCCTGCTGCTGTTACCAGCTCTCTGCCTCACCCCCCACCCCCAGCCGGCTCCTTCTTCCAACGCACTGATAGTGCTTGTATCATGTTGTTCCACTGAGCAACAGCTACACCCTCTGCCAACGAGGTGCAGTGAAGCCCCAGGCTCCTGCTGACCCCAGGCCCAGTGGGTTCCCCAGAAATACCCTGGTGCTCTAGTGCTGGGCTTTGCTGGATGCTGAGTGGCGTATCGCCCGGCCTGCAACAACGAGTGGCCTTGTCTCAGGGGACCCTGAAGCAGCCCAGCAGCCCTGTGTGGTGGAGAGCAGCCGAAGGAGGGTAAAGATTAGCCAGGGGCACCAGACCTAACCCCCGACCGACCCTGACAAGTCATGTCATGGAATCTTTAATATCCGGGTCGTTCAGAGAGGGCCTCGTGCAGCAAACTGCACAGAGCTCAGCCCCATGTACTCTGCTGGGATCCAGGCCTGCGTGCAGCTAGACAGATGCTATGCCCACTAAATCATCCCACCCAGCTAAGTAATTCCCCCTGCTGATGGCCTGAGTCTCTGCCATAAAAGCTGCCAGCTGCACATCTCTAGTGACTCAGCTATCTGGACTCTTGCTCAATAAGGGACAACTAGGTTGCCCAGCACCCAGCTCAAAGAGCGAGGCCAGGTGCGGTGCAGATGTGCGTGGGTGGGAGTGAAATACTGCGGAGGTTGCTCCAGCCCTATGGCTGTGGAACTGCTCCATGTGTGGAGGACAAAACGATACACATGGGAATAGAGCTGAGCAGAGAAGGGCATGCAACCCCCTGCATCCTCCCTCTGCCCCGGCCTGTGCAAAGCAATTGTACCACCTCTGGTGCAATGTGGGGAAATCTGCTCCTATTGGTGTGGCCAGGTCCATGCAAATCCTACAAGTCCAGCTGTTGGGAGCACAGCAGTGTGGTCTGCACATCAGGGCACAAGGAAGCTGCAGCCCTTCCTGTCCCCGTGTTTGGGATTTGGCAGTATTTATCACTGGAGGAATTGCATTTTCTCTCTCTCTCTGCAGGGCAAAGCGGAAATGTTATTGGCTAGAAGTGGAAGCAGCCTGAGCCTCAGAGCCCTGCAGCAGAATGGAGATGAGGCTGAGACGAGAGCTCTCTCCAGCACATGCAGATCCACCACACTGTCCTGTTAGCGCTCATCAATAAACGTTTACAGTTTAATCAACATCCATCCCTTTATGGAGCAAATCAATAGTTGCTCATTGGGAAGAAAATGAGATAAATAGCAGCCTTAAGAGCATTTCTGTTCCCTGATCTGGGGCCAAGCCTGTGCTGCTGGATGAAATGACACTTCAAGAAGGAAGGACCCGGCCTTTGAGCAGTTTGCTGCAACACTGTTTGATGTTCTCCCATTTCCGGGGACAGTTGTGATTCTGCTCAGATACGAAGAGGAAGCAGCATTACAGCTCCAACGAAGAGCTGAGTTTCAACCACTGACTAAAAGGAGCAGCTGTGGTCTATGGATTGACTATATTGGTGGGGCTCAGGACTTCTGGGCTCTAATCCTGAGCTTTCATGACGCTAACATCTGGATTCAACAGCTGCATACTTTCCGGGGCGAGGTAATCTGGTCTCACATTTTGCAGCTCTTGCTTCAAGGTAGAGGCCATAAAAATTAGGACATTGGGTTCAATTTGTTCAGTACACTTTTGTCCAAAACCCCTGGTTTCCTTCTGAAAAAGGTTCACGTCTCCCTCCCAGCTCCCCCTATGCACAGAGTAATCCTCTGGCCCATGGGGTCTCAGTGCTAGGTGCTCCACAGCCCTGCCACGTAGGTGGACTCTCACAAAGATGCAAGAACCAAAATTCCTTCCCAGGGGGCAGGGGCTGGATTCAGTCTCTTACCATCTCACTCCTGCTCTGTTTCCATTACACCCGCTTGTCCCTTTTTTACGATGAAGATGGCCTGGAGGACTTGGAAACCTGGACTGTTCTGGGTACAAAGACAAAGCTGTCGTCATAAAGAGAAGAGATGTCTCCTCCTTTCTTTCAACAAGAATCATCTCTGACTGGCAAGGTCTCCACAGTCAGCAGCAGCATCTCCCTCCCACCCTCCAGCGAGGGCTGAGAATAGGCTACATGCTGGTGATGAGGGGGCACGATCATTACAGGTGATGTGACTGAAACCTGGGAGCACCTCCCCCAGTCTCACCTGCCCCACCAGGAGGCAGACAGCTGCAGGATGCATTTCCCAAGGCAGGTTTAGGCTCAGAAGCATCAACTAGGGTTAGTGTCTGTAGAGAAATAGGAGAGCTTGTTTCCCTTTCCTCTGCACTATACTACAGTTCCACTAAGCCTAGGTCCTTTTCCCTCTTCCAACTATTTCCTCCTTTGGAAAAGCCCCGCTGAGCATTCAATTGATTTTTCTTCCCACATTGTTTTACAGGGCAATACTCCGCAAAGATGGATCCCATGTAATGTTACATAAACTGCCCCTCTTAATCATCTATCACAGTCAGTTACTGCATCCCCAATGCTAATGCGCCATCTAGGGGTCATCCTGCACAGAACAACGTCCCTTACCCATGGAGGTGAATTAAAGTCGCTCTGACAATTAATGTCCCAAAAAATAAAGGCATGTGCTGGTCAGGGAGGAGGGTTAGATAGAGGATTAATGAGCACTGCAGCTTCTACATTTAGAGAAGCTTCTGCAAGGGCCCATGAAGTGTTATAGGGATAAATAAACTCTAGCAGCCAGAAATAAGGGAGAAGAGAAGGAGTTCTAATCAAAATACCCAATTATTTTCAACCATCGAAGGATTAAAACACAGAAGAAATAGGAGCTAAAACAAAAATCCAAAAAATGAATTAACAAAACCCCAGGTGGATGAATTTTTTTCCCTCTCTTTGATGGCCCAGTATTTTGATCTCACCCACACCTGGCTGCCGTGTTAATTTGTAAATATGCTTGAGTAATGGAGACTATTAACTATTCACGATCTTCTCTTCAGTAATTTTTGGTTCTCTGTCACTACTTCAGGGGCTGAACATGATGAACAAGCAAGCTCCTAACTAGTTAGAGAAGACTATATCCGAACACTTTTTTCAGGCTCTCCTTACAAGTGTGCTAAGGTGGGGCCCTTCCCAATTGCACTTGGTGTATGAAGTGAGAAGCTTGGGGGTACAACATTCAACACAGGGGAGTTCTTCTCACAGTAGGGCAGTTCTGCTGCAACTGGCACAGTGCAAAGTCAGTCAAGGGAAGTTAGAAATAAAGACGTTTGAAATGGCCCTGTGGGGACCACACTCAGAGCCAGTGCCAACTGTTGCTTTTTTCTAAGTATCTCAAAACACCATCATCAAGCAAGTGTACCCATTGTTCAGACACAAACAGCAAGAGCATGTGAGGGACTGGCAGTCAGGGATAGAATTGGGAATCCTACACCGAGGCCTCTGCTCTGACCTTGTGGTTCATCGCAGAGGCCTGCCCCTCCTCTGCTGCACAAAGCCACAGAAGTCCACAAAGGCAGGCAGGCACCAGAGCTAACAGCATTTATTTGCTCTGGGTTTGGGCCTGTCTGCTCTCCTTTTTCTCTCTGCAAGCTTTAAACAGACCTATCCCAGTGCAGACACCCTGATGATCAGTTCCTTTCCCAACAGAAAGCTGTACCTTAGAGTCCCAATGAGTCCTATAGACACACAGGTGGACTGAATGAGGTGCATGGATTTAGCAGAGCTTAGTCGAGCAATCACACAGCGCCTACCAGGTACACTACAAGCCTGCACAAAGCTACCAGGTAGAAGCAGCAGCTAGCTGATTGCCCTTCCTCAGCTGCAAAGCCTCTTTCAACAGCTGGCACCAAAGCCAGGCCTACACCCGGGTCAGCTAGCGCTCCTGGAAAAGCGCAGTGCAGAGCCCAGCATCTGGATTTTACTCCTGCCAAGTTAGTCCCCTGGGTGACCCTGCTGCTTGGCTCTCCTGCAGCAGCAGCTGTGGGGGGGAAAAAAGAGGCCAAAGGTTCCCATATGTCACACACCCACAACCAGTGACATGTCAAGTGAGTAATACAGTCATGAGCGACTGGGGCTTTGCTCCGCCTCCTGCAAACTTCCCTTGTAGGTCAGAGCAGACCAGCAGTAACTGGCAACACCTTGCTTTGGAGTAGGGGCTAGATTTGGGGGAGGGATTTTAGCACAAAGATTAGGGCAGATGAAGCTAGAGCAGGGCACAGAACTGTGTCAATGCAAGTGAACATAGAAAACAGCAGTGTGCAAGATGGAGCATGGGGAAAGGGTGGAGGGAGGCAGAATGGTTAAACAGTCCTTACCAGAACAAGAGACGGTGCAAGAAGGAATAGATTGAAAAGAAAAGGGTAAATTAAGCAAAGGAAAACAAAAACCTACCACAGTTCTCAGAGAAAGGCTGGCCTAGTTCTCTGGGAGATGTCTCTTCGCCCCCTTCTGCAGTGAATAGCTGGGGGCTTGCTCACATGACCAGTCATATGGACACCTGCCTACTAGGACCTGGAATGAGAATACCGGCTCACGTCAGATCAATTGACAGTTCCCAAGAGACACCATTTGTGGTCACTAGCGGGATATGCATGTCAGCGGGAAAATAGCAGCAGAGTGGCTTGCACTGTACAGGTAGCCTCACCTGGCAGGTACCCCAAACCTTACAGAAGTGCACACACCCTCCCGCCCCAGGGCAAGGCTGGGGGAGTTTCCTACTAGGAAAGTGTTACAAAATGAAGATGACAAACAGAATGATTTCTTCCTTCACTAAAAGCAATGTAAAAACACAGACTGAAAAGATAAATGGTCTGAAATGGAAAGTAATTCACTTTTCCAGATGGAAGGCAGGAGACAGGAACAAAGCTGGTAATTAAGAATCATCTGCTCTGAATACTAAATGCCTGCCACAGCATGCAGAAGAAGGGCACACAAGCCACAAGACTGCAAATCTCCCGAAACCAGATCGTTCTAGTTACATCAGATCAGACATCCTAGTTACAGTGTCTGAATCTTGCTACTGGCACCTTGCTGCAGAATTCTCTCTTGGCACCTAGTACGAATGAGCCATTAGCTAGCCAGCTTCAGCTAACTGTTAGATTATCTCAAATACCTTTTCCTTCAGGAAGTCTTTCCACAGGACTGATCCCATAAATACTAAGAGTAAAAACTTCCCATGCATCAAGGGTTCTGTGCATTCTCCTAGGAGAGATGGACTTTCAGTTTGACCAATGACACTAACCAACTGACAAGTAGCCCACATATCTGTTTGGACGCTTAGATCTAATTTTTAGATGTGATTTGCTAATACGTTAGAGATTGTACAATCATGTAGCGGATGTACATATTATGAAATATATCGGACTAATTCCACTTCAGTGTTTGACCTGTTTTTCCTCACTATTTGCAAAGTTTATCTTGAGTGGTTATCCTTGGCCAACCTCTGTTGGCAAACATTAGTTGTGCTTATTGTATTGACTACTTTCTTGCGGCTGAGCAAGAAAACAAGCATTTTGAAAATGCCTGCATCACCACTAGCCTAGAGTACATTCCCATCCTCTTACCAGGAGAAAAACACAACCCTGGTTTACGCTTCCACAGGTGAGAACGGAAGACTGAAATACTGTAACAGACTATATTAAACTGGGTATCTGTAGGGCTTGCAATACACTACATGACTCCAGTGCAGAGGCTCTAGAGGGAGGGCTGCAATAGGTTATTTGATCGAGTCTATGAATCCCTTTTCAACCCACTACACTAACTATATCCCATGTTAGGAATAAGTGACACCTGGCACATTGATGCCAACAGGCTCTCTCTGTCTGATGGCCTGTTAGGCTGACCCTACAGCACTGGTGCTATGCTGCAGCTTTAATCTATTTGCATGTAGACTGCCACTTGCAGTCATTTCTTCTCAACCAAGACCCACAATCTTAAAGATGGAAGTGGATTAAACCACTCAGCTCCCTCTAATGCTGTGTAAGGCTGCAGAATGAATCCGCAACTGGCAGGATCAATACTTGGGAGTTCAGACTCTTATGCTCAGACCTCACCTACTGAGGATATGGCTCAGTCCCAATAGAGCAGCCAGCTCTGGAACCAGGCTATGTCCCTTATCCAGGTACAGAAGGGGTAAGAATTGCTGAGGACCCAAACACTTCCAATTGTTCAAATCAAGGGTATGCTCATGATGGTCAATTATATGTGAAGAAACATCCACCTTTCATATTAAGAAAAGCATCATTCCCCACTCCCCACTTGACTGTCATTCTCATGTGGAAGGACCTGGTTTTGCTGCATTTTCTCTGGAAGATTTAAATATAGTCTGTTTTTTGTGAATGTTGTGTGCCTGTTTGCGATGGAAGCCACACCAGAGACTCGCTCAGTATGTAGTGTTTTATTGAATGAAGGTAAATTACAATAGACAAAAGTATGTTACAGATGCTATACAAAATATACATTCTTATAAGTGAGAAAAATAGAGATACTAGGAAATAGCAACAGTAAAGGAGGGCAGATCTGTAGACAGTGCCTCAGACACCCATTATTAGAGCTGCTTCACTTTGGTATTGATTGACAAAGATGGGCATGTTTATGGGAAACAGAATAACTTCTGTTATTCTCTGCAACTTAGACAGATCTCTTGGTAAACAGATGGGCGAAAGTCTTAGCAAAACACAGGTAGCTGCATTATCCTATTTCTAACTTTGTAATCTAGGAGCTGTTGCTCTTAAAACGGCAGTTGGAAACTTAGCCTGTTTTTCAGAATGCAAAAGAAGTACATTGGTAAGTTGCTTGCCTGACAAAGTCAAGGCTATGTACAACCAGCTGAACATCACTTTAAAGAGGCCACTGTTTATGCCAGGACACTAAGTAAACCTGTTCTGTTGCAGGTAGCAAAACTTACAAGACAACAGTGCCTTTGACTTCACTGGGAGTTCTGCGTACCGGGGAAGATCAGGCTCCCTAACCCATCACACACATCAAATTAGCATCGATGGGTTGCACAAGCAGAGAAGCTAATGCCACATTGACTTGTGCTACATACAACATAGAGGAAAGGGGAAATAAATGTTTGCCAAATGGAAAGAGAAAAAAGCACCGCAGAAATGAAGTGCTATTTTTCTGCTGCCAAGAGATCATGGCTCTCCACATGCTGTGGACCAGCTAGGACACATTGATCTTTACGATGTATGACCAAATCAGGCAGGAAGCCTGGAACGATGAAAGTTTACCATTGCAGCAATTTCATAATTGGCACTTCTGATGTGAATTTAGGCTACTAAGATATGAGCTCTCTGCCGTATACATCATAAAAAGGCCTTTTTAGGAGAACATTTTAGACCTTGGCAGAGTCTAAAGATAGTAGCTACTCAGAGCTCATTGATTTTTCACACCTAACACTACATTCCCAGATGACTATGACGAAAAGTCATTTTGCATATTCAGGACATTGCCAAGGTGGGTCACCATTTTAATCTTGATTTGCTCGCTGCTTAAAAGAACTCCTGCAAAAGTGGAGATTAGGCTCTGGTTTGTTACTTCAGGGGTTCCGTGAGGCTTCATGCTCCATGGAAAATGGTGGTAGTATTTCAAACAAAGAATTACAGAATGTTTCAAACAGATGTAAGCGGGTCAAACTTGCGGCCATGTAATGAAGAGGGAGCAGTTTACATGTATACTGTCAAGCCAGACACACAGCTGTATGTAAATCAATGCTATTCACGAGGGTCACAATTTCACTGACATGCCTACACATCCACTTCTTCCCAACATGAAAGGATAGATCTAACAAGGATAGATCTAACAAGGATAGATCTAACAAGGATAGATCTAACAAGCTTTCAGAGCCACAAAACCAAATCAGAACAAATCTTTATGGTTTGATAGCCAGTTCTCAAGATTACAACAGGATATTACAGTATTTTTGGCATAATAAAAAATATTTACATTACAGCCAAACACGTACGTGTGTGTGTGTGTGTGCGCGCGCGTAGTGTATACAAAATATTTATAAATGCAAATTTACAATTAGAGCAGCAGTTCTCAAACTGGGTCAGGGCCCCAAATTTAGCCACAGCCCCACTTTAATGGGGTTGCCAGGGCTGGCTTAGACATGCTGGGGTTTAGGGCCAAAGTCAAAGCCCAAGGGCTTTAGCCCTGAGCAGCAGGACTAAGGTTACAGGCCTCCAGCCTATGGCTAAAGCCCTGGGGCTTCGGCTTTGGCCCCCTGGCTTGGGGCAGTGGGGCTTTGCCCTCCCCTCTGGGGTAGCAGGGATTCAGTGGGCTCAGGATTCAGTCCCCCCTTCTGGCGTCCTGTAGTAATTTCTTCTCAGAAGGTGGTCGTGGTACAATGAAGTTTGAGAACCCCAGAACTAGAGCACTGCTTTACTCATGGGAGAAAAAACAACCCTCCAAAAAGTTACTAGTCTGACACAATGCTGCAACTCCTGCTAGCAGACTAAAGGAACAGAAAGCTGGCCAAGAGCTGTATGCTTGCAATTACTGGAGAATTCTATGGGGAGCATGAAAGGCAACATGACACTGCTAAGCCTTCCTGATAGAATTTTCAAAACAGAGACAGATGCTGTTGATATACCATCAGAATGCTCATGCCTTCCAATACTCTAGTAGCGGAGTTCACTTCATTCACCAAAACTGTCCAGCCATAATATAATGCTGTGGATCCCCATCTTTCCAACACAAGTAAATCCAAGAGACGAAAGCTTGTGCCATCATCCCAATCCTAGCTGAGAGAGTCTCTCTTGGTCCGCTCAGCTTATAATTGTAGACATGTGTATACAGCATCTTTGGGCAAGGGGTTAATCCTGAGGTAGAAAATACGAAATCAGTTGATCTGAATTTGCTTCCAAAGCTTCACTCACTTTGCTGTTTTTTATGTGGCTTCACTGAATTCCTGAATGTTCCGAGTCCTGTCAAAATCAAAGTTATGTTCACGTAACCTGTGGCAAGGTCTGGGTGAAACAGCCTGGTCTCGGTCACCGTCCATGGCGCCCTCACTTCGGAGAACTTGAGGGGGCTCCTCGTGGACTGGCTGTTGCTGTGGGAAGCGTGAGAGTGACAACCCTAGGTCTCTGTTTAATCCCCATAAGGGTAGCTGAAAAGGTTCTGAGAGAAAAAAAAAACGGATAGGCAATTTGAGTTCATGATAAATGCACCAAGGATTCTTTAGTCTCCATGTGATTTGGCAATGACATTCTTAACAAGATTAGCTTTGAGGGCACATTTTACTGGAAGCCTTCCCACTGTAGCAATCTGTTACTGTAACCAGCTACAACATGCCTCTAAGTTTCTCCAAAGGTTCTCTGGAAGAATCATAAAAAACCTTGATTCTATTAAATCAACAACATTTTTTTCCCCAGGTGCTTTGAAACATTAGGAATTCTATTTAGTAAACACACAAAAGTGCTATTTGGCTTTCCTGTGGCATATCTGTACGACTCTAAATCAAAGACAATGTTTGCAGAGAAATATACTTGCATATTATATATACACATTGGACCCTCGCTATAGCCCAGGTCACTATACCACGGGCTTGCGTACAGTGTGGTTGCGGTGATGGATCTCAAATTTAAATATTTAAACTGGGATCCATGGCAACGTGTCCCCGGCGTTAGGACAGGACCACGCATGGATCCGGAACCCGGGCTATAGCGAGGGTCTGGTGCGTATATACATGCAAAACATTAAGTCTCATGAACTTTAAGGAGAGGTTCAAAGATGCTCCTTTTATAACAGCAGTAACCATTTTTCTCAACTCCGGAGCATTTGGACATATGGTGCAATGCTTCAGTGCAGTCTGGAGAGGAAGTGTTCAGCGATTAGATCAGAATAGAGAGGGGTAACTAGTGGTGTTCCCCGAGGCTCAGTCCTAGGACCAAGCCTATTCAACTTATTCATCAATGATTTGGAGAAACGGGTAAACAGTGAGGTGGCAAAGTTTGCAGACGATACTAAACGGCTCAAGATAGTTAAGACCAAAGCAGACTATGAAGAACTTCAAAAAGATCTCATAAAACTAAGTGATTGGGCAACAAAATGGCAAATGAAATGTAATGTGGATAAATGTAAAGTAATGCACACTGGAAAAAATAACCCCAACTATATATGCACAATATGATGAGGGCTAATTTAGCTACAATTAATCAGGAAAAAGATCTTGGAGTAATCGTGGATAGTTCTCTAAAGATGTCCACGCAGTGTGCAGCGGCAGTCAAAAAAGCAAACAGGATGTTAGGAATCATTAAAAAAGGGATAGTCAATAAGACAGAGAATATCTTTTGCCCTTATATAAATCCGTGGTGTGTCCACCTCTTGAATACTGTGTACAGATCTGGTCTCTTCATCTCAAAAAGGATATACTGGCATTGGCCAATCGGTAAACAGGATACTGACCCCGTAAAGCCGTTCTTATGTAGATTACCTATTCCACACACAACAACTTGACCAGATAAAATTTGATTAGTCCAGTACCAATATATAAGTTAACAGGTGGGCCACTATTTGGCTTGTGCTGTTAGACTGGAAGAAGAGGATGAGGTATGAACTTACCATTATTAGTCTGCTGGGATGAGAGTTTCTTCTCATTTATTCTGTCATGATGAGTAAGAAACTCAGACATTTCTCTGTCTACTGTAAGACTATCCAAAGTGCTGGCTTCATGTTGTGTGTGTGTTGGATAGGTCTCCTTGGGCACTTGTACCATGAGATTGGACAATGTGTGATCCAGTGGATCCTCTTCAGTGATGTATGCATAAGGACAGTACTCACGGGTCCTGGAGTAGATGTTTGCATTGTCATAACAATCTGAGCAGATCACTAATGGCCCTGTGCCACCTGACACAATGGGGAACAAAAAATATGCTTTGTTTAAAAAGGAGTAGGGATGCCTGGTCTCTACTGTTGCTTTTATAGACAGGTATGATTGTGCAATATCACCGTGTTATACAGAGAAAAACACTAAACTCCACAAAGCATTCTTGCTTCTTCTGGAAAAAAAGCGGCAGGAAAAATATGTCATGTTCACCTGCTTAGCTAGTCCTGTGACTCAGAACTTGCCTGGGAGCACAGAAGCTTAATGTGGTGTAAAGCAACCTCATATTGCCTTGTAAGTTTGAAGAGCAAAGACGTTCCAGTATCTAATTAACATGCATACCTTCCTAATCACATTTGTATTAAAACAGCTTCTTACCCTACAATTACTGTGGTTCTTCAAGTACTTTTGTCTATTTCCCACTCTTCATGCGCATACTCCCCATGTTCTCCAGATCAGAAGCTTTTAGCCAGGTTCTGTTGGGGTCACACCTGCATTCTGAGTGCCCTTTGCGTCTCCACTCCCCATCTGAGAGCATGACCGGGGATGTGGGGCCAACCATCTCTCAGTTCCTTCACCAAATCAGAACACAGGTTCTGTAGTACCAGGGCTGGAGGACAGGTCATGGAATAAATGTCTATGGACATCTTGAAGAACCATAGTTACTGTAACGTACGGAACTGCTTTTTGACTGCTTGTCCAGACATATTCCATTATTGGTGATCTTAATTCCTCTATCTAGCCTCCTGTGCTAATCTTGTGAAGTTTGACACCTCATGCCATTTTACGTAATCATACTTGACAAGGAGTGCCTGGTAACTGGCAATCCTAAAGTGGAGGCTGATGGAGGGCAGAGTAGCTCTTGGTTCAGAGGAGATCCAGGCATTTGAGCTCCTTTTCTTTAGGTGTTGCCTTGCAGCTTTTCTGTTCTGTCCACTCCTGAGCAGCAGTGAAAACAAGGGATCCAGGTGTAGGACGAGTGTAAAAATACTAGAATTCCAAAGATGGTACCTGCAGCCTTGACTGCCTTTTTGGGTGCTGGGGGAAAGCGATGCAGGCGTCTGCCTCAGGAGCTGTGCAGTTGCTAACTGTCCCTCGTTTATGGCACAGCCAGCCAGCCTGGCACTGAGGTGTGCAAGATGTTTAGCAATTTGTGGAATATTTCCTGCCCTATATCAGTTGGAATCTCTAATGACTCTACCATCTGACGAAGGAAATCAAATTTGTAAAATTAAGATTGAATGCTATTCTAAAAGATCGGCTCTAGGAATTGTTTCAAGGAAGTTCTAGGGCCTGGGTTATACAAGAGGTCAGACCAGATGATCACAATTGCCCCTTCTGGCCTTGGAATTGAAGAAATGTGTTGTAGTCATCAGGGTGTGATGGAAAAGATGGGACAACAGCATCAGGTGACTATGAGATGGCAGCAGATGATGCAAGTTCAGCTGACTGGTGAGCTTCAGAGACTTGCAATTGTTGAGGGTCTCTAACTGACACCTGCGGGATGATGCTGTTGGACCCTCCTGAACCCTACCTGGGAGGGAGATCTAGGCTTAGAGGGGGCCTAGGAGTGAAGTTTCTTGGCATGATGGAAATCCCTTGGTGCCCAGTATAGCCATGAATGAGGGCTGTACACAAAATGAATTGGGAGTCACAGCAGAGTAGCAGGAGGGGTGTCTCTGTAGATACCTTGTATTTACCACAATAACCACAAGTTCTGGATTCTCTGTATAAGGTTCACAGAAAGAAGCCTTGGAGTAAATATTGGCACTGCCCCCACTATGGAGCTGAGAGGAATATTCCTCTTCCATGAGTGGAGCTGATGTGGAAGGTGTCACAGAATCATAGGAATAAAGGAAGGAATCTTGAAAAGTCCAGTCCAGTTCCTTCTGTTGGGGCAGAAGCAAGTAAACCTAGATATCCTGACAGATGTTTTGCAAAACCTGTTTTTAAAAACTTCCAGTAATGGGGAATCCACAAGCTCCACTGGACATCTGTTCCAGACTGTAATTATCCTTACAGCTAGAAAGTTTCTCCGAATATCTAACCCAAATCTCCCCTGCTACAGATTAAGCCCCTTACTTCTCGTCTTACCTTCAATGGATACAGAGTAACTGATCACCATCCTCTTTGTAACAGCCCTTAACATATCTGAAGACTGTTACCAGGTTCCCCTCAGTCTTTTCTCAAGACTAAACATGCCCAGTTTGTTTTTTTTAAAACCCTTCCTCATAGATCAGGTTTTCTAAATCTTTTGTTGCTGTCCTCTGAACTCTCTCCAATTTGTCCATATCTTTCCTTGGACAGAGTCCTCCAGCTAAGACCTCACCTGTCTTGAGGAGAGTGGGACAGTTACCTCCCACGTCTTACATGCAACACCCTGGTAATACACAATAAAGGCAATTATCGAAAAAGGCAAGATAATATTAGCCTTTTTCTCAACTGCATCACATTGTTAACTGCTTCTATTTGTGATCTGCTGTAACCTCCAGATCCCTTTTAGCAGTACTAAACCTAGCTAGTTTTTCCCCATTTTGTAATTGTACATTTGATTTTTCCTTCCTAAATGTAGTACTTTCCATTTGTCTTTATTGAATTTCATCTTCTTAAATTCAGACCAATTCGTCAAGGTGTTTTGACTTCTAATCCTGTCCTCTAAACTGCTTGCAACCCCAGCCAGCTTGGAGTCATCTACAAATGTTATAAGCACATTCACCAAGTCATTAATGGAAATGTTGACTAGTACTGGACTCAGGACGGACTCCTGTAGGACCACATTAGATATGCCCTCCCACTTTGATGGCGAACCACTGACAACTACTCTTTGAATATAGTCTTTCAACCAGTTGTGAACCCATCTTATTAGCTTTTTCATCTAGACCAGGGTTTCTCAAACTGGGGGTCACGAGCTCCTGCCGCCGCAACTCGCCGCGACTAGGGTTGGGGCGCAGCCGGCAGCCTGCCCGTGGCGGGCGGGCTGCCAACTGCGCCCCGGCCCCCAGTCCCCGCAGCGGCTGGGCTCCCGGCTGTGCAGCGGCCCCCAGCCCCCCAGCAGTTGGGCTGGCGCACACCCGGCAGCCCGCCCGCGGCGGAGATGGGGGGGCGGCGCGCACCCGGCAGCCCGCCGGCAGCAGCGGGGACTGGGGGCCGGGCGGACCCGGCAGCGGCGGGGACTGGGGGCCGGGCGGACCCAGCAGCCCGCCCCCAGCCGCGGGGACTAGGGCCGGGGTGCAGCTGGCAGCCCCGTGGTGGTGGTGGGGGGGGGGCCTTGGGCGCAGGGGGGTCGGCGCTTTTTTTTTTTTTTAATCTGCGTCTTTTCCGCGGAGGGGTCGCGAGGGGCCGCCGGAGCACAAAAAGGGGTCGCGGTCTCAACAAGTTTGAGAACCGCTGATCTAGACCATATTTTCCTAGTTTGTTTTTATGATATGTCAAATAGGATTATCAAAAACTTCAGGAAGTCTGGGGAAATCTTTTGTCAGTACCCTGCACACATCTTGTGCCAAAGAAATAACACTGACTGATACAGCTAGGGGAATGTTTACTGTTTATGATAATGGTGACTCAGAAGACAGATGCTACTAGATCTGGTGCTGTGTATCTCAGCACTGAGACCATCAGTATCATGAGCAGCAACTGTGAGGTGGATGGGACAGAATATCTGCTCTAGTACAGTAGCTGGTACTAGAGCAGAAAGCCTTGGTATCAGTATGGAGTGCCCAAGAGGCAGTGTCATCGAGACAGCTGGAAACTGCTCAAGGGTGCTCTTTGGCTAGTACTGGTATACGGAGAACAGTGGTTTTGGGTGCAGAGGAACCGAACTTGGCTCCTGTGCCACCCTTGAGAGAGGAAAGCTGCAGTGATCATGCCTCTTTGACAGGTTTTCAGACAGAAGCCTGTTCTTCTCTAGAGAGAGGAGGACTGCATCCTATTGCTTTCAGCAAATGAAGACAACTTAGAAGTGGAAGCAGTAGGAGTCCTTCTCAGAAGCTGGGGCTCCAGAGGCAGCCATAACATTCATAGTCAACAGAGTACTTCTGGTGGAGGACTGTTCAGATCCAGGTGGATACTGTTTACCCTGATCAGAAGCTGACCTCACTAACTTGTCTAGAAGATAAGTTTTAGGCAAGCTTCCCGTGCCTTATGGGTTCTTTTAGAAAAGATACCAACAAATGGAGCATTTATCAACAATATGTTTCTCAAGAGATGCAGCACACTTACATGAAGGACAATACTTGAACATCAAAGATTTTTTGCTCAGCTATAAGGGCTGAAGTCCAGTATTCTGAAAAGCTATCCGTAATGGAACCCTAATACATGACTACCCAAAGCGAATCAACCTCTGATCTATACTGCATAGGCAAGCATGTACAAACCACACAGTTTGTATGACTGCAAGGGACAGGAACATTGCTCTCTGTCCTGTTCTGCTGCCATGGGCTGCTCTACCATTTGTGCCTCAGGGGGCCAGTAGGGCATTCAGACAGAGACAAAGTCCCAATGATTGTTACTGATTCTGATCTGGAGCATATGGGGAGCCTCCCCCCCAAAAAGTGGAATGAATATATACATACACATATATATACATACACATACACACACATATATATACACACATACACACATATACATACACAAATGCACACACACAGATCAGCACTCTAAGAAAAAGAGATACAGTTTTTAAATTTAGAGTAAAGAACATTCTAAACTTTCTAGAGTATTCTAAAACATGTAACCTTCAATGCTAATGCCATTACCTATCACCCTGCTTTGTGTAATACTGTGATGCAAAGGGGCATCTTACCATCTGTTCCCTTGTGCACATAGCTGTTTGCAGGAGGCATAAGCTGTTGATGGCTTCCTGCCTCTGAGTTACTGTAGCCTTCTGGAGGTTCAGAAAGAGTTCCTTGGGAGGATAAATAACTGGGAATATCTGCAGGTAAATTCATCTCCTCTGAAAGAGACGCACAGAGATGAACATTGACTACCTCAACAGTAAGTGATAGGATTTCAAAGTAGTGCGGATGTTATTCAGCAGACAAATGCAAACACTGAGAAAAGGATTTCATTCATGTGCCATCCCCCTTCTCCTCAAGCGATTAAAAATCCACATACCTGGCTAAGAGAGACTAACCAAAAAGCTAGCAGAACCAATCAATATCTTACTCTAAGTCTTGCGAGTGTTCTCAGACATACATTTCAAAATCTTAAGAATCAGAGAAGTAGCCGTGTTAGTCTGGCATAGCAGAGGTAACAAAGAGTCCTGTGGCACCTTAAAGACTAAGTTAGTCTTTAAGGTGCCACAGGACTCTTCAAAATCTTATTCACTCCCAACTCTGTTGACTTCATTTGTTTCCCTCATTTCAGAAGTGTACCATGATTGAAAAAAGGTACAATGTGCTTAATGTTAAAGAATGCACATTTGACTTCGAGAGACAGAGAGAGAGACAGAGACAGAGAGAGAGACAGAGAGACAAAGAAACTTTAGGGGAACCCTGACTATATGCAGTTGACCCTGTGCAGAAACCAAGAGTAATTTAGTTGTGACAAACAAAGGCTTCCCCTTCCATTAGGTCTCTTCCTTTACATTCTTTATAGAATTATTTCAGTTAGTCACAATAGAAGTAAACACAATAGAAGTAAACTGCCTTGTATTTTACCTACCTGTGTTAGTGATGCTGTAGTCTTCACTTTTCCTTCGCATGTGATATATAACTATAACCCATACCAGAGAGGTGCCCACAACGCAGCAGACTACAACAATAATCACAATGCCAACGGTCGTCCAGCCATCGTCCTCATGTAAAATACCACTTTGGGAGGAATCACAATTTGGGGAAGATAATACGTTTAGGTAAATATGGCCACGTTCTGTGCCAAGTGTGTTGGACATAATGCATGTATATTTTCCAGCATCCTCTAACCCAGCATCCACAATGATAAGGAGTTGATTGGCAGCAGCAAAGAAGTGTCGTTCTGTTACTGTCAGAGGCCCATCATCTTTAGTCCAATTCAGGCGAGGGGCTGGACTGCCACCAGCTATGCACTGCAACACAGCAGTTTCACCTCGGGTTACTGTCCTGTCTTCTAGAGGCCTAACAAACGAAGGAGTTTCTGGATATGGTGGAGAGGAAGAAAAGTTATTTTAATATTGTGAAGTCCAATAGAATTAACAAGATAATTGCACAGAATCTCAATTGCAGCCTTCCTATGTGTACCAAATGATATTTAGAATCCAATCCCACAGCTTGAAAATAGAGATGGACAAAGGAGAACAGTGGCCAGGAAATACTGTGACAGGTCTGATGTGATGAAAGACTTCCATGAATGGTGGACTCACTAGAACTGATAAGGACAGAGCCTTACTGAATACACTGAAGGTAACACTGCATGGGGTGATAGGAAGTCATTTCCATTTCTACACTCTATATATGACCTGAATGTAAAAAAAAAAAAAAAAGGGTAAAGGATCGTCAAAAAAACAATCACAAAAACAGCCCTTCTGGTGGTATTTCCTTCCTAGACTAGCTCAGCATAGTCCAAGTCGTCTGAGATTAAGTTTAGCTCCATGAGTTAAAGCTGGAATTATCAAATCTATAAATCAACCTAATCAAGAAGTGTCCCCATAATCCTCTCTCTCCAAACTCATGCCAACATATACAGTAAATGAAGCTGCAGACTAGCTGTGCCTGATTAGAGGTTATTTCATTATGCAGACTGATACGGACAACAGAAGAAGGGCACAGCATTAGAAACTGTTTACAACTTTGGCATTCAACTTCCCAAAGATAATGCAAGTCAACAATAGGGAACTCTGCTGTAGCCACACACATCATCAAAATACATTTCTTCCATGGTTCTTTACTGCAAACGCCATCTACAACCAGATAGTGTAGAACACTGGTCCTTTTATAGCTTAGTCACATTTTTTAAGATAGCTCTAACTGCTACCTAAGATCAGAGAAACATACCACATAGCACATTAACTTGCATCCAATTCATTTAGATTCCCTATTAACCTCTTATGTAAGTCAGCTACCATCATCACAAAGAAGGGTAAGTGAAAGGATCTGTATAGTCCCAGAATTGTGCTTTGCTTACCTAACACAGTCAGTGTGGCATTTGCTGATAACCCTCCTGCGATGTTTTGTGCCATACAGCTATAGAGTCCCATATCTTCTATTTTTACATTTGCAATGAAGAACACATCATCTTCAGGCATAACATGCATTCGCCTCTCTCGTGCTGCAGGGAAGTCAGTGCCACCATCTTTCTGCCATGAGATCTGGGGAGGAGGGTGGCCCTCGGCGGCACATTCAAGTCGGGCCATGGCCCCCGTACGGATAGTTAGATCCATGGGGGTTTTCATAAATGAAGGCAGCTCTGCAGTGGAGGAGACATTATAAACGGAATGTGAAAAATCTTTCAGTTCAGTGCGTAAGAACAAAGTTTTTATACTAGAGGAGTCTCTGAACTGTAGCAGATCTTACAGACTGCTGCAATTCTTTTTAAAAAATGGTAGAAATTCTACAACTGCAGTATATTTTTATTTAAAATTCTATAATGGAATACTAAATCCGCAATGCCTCATTAAGATCATCTTAGTGGGGGGCACATGTCCCAACCACTAGCTCTCAGTAAAAGGTGAAAGCAGCACAGCTTAGCTTAATTCCCAAGTCTTTATTTGCTTATACTTTCTGTCCCCTGTAAAAGAAGAGGTGAATTATAACTTAATAGCCAACAGCAGTATCATGCCTGGCTCTGCTAAGTGCTCACAGGCTCTCCACCCACTAGGAGAGAACCAGTGCCTTTGGAGCAAGCCAGACAAATCTGGCCTCTCCTAGAATGGGTTTCTGCTCTGGACAGACAGTCCCCTCTACTTCTCTAGTGTTCTCTAAAGGCTTGGTTTAACATAGGTTTCTTGGCCATTTTCTTTCACCTCATGACAAGAGAAGCCTTAAATGGGGATAAAACACCTCAATACAACGGTTATTTCCTCAGTTTTATGTGGTAGATCTACTTGCGTTTGTTTTCCTCTGCTTTGCGAGTGTTTGTAGGGGAAGGGTGGCTGGCTCAGCCAACAAGGGGAGCTTTCAGTTTAGAAACAATAATACTGCACCCATTTCACTGGACTGGACAGAGAATTACTCACAAATTGTGACTAGAGTTTGGTGAAAACTTTTATGTTCTCAAATTTTTTTTTAAAAAAAATGTATTTATTTTTGCCAAAAATTGTTGCCATTTTTACCACTTATGGAAATGACAGATTTGAGAACGATGTTAAATGCTGAAAATATCATGCACATTTTTCAGCCAGCTCTGGACATGACTCCTCTCCACAGACCCATTATAGGAGCAGGCGGTTTCGTTCCTGCTTTTGTGAGCCTCTTTATGGAGTCTGAAGAAACATTGGAACAACTTCAATGAGGAGGAAATCATAAGCTTCTGTAAATTTCAACTAGCTTCAAAAAAAAATTTCTAGATAAAAGTTTAATTATAACCTTAGATGAAAAAAAAATAAAGTTTCTCTCTTGTTAGCATAGCTGCTTACCATTGACAGTCAGTTTGGCTTTGTTGGAATAATTGGAACCAAAGTGATTGGTAACAATGCACTGGTATTTCCCTTCATCAGTGAAATTCACATTGAAAAGATGCAGGACTGTGGTGTACTCAAGGACCTCTCCATCTTTCTGCTGATACCTGGCAAAATTCTCAACTTCTGCATCATACAATACTTCACTGTCTTTACGCCATGCAGTGGACATTGGTGAATCACTGGTGCTTACTGCAGTGCAAGTCAAAGTCACGTTCATGCCTCTTAGAGCAATTGTGCTCTCAGGATGTACTCTTATCTGTGGTTTCGGAAAGTCATCTGTGAAAGGGATAGCAAGATTAATCAGGTTTTCTCTTCAGCATGCAGCTGATGTTGCAAGAAAAATATTGAAAGGTATTTTATGTGGAAACAATGCTGTTTGTATCATAAGTAACATCTGCTTCCACTGCTTATTCCCCCCATTAAATTATCTTCAGTTTGACATCAGTCAGCTGCTGAGGAAATGAAGCAGTGAAACAGGATTTTGATAACAAGTGGGGAGTATAGACAATAAGCAAAAAGAAGAGATGAGGTGAAAGACACCTCAAGGTCTTCACCAGGAACCTGTATTTTCCACAGTTATCTGGAGTTGCTACAGATTCTATACACAGATGCATAATTGAGTTGCATAATCTAATTTTATTTTATAAGGCATAGAAATTCTTATGACACCCAAGATATCTTTACAGGCATCACACGATGAAAACTGGTGGCTTGCTGCAATATGTCTGCATACAAACAATCTAAATAAATCTCTCTGAGAAACACAGACTTTCCCATTTCTCCCTAATGAGTGTTGACTGGCATCTGATGACAATTTACATGTCAACATACCTATTTCGATGCTTACTGTTTTAGCAAAAAGCTTCAGTTGTGCTACTCCCTTGTCAGATGTTAGGGTGGGAGCACTGAGGTAGGAATTAACCTCCAGATTAAACATATCCCAATTTTTTCAATCTTCTCTCATAGGTCATATTTTCTAAACCTTCAATCCTTTTCGTTGCTCTTCCCTAGACTTTCTCTAATCTGTCCACATCTTTCCTGAAACGTGGCACCCAGAACTGGACACAATACTCCAGCTGAGGCCTAATCAGCACAGAGTAGAGAGGAGAGAGAGAATTACTTCGCCTGTCTTGCTTACAACACTCCTGACTAATACACCCCAGAATGACATTTGCTTTTTTTGCAACAGTGTTATATTATTGACTCATATTTAGCTTGTGATCCACTAGGACCCCCACATCCCTATTACAATTACCTAATCATTGATGAGGAATCTCTTATA
The DNA here is from genome assembly GCA_032164245.1 of Sternotherus odoratus. NCBI lineage: Eukaryota > Metazoa > Chordata > Testudines > Kinosternidae > Sternotherus > Sternotherus odoratus. Next base: position 13,645,890 of record JAVMKO010000022.1, on the reverse strand, counting down.
GTAGACTATACAGTGCCTCAGTGCAATAGAAACTAGGTAATTTGGAAAAATATAGCACCATGGAAAGAGCCAAACCAAAAAGCAATGGTAGGTCAAGTGATGTATGCATACACAAATTAATTCTTTGTCTCCATTACTTAGCCCAATAATCTCCTTCAATTCAACATGAATGTCTGGTTTCCAAGAATGTCTAGTGCATTTCTACTTAGCCACCACCACACCCCTAAGTAAAAGTCATTAAGAATACAAACCACAGACAAAGTCTTCAGGATCCACATTGAGAATGCTTTGTCCAGCTAGCCATTCCGGGTGAGCACAGCTAACATTAACCGCCTGTTGTAAATGGCGGTCAATGAGCCACTGAAGCAGCCATTTCAACTGGCAGTCACAGAGTAAGCTGCTGGTGTTCAACGTCCTGCAGAAACAAAGTTAAAAAGGAAGTCATTCATTTTATTTACTTAGTTCACAGCTCTGATATTGTGGTGACAAAGCAGCCAAACACCATTGGCACATACAGAGAAATCACCCACCACCATGGTATCTGGATCTTAGGATATTTACCGGCTGCTGTCAGTAAATGCCATATCAGGAAGTCCTTTCAGGACTGAAAAAATGATTCACCCCTTCTGGAGAGCGAATCTGGGGATTAATTAGAACCAGGAAGGGCACGTACCAAAGAATAAGGGATTCCTTTCAGCAATATCCACTATGAATTATACTCCCATAGAATATCACAGGGTGTGTGGGAGTCTCAACATTATATAATGTTCTACATGTTTGAAGATCACATGTGGCTTTGGCAAGTGCAAGTGCATCTGCCAAGCTAGCAAAATCCTTGTATTGGTGAAGTAAGGCCTTTTCCCCCTTAAGGGGGGTCAAAACATGAGGCTAGTCAAGCTCTCTGGAAAAATTTCTGTTTGGCCATTTCTCCTGTTCACTGGCCAAGTTCCAAGATGTTTCCAATTTTTTATACGGGGAATATCATCTGAGGCTTTTGTCGCTTAACTGTCTGAAAACCAGGCTAAATTTTTGAGCAGACAAGTCACAGTTTTAATTTGGTCTCAAAAGGGCTACATGAAGCATTTAATTTTGTAATAAGGAGTGGGGTACTGCTAAGAGCCACATTAATGACCATAACAGCATCAGTCTGCACGTTGGACAATTAAGGAATATAAAGACTTCCCTCTGTGTTCTATTTCAAAGCAGACATGCACAAATTTTTTTTTTTTTTTAAAGTGAAATCCCCCCATTCCAAAATGTTTTCAGAACATTCCTCACTTTACCTGTTAGTCTATATTTTACAGCAGAGAAATTTGACTTCACCAAGCCTGGTGGAGTACAGTCCATTTGCAGCCTGGTTCCATGCCGTCACAAGGGGTTGTCAAACAGAGAAATGCAGATAAGAATGTCCCAACACCAAGTGACAAAGGCAATTATAGACACCCAGGAAGTCTTGGCTCCTGACACTGTGGGCATAACACACGCTAACTCCAGCTTTTTTATTAATCAGAGCACTACTTTAAAACACCCACACCCTAAAGCAAGAGTTCTCGTGAACTGCACTCAAGATGAAATACCAAAGGAGTTGGAAACACACTGCAAGGAAATATTGTAGTTTATAGTAATTATGTTCAGGAAGAGAAGATCTAATTTTAGCAGGAATTAGATAAACCCTATAGCCATTGTTAAAAATTTAATTTCATAGAAATTACCACCACTGATGCTTACTTTGTTTTACTGATATTTTGTAACAGAATATCGGTTTGGAACATATTTAAGCAAAACTGTAGGGAAGTCTGTAAGGAACACAATATAGTCTAACTTGTAATAAAGAAATATACTTACAGCTCACTAAAGTGAGTCTGAGCAAAAGCACTTTCTTGGATAGACATTATTGCATTGTTGTTCAAATCTCTGTAAATTAAGCAAGAAAGTCACAGTGGGCAAACTTCATTTAATATTCTAACTCTGAACTGTTCTGACATTTGCATGTTTGAAGAAGAGATGTCGGAGATTGATAAACATAAAGAACTCCAAAAACTACAAGACAAAGTACTTACAGATGTTCAAGCGCCTCAAGACCAGAGAATGCTTTCTTTGTAATTGATTTGATCTGGTTCCCTTGCAAGATTCTGAAAAACAACCCCCCACCACCAAAAAGACTACTTTAACAGACAAAATATTTTAATACAAATATAATGTGGTATAGTGTCGGCCAATGTGAACAAGGGCTGCTAGGTCTCTCCTTACCTGGATGTAAGTTTCCCATTAGTATGAAGGGGTTCTAAATGCATACCAGTGATACCCCCACCCAAGAACATGGTAACTTCTTTTTCAAAAGGATTTTAAAATAAAGTCAAATATTCTGACAAGAATCTTCTGAAGTGAACCAAAGGACGCTAACTGGTAGCCCTTTCAAAGGATGAAAGTAAAATTTCATTAGCTCTGACTGTTAGGAAGTCAAATCCAAATCACCAACAATGTTTTTCAGCAAAGCATTTATCTGAAAATTTACTGGCGCTTAAAACTTTCTCAGGTATAGCCCAGATAGTAATTTATAAAACACTACAGACTTCAGGTCTCAATTCATGTTTTCTGAAACGATACTGGAAGTGATTTTATCCTACAAGTACTTCTATTATTTTCAATACTACATCAGAGACACCCTCTCCTGAACACTATTGTCAAGCAAGAGTTCAATTTCCTAGCCTTAGTCTAAGTTACTTACTACAGGGACTAAACTGAATACAAATGCTCTTAACAGAAAAGGCTTTTCTCACACAATCATATTTGTGCTCAAACTATGCACTGTTAAAAATATTTCTGGCTTCATTTCTATTCTAATGCCTTGGAAAGAGGTAATTTTCAGGGCTTGTAATACGTACAATTTGTTGAGTCTGCTGAGACCCGCAAAGGCTTCATTTGAATCTTCTATGGCCCAAGAGATCTCGTTGTTCCGCAAATCTCTACAAGAGTAGAAATGCCTCATTTACATACCTTGGAAAAATTATAGTCATCATTGCTAGTTACTAATGACTGGGGATCCAAAATTTCTGTGTGTCTAAGTAGTACTGTGCTATTGCATAGTACCTTCCAAACGAGTCTTAAAGTGCTTTACAAACACTGAGCCTCAAACATCCTTGTAGGAAGATAAACACCCCATTATACAGATGGGAAACCAAGAGGTGCAAGGTGGGTAAGTGAATTGGCTAAAGTCACAGGAACACTGTCTGAATCATAAAGAAAACCAAGAAGTTTAGAGGTAGTCTCCTGACTGGCCATTTGGTAAAGATCAATAGTCTGGCTAGTGATCACTATGTGACATGGACTATTTACTACAAACTGGGAGGGGCTCCTAAAGCGAGTTGGTTTGTGTAAATGAATTAAGCAATATGTTGGCAGTGTTAATCTTCCAAGTGACAAGCTTGTGATAATATTAGCATATTAAAAGATTACATACAGGTTGTAGTGTAGGCCTGCCAAGCATAAAATAGTAAACTTGCAACACAGCGCAGGTGTTCTGCTCACAAATCTTGTTACTAGCTAATGGGATTTCTGCTTGACCCCGGCACAGCAATTCTGCCCTTACAACTTAGTCTGCTGTCCTATACTAAAACCAATACAGCACTCCCTGCTTTAGGAGAGATTATTAAATGATTCACTAAGCGGGGGAAAAGGACGCGGTTTATAATAGATTCAGTAAAGTTACTTTTAAACTAAATGTCAGATTTACCTAGGATTTTTCTTTTAGAGGATCACAAAAGAGTCCTGCGGCACCTTATAGACTAACAGATGTATTAGAGCATAAGCTTTCATGGGTGAATACTGAAGTGGGTATTCACCCACAAAAGCTTATGCTACAATACATGTTAGTCTATAAGGTGCCGCAGGACTCTTTGCCACTTTTGCAGATCCAGACTAACACTGCTACCCCTCTGATACTTTTAGAGGGAGACACTTTGCAGATATACCAGTGAATTGGGAGGTGGGGGAGGTATTTGTTCTTGGGGCAGCAACAAAGAGAGCCGGCCCAGTGAGTTACCCATATTTTTTTTTTTTTTACATCCTGGTTAATCCACATCCTGGTTAACCCAATCCTGGATAATCGAGTCTTCTGTAATACTGAAGTCAATCTTAACACTCACACACTGGGCAGATGGAGGACTAACAATGGAAATTAATTTAACTATTAAATTGCATCTTGGTGAGCATATTCCTGTGCTATTTGGACCAATTTGGTGTTTTATTTTTGTTGGTAAAGCACCAAGAGGGAAGGGAGAGGGGAAATAGAACTTCATTGTGTGAACTGATAGAATTTCCTCATGCTCCGTGAGGCATGAATGCTCAGAGCCTTGTTAATCACCATTGCTCCCTTATCTGCGAACATGCAGTGACCCTGAACCAAACAACCTACCTGATAGCTGTTTGCTTAAGAGCCCAACAAAACCTACTAATTATTCTGTTCTTGTTCTTTTTCGCTACTCTAAATTTAAGAGATTAGTTTCAATTGTTTCATTAAAAGGTTGCATTAAGGTTAACAGAATAGGACTGCTTACGTAAGTGTCCAGTGATTGTCTAAATAGGCACTTTATGAACTGAGAGAAGGGTTATAAACTTGCACCCTTTTTTCAGCTACCTTTGTGTAGAACCATTAAAAGTGTTCAGCTCTCAGGATGCTTTTAGCAAGAACCAAAATTGAATCCTTTTTGCTGGATAAATCCAGTCATAGTTACATGTACTAATGAAGCTATAAAAATATGTCATAGTTACACCTTAGAATAGAGGTGGCAAATCTTTCTGCACTGTTATTTATGCATTGTGAAGGGCAGAAAAGGGGGGAGCTTAAATTATGCCTAACATGTTTATTCCTATGGTACCCAGTCACTGTAAATTGAGTGAGTTAAAAGCAACATTTGGGCCCAAGTTGACAAAGCATCCTCATAACTGACCCATGTTGGCTTAGTGAATGAAAAAACCACCCCCAACAGCCCAGGTCGAGAGGTAGCTCATCCAGAGCAGGTTTTCAAGTATGCTGGTAGGATGGTGTGCACTGACTCTTGCTGTTGGTTAATAGGATATTCTCCGGGGCTAAGAAGCTGCTGCCTGCCACAAGTACTAAAGTCAGTGTTTTTTTAAAAAAAGCTTAAGACTCTGGGCAGCAATTACTCCTACAACAGCTCCCTCAATCCCCCCATCCCTTCAAAGGCAAGATGGCAGCACAGCAGGGACTAAGGCTCCTATCGAAGGCTTTACAGGCTCACATGGTCAGTAGCAATCACAGCCTTCACTTTATAACTAAGGAAACTACCAGAAGTAAACAGGAGTTTTTAAATTGGAACCTTTCTGTACTTACAGAGCTTGAAGATTTGACAGCCCTTTAAAGACACCATCGGCAATGTGAATGATTCTGTTGTCACCCAGATTTAATTTCTCCAGTAAGCCAAGTCCCACAAAGGCAGACTCATCCAGGCGGGTCAGCTGGTTGTACGACAAGTCTCTAGAAACATGAAGTGTACAAAGTAAGGGGAAGAGATGAGACTAACTGAAGGCAAGAATATCAGACTATGAGGTCACCAGAAATCAAGATTCCTTGTTCAGATTTATTTTCACTTAAAAGGCCTAGCAAAAAGAGATGCAGAATTTTGTATGGATGTTCTAGTCAATCTGTTCCTGGCAACATCATGAAGTCCCCACTGAAATGCAGCCCAGCACTTACAGTTCAGAAAGTCTTTGGCAGAATTCCCATGCATCTGGACTGATCCTGTTAATAGCATTTTGGCTAACATAGAGTTGTTGCAACGTTCGTAAGCCATACAACCAGCCCTTGTTTATTTCTGTCAGGTTATTATGTTCCAGTTCTCTAAAGAATTAGAGAAGAAAATGTTTTTCAAGTAGACATTCAATGAGTAACACATTTTTATAGCACTTCCCATCAGTTGATCTTAGTGATTTGCTTAACATTAAGCCTTGTAGCACTCCTGGGGGAATAGACAAGATTATACCCTTGTTATAGAGTCCAGAGGAGTAAATGGATGCCCACAAAAAGGGTACATGATTGCCCAAGGTCACAGTGAACCAGTGGCGGAGTCAGAATCCTGGCTTCTATTCTTAACTCAAAATTCTCTGTTCTATCCACTAGAAATTATGGGCCTCTTATTTTAAATCAACTCTATTAAAATCTCTTGGTAGCACCGCTTGGGTGTTATATACGAGATCCCTCTGTGTCATTCAAACACTCATATACCTAAAAGTTGAGACTTTATAGTTAAACCACTAACAAAGTAAGTCCAGGATTATTAGCATTCTCACTTGTGCCTAGGTGGTATTATAAGACACTCCAGGTTGCTTCCCTTGCCCACCTCTCACCCCCGTATCATTCTTATGGGAACACATTTTTTTAAATGAAGTAGTTTGCACAATTTCATCTTAGTTCTTCATATGATGGCAAGAGTAGTAAAACCGAGTGAGAGTCTGAACTTCAAAGTCCCTTGGAAGTTTCTGGGAGACTTTCCAAGATACACTGAATTTACAGGGACACCAAGCTTTAATATCACTCATACCTTAGCTGGAAAGCAGCCCTATCTGTAATGCTATCAGGTAACCAATCAGAAATGAAGGTTTCATTTCTATATTCTTTGGAAAACAATGGTTCAGGGATAGGCTGGGAAGGCAAAATGCTTTGAGACAGCACCAGTAGCTGGGGACACAGTAATAGGGTTGAGGCTGTAGGGATTGGTATGTAACTGCCATATAAGGATACAATTTATTCAATAGCTGTGCATTGCAGTGAGAAGACTGGAGAAAACTTAGGAATATTGGAAACAGATTTCATCAGTGGAGTAGTGAGAGGGTGACACTTTCTGAATCACCTTGGTGAATGGAGCTAAGCTGGCAGAAGGGAGAGACACAGTAATATCTTTACATCCTCTTTGGCATCCTGAGAGGCACAGTGAGGACCCACTTTCCCTCTTGGTGCCTGAAGAGGATACCTAACAAAATGCCATGAGCAGTCATACTTACAGTTCTTCCATATTATCCAATCCAAAGAATGCTCCATCCATTAGTTTGCTAATCCCATTACGCTGCATTTTTAAGGACTTTAAGGATTCCAGACCCTGGAATGTAAGACTTTCCACTATTTTAATCCGGTTCCTTTTAAGTTCCCTTAAATAAAATAAATTAGCCATAAGTGTTTAGACACCTTTCACTAAAACACTTGCCTCTACCACAACACATTCTCAAGCAAATGATATAATTTTAAACATTATTCATTGAGTTTAAGGGACATCACTTACAGGAATTGCACATGAGGCAATTTGAAGATCTTTGGTGGAATCATACTAATTCTGTTTCTGTTTAGTTTCACCACCACTAGAGAACTGGATAAGTTATCAAAGCAGCCTGCTTCTAGGGTAGTTATTCTGTTGTTACTCAGATTCCTAAGAAAAGAGGAGAAAAAGATTTTCTCAATATGGAAAATTCTGCTTTAAAATTTCATAAGAATGTCAAACTAATATTTGTATCCGAAATAATTTCTTGTAAAGTTATTTGGTCTCATCAAGTCTCCAGTTTCAGGAATTCAAATTCTGATATCATTGGTTAACCTATTTAATCCTAAAAGGACAACAGGCAAGAGCAGGCATGACTAAGTCAAAGACAATCAAATGATCTGGCCAAAATCAGCAAAAAACAGGGTACACTAGGAAGTTATCCAGTGCTGGCTGTCAGACACAGGCATGTTAGTGTAGGAAACAGTTCTAGGGACAAAACCCTTTTCAACACAGCTTGAGAAAGCATGATTATGACTAGGTACCATTGTGACTAAGTACCACTGTGTTTTAAGTGATTTTGTACCATCTACATTAGCACCTGTACTGTTCAGAGGGACACATTGCTGTATGCAATAGTTTAGTATCCTACTGTATATGGGACCTTTCACTGCAAGTCTCTGAGGCAAGGGATCGTGATTCCTATCGGTATGTAAAGTACAAACACATTGATAACATTGCCTATGTAAGAAGCACATGGCTAGTCAACAATTCAGCCTGGATGGGGAAAAAAGACTCCTCCTGACTCCCAACCCCAGCCACTACTTCTCATATCCTTTTTTTTTTTTTCTTTTTTCTTTTTTTTTTTTTTTCTTTTTTTTTTTTACAGTGGGGAAAAAGGTGATGTTCGGTTGTACTACAATGTCAGCTGACATTATACTTACAGGTACTTCAACTGCATTCGTGGGAACGAATACGCTTTAATTTCTGATATGAGGTTAGAGCTAAGGTCTAGGTTCTCCAACGAAAGGTAAAGTTGAAGCTGCTCAGCATTTATCTCTGGAATTGTATTGTGAACTCTACAAACAAAAGAAACATCAACATGAGGACGATCACCAGACCATCACTGGGAAGAGCAGCGTAACTAGCTACAATTAGGGGTCTAAGGATAAGGATTAGTTACCTAGGGCTGAATTTAAAAAAATCTAACGTACTGTTCCGGGTGTTGATTAAGATCCGTAAAACCTTATTTCAGGTCCTGCCAATGTTGGAAGTCCCCTCGTCACAACTATCCTGATAGTAAAGGTGCTTTTTCTAACAGTCAGATTTTAGTCCCTGGGGGGGCTGGAAGTAAGCTGCTCCCACCCCACTTCAAAACACCTCAGGTTTGTTTATCAGAGTGCATGACAGAAATCCCCCACTCTGTTCCTCCCTCCCGCTCTGCCCCACACACTCAGTAAACTTTATAGTTAGTCTTTAAGGTGCCACAGGACTTTGTTAACTCTGCTATTCCAGACTAACACGGCTACCACCCTGATTCTTGACACACTCAGTAGTTTGCATTCGCTGATGATTTAGAATTAACTTCTGGTCAACTGTATTACTAATTTATTTTGTAATTAATGTGTGCTTTTTTTTAAAAAAAAGTGCTATACATCTCCCTTGAAACATTTTAAACAAAAAGATATTTAAACATGTTTAGCTTTTAAAAAATTAGCCACTTTAAATTCCTTTGAGACAATTTTTTTCACTTGGTTATAAGAGAAAGCAATTTTTTCAAATCTTTAAATATTTACTTACAATGAGAGAATAGTAATATTAGAAGTTGGTTCTCCAAAGTAGGGAATTTCACTTAGTTCATTGTAATTCATCTTCCTGAAAAAGAGATTTCTTTACTGACACTTATAGACAGCTGAACAACATTTCTCTTGATACTATAACATTTTGAAAACTTTAGCTACATTAATGACATTTTGCAGTAGACAGTGCTGGTAGACTCCCTAAGAGCCAGTTTAGTAACCAAAGTTTGGAAGATTCAGCAATCCAAAAAAACAGTACTGCTTTAGGTAGTTAAATTAATTTAACGACATCTAAAAAATAGCTACATTCCAAATGCCCTGTTTCTATTTTAAAATAATGGAATGAGTACTATATTTCTATGCTTCCCACTGAAATTTGGTTCTGAGGGTTGAACATATCACTGCCTTACACATACTGTGCTACTCAAATAGAGCTGTCAATTTCTGCTACCTTGCTTCAGATATTTTTTAGTAATTCAGACCATTCTGATGTGCCTTAGGAGCCTGAGCTTAGAAATTGACAAGTTTAAAATCCTAAATATGAACATGTAAGAACTCTGCAACAAAGTGTTTAAAATAAATAATGATAACTTACACTTCTTGCAGTGTGTGAATAGACAAACCAATGCTCCAGTTAGAGGACAGTAAGTGATTATGACTTAAATCCCTGGAGAATAAAGAGAAATAAGAGATTTTATAGTCTGGACTCAAATAGATGTGTGCTCTACATTACAAGTTGTTTCATCTAAAATTCACAAGCAGTTCCAATCTATTTTCATATATTTTGGAACATAACATTCATATCACATCAAACAATAAAAAAGGTTCCCTCTATCTTACTATATTCATTACTTGGGAAAATCGAGCTCTTTATGCCACTAATGGACGAACTCTTTGTTGTTGTTGTTTTTTAAATATGGGTTGACAGAGAGATCATATGAAATATTTGCTATGAGCACTTTTTGGAAGTTTAATGGCAGTTTTCCAATGCTCACTAGGAAAAGCTCCCCATACCTTCAAGAGATGTGCTGACAACACCCTTTTAAGATTCCAGAAATGCCTCTGGGAAGTACTGAACCTGTTTTCTCACCCTTCCCAAGGGTAAAAACCCTGATGGATACATATATCTTAGCTGTTAAAGGGAGTTATTTTAAAAAATGATCCCTGCACAAAGAGCACATAAGCAAGTGTCAAACAAGAGGTAGGAAAAAAGGAACTAGGGCACACTCAGAAGCACTGTTTTAGCTCCAGTTTGTTTTTATTTACAGTGGACGCTAATAAGGAAAAGGGAGGACAAATGGAACAGAAGGAAGGGAATGCATGCAAGCTTGTCAGAACTTCCTACACTAAAACAAATGCAAATAAGTTCCCAGTTGCCACACAGAAAAACTGATATTTTTGCAGACTGATCAATCTCATGGTGACCTTCACCATTATCTCACTTCAATTTTCTCATGAACTGTGAATGAAAATTCCATAACATGACTCAGGAGGGGCCACTGTAGTAGCAGACTAATTTACTTCTCATTCTGAAAGGATAGCCTCTCTCTCAAAACTGACGTATACCGGCTGTTTGTGCTCTGACCATCAACGTCACATAATCTGTGGACTAAAAGCTTCCCCAAATGACAGTGGCCAGTCTCAGCTGCTTCAAAAGAAATGTCAAGGAACACCATAAATGAGAATTATGAATAACTGACCCACGTGGGATATTACATCCCAAACCTCCAGGTTCAGGTTACATCTCTTACAATGTTTTTAATTCTATCTAGTGTAGCTGTGGATGTTGCATGCCAATTTTTTTTAATCCTGCTAACTTCTTGGCCAAAACATCTTGTGGCCATGAATTCCATATGCCCAAACTCACCACACAGATCTCAGCACTCATGGCCCTTTTAATTTAAGCTTCTAAATATGCTTGACTTGCCATAGCTCTCCCAGGCATCTTCCTCTTCAAGAACTCCTACAATGTAATCAATATCCCTGATGAATTTAGTCCTTATTACAACACTAGATTGTTGCAACACTCAGTTCCTAATGAATATTAATTTTTTTCACCACTCCAACCTCTAGAAACCCTGATGCTACTTGAGTATTTATAGAGTGAATAATGAAAACATGTCTTTGTGAAGAAAAAATAGCTTTTAATGTTATGAACTCAACTCCCACTCATGCTAAATCTACAGTGATGAATTATAAGAATTCTGGATATCATGCAGTCAGACACGATGTTAATGTTCTTTAGACATGCTCTTTAGTACCACTGGGATGTAAATAATTTAGATAAGGCATGCAGAAATCCAAACAGGTTTGGGAATGAGAATTTGGTGCTTCAAACAAAATTCAGAGATACCCTCAGAAATAGATGAACAATACAAGTGACATTTTTTCTCCTTCTGCAGAGTCAGTGAAGATGAAATACAGGTGAAATCCTGTCCCTGGGGAAACCTGTAGCAAGACTTCCTGCCAACTTCCATGGAGCCAGGATTTCACTCTTCATTTGTAATCCAGCAATCTGTAGCATTACCTGAATGCTAACCGAAATGCCAGTGGCTCCTATAAGAGAACTCTGTTGTGCAGAATTGTTTTCACACAGAGTGTCGACACCACATGCTGCTTGTCAATAGGAAGAGTGAAGCCACCATTTAGACTTTTCTTTTTTTTTCTTTTCTTTTTCTTTTTTTTTTTTGAAAAAAAAAGACAAGCAGCAAAATATTAAGAACAAGATGAAGGGCCTTTTCTTCCATCTAATTATTTGTAATGAGTGCAACTCTCTCTGGCACTAACAGGTATGCTCACCACAACAGTGCTAAAAACAACACAGCAGATGAATTACAAACATTTTGATCATGGCAAGAGTAAGTCAATTACACACCTTTAAACTAATCAGAGACTATCAAATACCTTGATTAGCCAAATAAAAAATTAAGTAGTTACATTTTCATTGTGTCCAATATTAGCAGCCAGTTAAAATCTCTAGATGCCTAAAGAGGACGTTCCAATAAAGAAGTCAATTGCATTTCTATAACACCTTTTAAATCTACAATTCACAGGATCCCAGAGAGCTCCACAAAACATTTGCATGCAGCACCACTGAACTGCAACCACCTAACTAGCACAGACCTGTAAGGTGGTGCAGGGAGAAGAAATAAACTGGCAAACAAAATCAATGCAATTCTTTAGAAAGGACCAGTAGCTTTCTAATATATTCACGTGGACTGCACTGGACCCCAGGTTTCAAGGTGATATTGAAAAGTTAACTGAATGAATCTTGTTTCTCGCTTTCCAGAAGATGAGGGGCAGAATCAACTATGATTAGAATTGGCATTTCAAATCTGATGCTCAGAATAAGTCATTACCTCATACCATAGACTGAGAAAGAAAGATGTTATTGAACAGTTTGGAACATTTAAATTCTCCTTTTATCAATCCAATATAAGACAACTGTGCCTAATCTACATAGGGAAAGTGAGACAATGTTTTGGTCCATGACAGGGCCTACCCATAATTTTAACAGGTAACTTTGGCCCAAATCCACAAAGGTATTTAGGTTCCTAATGTCCAGTCTTTTCTCCATCAGACTAAAACCAGAAACTTCACACAACACACCTCTCTTAGCAGTCAAGAAAAGCAAATATGCCCATCACAGCAATAAAATACTAATGATTAGATCCACTTTCTCATCCACAACAATACAATGATATCTTTCCTTTCCTTCAGATATCAGATTATATACATTATGGTTCAGTTTCTACAAAAGTCAAGACACCTCTTTCTATTGCTAAGCTATTCTGTACTATATACTCTACAACAGAAAACTGCAATTTCTTTATAGATTTTGGAAGATTAGCTGTGACAAAGTTAATGTCCCGGCTAAACAAAGATCAAGAAGCAGGACACAACTAAAAACGACAGGTTTTGGAAAATGAAGCCATATAGAACGATGGTGCTTTTCCAAAACAAATTCTGCTTCTTCAAGTTTATTTCATTTTAATCAAAGGGAAGAAACAGCTTCCTGCTTTAACAGCTGTGCAGCTGACAGTCAATTCACACGGCGCTGGACAGGGGTCTGGTGCTGAGCACCCAGCAAGCCCTGGTCCCTTCCTGGGGAAATGTGAGGGGGGGATAGGCCCACGTGTATTTACAGCATCTAGTCCACACGCGGGCCACCCCAGTTCAGACCTGTCCGTCCAGTCTCGCGCCCCTTACACAGCCCGGGCCTCCCCGCTGCAGAATTTGCCACCTGACTCAGCCCTTGGGGGACTAGTTGGGTCCCTCCCTTCAGCCCCGTCCCCGCCGCGCCAGGGGGTGTCGCGAGCCCGACCCCGCACCGCGCGCGCCCGGGGCCGGACGGGCCGAAGCCCGGCGAGCTGGGCCCAATGGGGGGGGGGGACCGCCGGCCTGGCGCGCCTTAGCAACGGGCCCCTAGCAACGGGCTCCCGCCCGCCCCGTACTCACAGGCCCGTGGTGCCGGCGGGCAGCGGCGGGATGCTCCGGCGGGCCGGGCCGGGCCCCTCCGGCAGGCGGTGGCGGCTGCAGTCCAGCAGGCCGCGGCGGCAGGCGCAGGGCGCGGCGCAGGCCGGGCCGGGCGGCTCCCCGGCCGCGCACACCCCGCACAGCAGCAGCAGCACCAGGGGCAGCGCCCCCGGCCGGGGCCCCGCTCCCCGCATCCTCCCGGCCGCAGCCCTGCCTCAGGCGGCGACGGGGCGCACACAGGCCGGGACCGCCGCGAGCCCCGCCCCCCGCGCGCGGCGTCTGACCTCAGCGCGCAGGGGGGCGTGGCCAGTGGGAGAGGAGGGCGGGGTTTCTCGACCCGCCAGGTGGGCAGTGACAGGCCGCAAGGGGCGGGGCTACAAACTGGCACCTGAAGGGGGAGGAGCCAATAGCTGATGGAGGCCAGGTGACAATCTGCATGCTGTGAGGGGGCGGGGCTAGGGGTGCTGTGGTGCTCTGCTCTGGTTGGACGACGACAGGCGGTGCGGACGTGCCCCCTCTGTGACCTGCCCCGGCTCTGCACATCGCTGGCACAGCGACCCCGAGAGACCCCGAGAGACCCCGAGAGGACCCCCAAGGACCACACACTCCAATAAGGTACGAAGGCACCCGGCCAGGTTTATTGTCTCTAGCTCGCCGGATTAGACCTGGACGGGTCTGCCAGTCCATATGTGCTCCCTGACAACGGGCACAGCTCAGTCCATGGCAGGACTTTCCACTGCCGCCTCGGCCGGACGGAGACGTCCACTCCGGGCTGTATTCTTACACACAGGTACAAACAGGTTACGCATCATTGAACGTACTGAGGTACAGCCCCTCTATTGGGGGGCTGCCTTTCTCCTGGCACAGGTTGGTTCGAATAAATCTATTCATCAGACTGTCCATCATACTGTCTATCCATCGTATTGTCCTTTCATATTCTCTATCCATCGTATTGTCCTTTTATACTGTCGTTAGGCGGGGTCTTCCTATTCCTTGTTATGTGTGTGGGATGTGTTCGTACCCAGCTGTTCTGGTGCCGTCTTGGCATACGTTCATCTAATTATTGCTTATATGTGAATATGTGCTTCTAGCAGCCCTCTTCTTTCCAATTTCTCTGAGCAGGGCCTGCCTCTGGCTCACAGAACAGCTTAGTTTAGCAGTGTCTTGAGTATTACTTTAGTTCAGGCTTCAGACCTCGTACTGGGCCTCTGACACAAGAATTTATGATTCAGAGCCTCATCTTACTACCAGGGGTGGGGCTAGAGCGTGACAGCTCAAGTGGGAGGAGCCAGCCTGGGGAGAGGGTGGGGCTTCAGTCCCTGGGTGGGTTCTTGGCTCCAGCCTGTGAGGCCATTGACCCCAACCCTTCCCTGTAAGGAAGATGGGTGAGCCAAAGGCTGGTGCACTGGGGAAGATGTGGCCGTGCTCCTGGTCTTGCTGTGCTGTTCTGGGGATAAAGCGAGAGGAAACTGCTGTCTCCAGGGAAAGCCAGCACCGCGAACCAGCCGGAAGCTCCTCTGAAATGTTTCATTAACAAGCCATAGCAACCAAATATAAAATGTAAATTGAATGCAACTTCTAAAGCAGAGGGCAGGGAAAAGGAAACACAAGACTCAGCCATTGAACAAAGTTCTTCTTAAAACCCCTCCAGGCAAAGGGATTTGGAGGGGGGGGGGGTTTCTCATAGAGTAGCAGAGGGGCAAACAGCATCTGGTGTGTAGGAAATTGTGATTTATTATTATATTATAGGCACATGCAAAAGCCCAAGGTGATACCTTTAAAATGATATTTAATTTGTACAGCAATAATCTCCCTTGCAGAAATGCTGAGCTGTACATTGAAATGTCATTCAATCAGTGGGATTGAATTTAAAATCAGTCAATAAAAAAAACACATTTCCAGCTGAAAATTTTCTGCTTGCTGTCATTACAAAGAACCCCTAGGATTTCTATAATGAAGGAAGGTCAGAGAGACTTCTCTACTTTGCCCTACCTTTTTTCAGTTTGTTTACCTTATGGATGGTCCACTACACTGTTTTCCAGATGGTCAATTGCTTTTCCTCTCTCTGAAATGGAATTGGGGCTGTGCCTTTAAGGACTGAGGTTCCCAGACTGGGAGTCTGGGGGGAGGGTTGTGAACTGGACTCAGAATCTCTTGCAAGCATTTTAAGCAGAGTGATCACTCATCGCCACCTCATACAATAGATCGCAGGATGGCATCACATCACTCACGCATAGACGACTCTGTGTATGTTCTTCTGCTGGCTGCTCAAGAGGGTGTAATTATTAAGTGTTAGGGGGCACGGTGCTAATCTATAATATAATATAGTGCCACTCTAGAAAAAGGGAAATAAGGACAACCTGGGAAATTACAGACCAGTCAGCTTAACTTCAGTACCCAGAAAGATAATGGAGCAAATAATTAAGCAATCAGTTTGCAAACAGAAGATAATAAGGTGATAGATAACAGTCAGCATGGATTTGTCAAGAACAAATCCTGTCAAATCAACTTGGTACCCTGTTTCCCCGAAAGTAAGACATCCCCCGAAAATAAGACGTACTTCCAGTTTTGCCTCTCGCTGTAATATAATGTAATGTAATTTTGGGAGCAAAAATTAATATAAGACACTGTCTTATTTTCGGGGAAACACGGTAGCTTTCTTTGACAGGGTAACAAGCCTTGTGGATATGGGGGAAGATGTAAGAGTGGTATATCTTGACTTTAGTAAGACTTCTGATACTGTCTCACATGATCTTCTCATAAACAACCTAGGGAAATACAACCTCCAGCTACTATAGGGTGGGTGCATAATTGGGTGGAAAACCGTTTCCAGAGAATTGTTATCAGTGGTTCAGGGTCATGCTGGAAGGGCACAACGAGTGGGATCCCACAGGGATCAGTTCTGGTTCCAGTTCTGTATAATATCTTCATCAATGATTTAGATAATGGCACAGAGAGTACACTTATAAAGTTTGCAGACGATACCAAGCTGGGAGGGGTTGCAAGTGCTTTGGAGGACAGGATTAAAATTCAAAATGATTTGGATGAACTGGAGAAATGGTCTGAAGTAAATAGGATGAAATTAAATAAGGACAAATGTAAAGGACTTCACTTAGGAAGAAACAATCAATTGGACACATACAAAATGGAAAATGACTGTCTAGGAAAGAGTACTGTGGAAAGGGATCTGGGAGTCATAGTGGATCACAAACTAAATATGAGTCAACAGTGTAACACTGTTCCAAAAAAACCCAAACATCCTTCTGGGATGTATTAACAGGAGCATTGTAAGCAAGGCAGGAGAAGTAGTTCTTCTGCTCTATTCCACACTGCTCAACTGGTTGTCAGTTTTGGGTGGGTGTGTTCCTGGAGGTTTATTCACATGACATAATCTTTAATTAAAGATTACTCTTTTAATTCCTGGAGACTCCAGGGCAATCCTGGAGGGTTGGTGACCCTACCAGTTTGCTGCAGCCCAGCCCTGCAGGGAGAAACTAGAGCTGCTAAGGGTAACCCACACTGAATCTGGCAGTTAGATCTCAAATACAGTTTCCTGTAGTTTTACAGGTTGTTGGGCCTTATAGGTCTGCAGCCATTATATGTTGCAGTGCCTGTACAGTTCTTAGTTCCAAGAAGGAAAATAAGTATTTGTTGATGTATTAAAGGGGATAGGGAAGACTGCTGGTTGCCTACAAGGCTGGCGCCTTCCTCTTGTTATTCTAGGAAACAAATTTAGAATTAAATATTCAGGGCAGTTGTGTTTGTGTATGTGTATAATTGAGATACATGCAAACAATTCATCTGAGTGCAGAGAAGGGGCAGTTAATCTCGCAGGGGAATGTGTCAGGTACTCGGAGATAAACACCCTCCTCCTGTAGCTAAGGCCCTCACTTTCACCTCTCTCTAGGTTGAGGGTACATCATGAGGTCTGTGTTAATCCATCTGTGTCCTGAGCTGACTCCTAGGAATGGAATGAATTATGTCATCACCGCTCCTGGGATATGTCTCTCCTGCTGTGGACTTATTGGTGGTAAAGACAGGAGTGCCATCTAGTGGCACAATTGGAAAGCGACATCTTGAATAGTGCTATGCAATTAGAAATCATTGATCAGCCCCAGGGTGAATTTAGTGCTGGTGAAATTGGTAGCCCACAAGACTGAATCCTCTGTTTACCAAAGAACAGCTGTAGATGGACAGTGGCGAGATTCCACATTCACCTTCCTTTGCTCGTTCCTCTCCCAGGTTGACCTGCTCTCCAGACACTCATTCCTTCTTTGTGCCTCATTCGTTCACCGGCCTTTCAACAGAGGGCTTACTAACGAATCAGCACCAAATTAGGAGATGGCATTTGTGGATAGCTGGCCAATAGGAACAGTTTTGAGAGGTCTGTGGTGCTGTTGCTTGGTCACTAGACTTGGGCTGGATTTGAGGTGCTGGATTCCATGATCAATTCTGAAAATTCTCCCATTCCCTATAAGGGATGCTCTCTAATCTGGCACCTTTTGTAGCACTTGCTGAGTTCTCTCCTGGCTCTGAGCTGCAGCTGCTGTCAGCTCTGTTTTCATACAAAGCGGCAGTACAGTCTATTCACTCATTGCACACACACAGAGTCACTGTTGTTAGCAGTTACACACTTATCAAGCAGCCTGAGAAATGTTGCAGGGTACCTTAAGAATCCCGTAGAAATGAGGCTCACACACAGTGGCTAGATGGAAAGTAGTGAGTTTATTGAAGGTCCCGGCCCTTTGGCGCTGGGGGCCCCTCTCAGCGTGGCCGCAGAGTGGAGGACCTGGCACATCGGAGCAATGCCCAGGGAAGAAGCCCAACACACATGGGCACACAGACACAGAAATACTCATTCTCATTTGCATCTCATGCATAGCTCATGAATAACTAATGACATGTTATTCAGTCCTGCCTCAGTTTCCCTGTCTGGTTTCACACAAGCTGAGTTTCACACAGACCAAGTAAACAGCTCACACAGCTGCAAAGCTCTTCTCAGACACACACACAAGATAACAGCAACACAAGGCCATTCCCAAGCTGATAACCTTAATTATGCGTTACCCTGGAGGCTACTCAGAAGCGTAACAATTGCCGTCACAGTAATCTTCCGCGTACTACAAGAAATAAGTGCTAGTGGCAGGTTCTAGTGTGAATAAAAATCAGACCAAATAACAGTTCCATTAGGATATTATTTCCTAAATGGACTCATTCCTGCCCACGGATGCCAGATGCATGTGTTGTGTTTTTGTTTTCCCTCCTCACGTCTTAATTGGAGTGCAAGATGACTATATTTAAATTGTTTATGTTAAAACAAGAACGAATCTGCTTGATAACAAACCTACGCAAATGGAGATGTTTCGTTCCCAAAATCTGTCATCTGCCCTTAATTTGAATGATTTTTAATCTAGTTATTTACAGTCTAGGAGCAGGTTTTCGAAGGGCGTACTCAGTGCACCGGTACAGAGTGGTATGAAAAACTGGCCCCAACTGTGGTTGTTGAACATTGGAAAATCTTGCCCTGGACTCTTCTGAAAAATCAGACTGCACAGACCTGATTCTCCACAGGTCATTCACACGTGTATAAAATGAGTGTAAAATGCTACCCAATCAAAATAGCTGTGTTTGACAACAACCTTGAAGAGGTGTAAATGAGTCCTCGAAAGGCCATTGACTTCAATGGAAGGAGGGCCAAGACCTGAGTTTGTAAAATCAGGAAGTGGCTGCAATCTGCAAAGAGCTATTTAATAAACTGGTAATAAAGCCAGGGACTTTTTGGAAGAATTCTGTTTTTCTTAAGAAAAATACTATTCTTGGGAGAAATTTCCCAACCCAGAGAATCAATTCCAGCTCCTGACCTCTTCTAGGACTGGAATATGGAACTCTGCCCCTAGGGCCAGTACTGGGTGGGCATTTTGCTTGATGGTTGTTCCCTGGGTTCTCTTCTCTAAGTCACACAACACAATGATTACACCTAGCCAATCACAGCCACTGAATTTGAAGTGTGGAACCTGCCTATTATATCATATCTCCAAATTATCTCTTGGATCCGTGTCCATAGCTGACTCAGTGATTAGCCAATTTACCATGAGCAATTCTCCTGAACTGCAATTCAGTTTAGGGCTATTTCCTAGCTCCTTAGAATGGCTACCAGGCAGTCCTTTGTCTGCATTCATGCCGTTCATTTTTCATTGTCAGTTTCCCCTTTAATTTTATTGGTTTCTCCCTCTGTTTCATATGGGAATAGTTATGAGAAAAACGTCAATAATGGGTCACACTAATGACAGCATTCTCCCCGAGGGACCTGGGGGCATGTAGGCAGCTGTCTGCCATCCGTCTGCTTAATTACCTTTGCACTGCAGCCCTGGCACTTTCCAGCCTCCTTGGAGGAAATGAATGGGAGCCATCACTGGAGCTTTGTCCATGAAGCATGCTACATGCAGTTCACTTTAAAAGAGTCATGACGGTGATTCCTCACAGTTTGGGTGATATGTACGAGCTCCACAGAGCCTCACCCACTCCTTGAAACCCAGAGGCTGGCCCCTGGCATTCCACGCCTGCTCCGTCGTGGCAGGGAGCTCTTCTGAAAACCTGGCTGGGCCTTAATTGTGGGTGCTGGGAACTTCTGACCGGCCCCTGCCTGGGAGTGTGTGATAGAGCAGCAAATGAACCGACATCACCCAAGTCCTAGTTGAAGGCCTTGCCCACTAGAGCATCCTGCCTTTCTAATGACCTTGCCTGGTCCTGCTCTGGCTGTTGCCATTGCTTAGGCTTTGGAGGCAGCGACAGTTGAGAAGGGATTTTCGTTGTTAAAACACAGTCTGCAGAGTGGCTGTAAGCTTCCTGGGGCAGGAACCCCCTTTGTGTTATGTGCCCTCACAGTTCCTACTACAATAATACTAAAATAATATCTACATAATATGTGTCAACTATCTGGAGCAAACTTGTGGTGTTGTATTCTAAATGCATTGCTACAGGCATGGGAAAAGTCCTGAAACTGCTACAATGTTTCACAAAACAGTCTGAGTTTTTTAAAAGTTCTTCTTTATAATCTGGTAACAGAGAGTCCTGTGGCACCTTAAAGACTAACTATAAAGTATAGAAGCATAAGCTTTCGTGGGCTAATACCCACTTCGTCGGATGCAAGCAGTGGAAGTGGGTATTAGCCCACGAAAGCTTATGCTTCTATACTTTATAGTTAGTCTTTAAGGTGCCACAGGACTCTTTGTTACCTCTGCTATTCCAGACTAACACGGCTACCTCTCTGATTCTTTATAATCTGTTTTCCCAGTGGGGATATTTCTCCAAGGAGCTGAATCACCTGCACTTTCAGCAGACATCAATGCTAAATGGACAGTGGACAGAGAGCTCTGAGCGGATCTCCTGACGGCTTTTTCATACAGGAAAATGCAAGAGGGTTAAAGAAACATCTCACTCATTCATTCTGTGATGGTCTGGCCCTGCTGCCATGGAGGTCAATTAGAGCTGGTTAAAAAAAAAGACAATTTTTCATTGGAGAATGATTTTTTTAACCAAAGAGAAATAAAAAACAACAACCCACCACCATGCCTGGAGGGACTCTGGAGCGTTACTGGGGTGGCTGGAGTGTATGCGGGTCCGCGCGCTCCGGTGGGAGGAGTGGGGCCAGTGCCCCCGCTCTCACCAGCCGGAGCGCCGCGGCAAGCCAGGGTCCCGCTATCCCGCGTGGCTCGGCCCGTTGCTCCGTGTCGGGTGAGTGGGTCCGAGGCTCGGCCCATTGCTCCGTCGGGGCCCCCCCGCTCCTCTGGCGAACCTCGAGGGCTGGATAAATCGGGGGAGGGGCGACTGGACTAGAGGATCTGTTGATCTCGCCTGCCCTTAAACTCTGACTCTCTATGGACTCCCCACGGCACTGCCCTGGAGCACTGTTGGACATAGCCTCCCATGGACAGCTGTGGATGGAGCCCGTCATACTCGGGGGAGCTGCAACTAGGAGCTGCTAAGGGATGCATTGCATGGAGGAACACTGGCCGTGGACACATCCCAGTTAACAACGGCCATGCAGTCACCTTGCTGTGACCAAGGGGGCTAAGGTAGGCTCCTGTGGAAATATGTGAGCTTTGCCTTTGTTTATGTGGATTTATTACCTCAGCCCTCTGGAACCAAACCAAGTATTGAAAATGAAGTACTACAGGATTTGTTGGTTTGACACTTCTCCATTCCTCTGAGCACCACTAGGTGGCGGTAGCATCCTAAAGTTGGTGGGGTGAGTGAGGTTGTGCAGGCAGCAGCTGCCTCATACCGGCTCCAGTTTATTACTCTGCCCCTTAAGATGAAAGTTAGGGGAAGCACTTTCCACCCTCCCCGGAGCCTGCAAACAGCCCTTGGACACCACGTAACAAAGTTCAGTGGAAAGATCCCACACTTC